>JBBYHL010000016.1:1337092-1358694 GCA_038381835.1 Adansonia madagascariensis | reverse complement strand
GTAAGCCAACGTGCAAATAAAATAAAAATTAATCAATAAAATAAATTTTTCTTAATTGAATAACTAAAAAAAATTTCAATAAATTTTTATTTTAATATTTTAAATAAATAAAATTAAAATTAAAATCAAATAATTTAAAAAACTAAATAAAATATAAAATAAATTGATATTCATTGCACAAACAATTTAAAAATAATTAAAACTAAATATGACACAAAATGTAACATAAACGTAACTTTTAATCTACACAAAACAAACAAATAAATAAATTTATAATACTTTAAAATATAAAATAATAACAAAATCTCGAAACACGAAAACAAACACAAAATTTTTTTCCCTCTCTTTTCTCCTCTCTTTGTTCCTTCACCTTTTTCTTACCTTCTCTCTTTCCCTGTCTTTCTTTCCCTCTCATTCCCCATTTTCTTGATATTCCAAAAAAAAAAAAAAAAAGCAGGAAACATGTTGGGTGCTGAGTATGGCACATTTACAGTGCCATGCTACAATCCCCTTATATCTTATTTGAATATGTATTATAGATGTTAATAGATTATAGATTTCTTTCTTTCCCTTTCTTTCCCTGTCTTATAGATTATAGATGTTAATATGTATGAAACATTAACCTTCTCTCTTTCCCTGTCTTTCCTTCCCTCTCATTCCCCATTTTCTTGATATTCCGGAGGAAAAAAAAAATAGGAAACATGTTGGTTTGTGAGCATGACACATTTACAGTGCCATGCTACAATCCCCTTATATCTTATTTCACTATGTATTATAGATGTTAATAGATTATAGATTTCTTTTAAAAAGAATTCTTTCACCGAAATTTTTTAGTGTGCCGATTCTAATAAATTAAATATTTATAATATTTCAATATATGAATTTAAAATTAAAATATTTAAACTTAAATTACTCTTACCATTTAAGTACCACTCACAATTAATTGATTCATATTTATTAAGTATTCATAATTAATTAATTAGTTTACAAATAATTAAAAATTCATCGTTAGGCACATGAAGTCGCTGGTGGTGGTTTAAGATTGGCATTTGGCATCTGCCAACATGGCGACTTCTTTTAATCATATTAAAAAAAAAAGTTTATTAAATGCGAGAATAAGAAAAAAAAACTTATAAATAAATTTTAAATTTATTAAATATTATTTTTAAAAAATAATAATATTAATTAATTAAATTAAATATCGAATTTTATGCTCTGGTTTTGTGTTTCGGCGCGTGGAAGCTGATGAATCGTGGTTCATAGTTCAAAATTTGGTTAATGGCTTATGCTAGTATTTATAATTTTAAAATGGTAGTTGTGAACATTTATTTTATGGATTTAGTTAGGGTGTCGCCCTGTCGGCAACAACAGCAAATCGTTGCTAAAACTCTTATAATCTATTGTATTCAAAACGTTGTTTAGGTCATCATTAATTGTAACCAAATGAAATTACAAAATTATCATGTCTCTTATTTTTAATTTTTTTAAAATATAAATATCACCCTATTAAACTCAGTTTTATAGTCTGAAAACTTTACAATAGATGAGATAATTATATATATATATATATACATATAAAAGAAAATTCTCAAATAAGTTTTTAGTCAAAGAAAAAGGAAAATCTTCTACCATGAATAGTTACCAATTCTTGTTCTGATCCAACAAACAAATTTACCTTTAATACAGAAATATTTTTTTAAAAAAATTGTTGAAAATAGTAAGTTCTTTTAGACTGAAAGAAACTTTTGAGAGTATTTTTCCAATATCATTAACTTGTTTTATTAATAAAAATTTTAGAGATCTTTTGAGGATGGTTATTTGAAAATAATCAAATTATTTAAAAATATATAAAATTTTATATTTTATATTTTTATTAAATATTTTAAATTTTATATTATTAAAAATTTTAAATATGATTTTAATTTATCGATGATAAAATAATTAAAATTTTATTAATTCAATTAATCAAAATAATTTTTTCAATTGTAATATATTTCGAACAATTTATTCAATTAAATGATAATTCAGTTATGGCCTTTTTCGAATGGAATGAACGTGCTGCAAGCCCTGCACACCCAGACAATGACACCATAATGGTTGAGGGTATAATTGTAAATTCATAATAAGTTGAAATCCGAAAAATTATAATTAAAAATTTATTGTAGGTTGGAGAAATTGAGTCCACCGACAGCCAGGGGAGAGGCAGATGAGGAGTACCGGCTATAACCGGTAATTTTAAGCACAGGCTGTTACCAGCGAGGAAAAACGTTATGCAATGTTCTCGCTATTGTCCATTTCCATGAAAGAAACTGGCTAACGGGCAGCTGAACACGTGTAATAATATCACTGGGTAGTTAAGCGAATAGTCAAAACCGAGTTAAGACTGTTTCCTAAGAGCGAACCAATGGTAGTCTGACATGTCATTGAACTGTGTAAGTACACTCTATGTTCGTTTAGTTTTTGTTCGACAGCTACAGTTTGCGGCTTAAGAGCCGAGCGGCGACTAAGCTAAACTGCTAGCTCTGGATGTGTGCATATATACATATGTATTAGTGAAAATTTGTAATATATCCAACCAAAAAAGGTTTTTCTTTTAATATAGATAAATAATCTTATATATCTTTGAAATTTTTAAAATTTTTCGTGTAGGATTAATATGATGATATAACTTACATTAAATATAAAGAATAAATTCTCGTGATAAATATTATATTCAAGTTGGAAATGGGGTTAAAGTTTAACATTTTGTTAGATATTGAAATTGCTATTCATTCATTCAAAATAAAAAAAAAAGGCAAATGCATTCATTTAAAACTAAAAAATTGCAATTCCATTCATATTTTCAAAATAAAAAGAAAATGAATCATATTTATGAACGCAATTGCTTTTTTATTATTTTCTCAAAACAAATGTTTTTACTTATTTATTTAAGAAAAAATATCCCATTTATTGTTAATAAAATTTTTAGATGCTATCAGTATGACTAGTAAGGCGACAAATTTTTTAAGGGTATATTAAAAATTTTAAAAAATAACTTAAAAAAATGTGATAATATCTTAATATAAGTCCAAATCTACAACACGAAAAAAAAATCTAATACTCACTAGAAAAAGAATATATGATCATAATCTTTAATAAAATTAAGCTCTTACAAAAGATCAAAATATAAATGTGCAGGTTATAGCAAATGAAGATAAATTAGTGTTGCATGCGTTGATGTGGATTGTACTTATAAGAGAGAAGTTTAAAATTAGAGAAATAGTTTTAACTTCTAAAAGAGACATTTCCAAGCATAAAATTAGAAATTATAACTTGGGGATAAAGTTCAAATATGGAAGATAAGGAATTAGGTTTATGAGATAGGAACTATCTCTTACGATATAATCTTAATTTTAATTTATTTATGAATACTTTTAAAGGAAAAACAAAGTGAGATAAGTAGACTAGCCAACCTAGTTATCCATTGGATTTGCTGATAAAATAAATAAAAGAAAGAAACAATTACCAGGGAAAAATCATTATCAAATTTAAAAAGCAAATCTAATGATTTGTATATGTATATTATGTGTGGTATTAATTATGTAAATATAAATATAATATTAATTATTAAATATATAAAAATTTTAAATATAAATATAATATATATCTAACCTATAATGTTTAAACATGCTATGTCATATTTATTATAATTTTTTATATTTATTAAAAGTATTATGTTTATATTGTATTTTTTATTATATTTATAATTATCAAATTTAATTTTTTTTTACTTAAAAGGAAGAAGGCTGTAAAGCTGAGTCAGCCAAGCCATATTGGTGAAATGAGCAAAGCCGAGCACAGTTAAGTAGGTGGTAGGATGCAGTGGCCTGCAACTGGTTCAGCCGGTGAAAATCTTCACATCACAGAAAAAGAATAAAGACAATAAAATTAAAAAAAATGATAAAAAAAGAGAAAGGCAGAGAGCCCAATGTCGAGAAAGCATTATACAAAAGGCATTATAGCTGGGAATGAGTAGAGAGAAGAAGATAGAGATGGCGTGTTGAACGGGAGAAGATTGCCTATAGCCTTTTCTCAGCCCTTCCAATTACTTACATTTTCATCTAAAACTCTTCTCTCTTGATCTGTGAAAAGAACACAAAAAAAAAAAAAAAAATCATGGAAGCAAGTGCGGGAATGGTGGCCGGTTCTCACCGGAGGAACGAGTTGGTTCGGATTCGCCATGATTCTGATAGTGGGGTTTGTCTTCTAAGCTTTCCCGTTGTTTATTTTACTCTCTAGTTTGATTATATATATATATATTTGATTTGCATTGTGGTGTTAAGATCTGAGTTTGTTATTATGGAAAGTGACTTTTCAGCTTAAAAGTATAGACCATTATCGTTGATCTGGAACCTGGGTAGTTGTTGTTAAGATCTAACTGTTAGTTCAGTTCTTTTTTTCCTTCGGGGGGGGGGGGGGGTTGACCGAGGAACTGAAGTACCGGGTATTGATCATAATCGGATCTTGAAATTTGGTTCTGATGTTTAGCCTAGACACTCATCTGTAGAATCTGGTCTTGTCTCCCTACAGCAGTGTCGTGAATTTCTGAATTTAGTAACTTTCTTATTCAAAGTCAATGGTTTGCCGTGGCTACTTGATGTTTGTATTTAAGCTGATGAGTTTATTTGGTTCAACTGCAAATTTTTAGAAGATTTCTAACAGTGTTCATTGTCCTTTCTAAATGCAGCCCAAACCGTTAAAGAATTTGAATGGACAGACATGTCAGATCTGTGGTGATAATGTTGGACTTACTGCTGCCAGTGATGTCTTCGTTGCTTGCAATGAGTGTGCCTTCCCAGTTTGCCGGCCTTGTTATGAGTATGAACGGAAAGATGGGACTCAGTGTTGTCCCCAGTGCAAGACTAGATATAAGAGGCATCAAGGTTTGTTTGATTGTTTCTTTTTGAATTCCGTGTTATTATTTGGCTTCTAAGATTTTACATTATGTGTGAAGTAAGTAATGTCTGAATACTTCAGGGAGTCCTCGAGTGGAGGGAGATGACGATGAGGAAGATGTTGATGATTTGGAGAATGAATTTGATTATGCTCAAGGACTCAGTAAGTCAAGACGGTGTTGGCAGGGTGAAGATGTGGATCTTTCTTCATCCTCGAGACATGAATCTCAACAACCAATCCCCCTTCTAACCAATGGCCATACGGTAGGCAATTTTATGTTGTTCTGCCCCTATTCATGTTATGAAGTTTGCATGAAGCTTGCACAGATGCGATTTCTTGTTTTTTCAGTTAATACCCTTCTCATCTATCTACTGGGTGGTTGAACAGTGCTATTCGATTCCTGAGTTTCTGATCCAAGTTGGAAAAATCAAGTCATCCGTTGTGGTTTATCCTAATCAGATTTAATTGACAAAATCATTTCATGCTTGCTTGGTTTTGTAGGATTTATTTTTCTGTTGTAAATTTCCTTTAAAACTTTTCACGTGTGCATAGCAGTTATAGACATTGCAATCTTGCTATTTCTTTTGTTCATTAGCTGTTTAAATCTTATGCATAGCGTGGTTTGGCTAAATCTTAAGGAAAGCTTTTTGTACTTGGTAAAGTGACTAGATTTGCTATTGGAGTCTTAGGTGATTAATACTATGAGATTTATGATTCCTCTGCTTTATGTCATTTTGTAATATTCTACTTCAATAGTCAATTTTTCTCACTGATAGGTCAACATTTTTAGGTTTCTGGAGAAATTCCATGCGGTACACCCGACAATCAATCTGTAAGAACAACATCAGGTCCTTTGGGCCCTTCCGAAAAGAATGTTGGTTCATCTCCTTATATTGACCCAAGGCAACCGGGTAATTAAGTTATTGGGTTTGTTTACAAGCTTTTTCTTTCCCCCTTTTGAAGGTGCTTGTTATCTCAATCGATATGTCATCTGTTTTTATAGTCCCGGTGAGGATCGTGGACCCAACGAAGGACTTGAATTCTTATGGCCTTGGGAATGTCGATTGGAAGGAAAGGGTTGAAAGTTGGAAACTCAAACAGGAGAAAAATGTGACGCATATGACCAGTAGATACCCCGAAGGGAAGGGAGATATAGAAGGAACTGGCTCAAATGGGGAGGAATTGCAAATGTGAGTTTATCTTGTCTGGAATAAAACTAAATTTAGTTTACTCAGTTCCCTTGAGTGCTTTGTATATCTTTATGACCTTGTAAATTACATCAAGTTGATATTCTTTTCATCTTTAATTGTTGTTTCCTCTCAATTTTTTGGTTAAATTTGATTTTCGATTATTATTACTTTGTTATGTTTCTATCTCTAGATGCAAATTATGTCCATTTTTTTTTCTTTGAGTTCATAGAAAGAATTGTTATGGGTTTTGCTCAGCTGCTCTCATCTATGCATTTCACAACTGCATTTCTTTTTGAAGTTTGATAGTTCTTGTTCCACAGGGCTGATGATGCTCGTCAACCTTTGAGTCGTGTGGTGCCTATTTCTTCATCTCACTTGACCCCTTACCGTGTTGTCATCATTCTCCGTCTCATCATTTTGGGTTTTTTCTTGCAATATCGTACAACACATCCAGTGAAAGATGCATATCCATTGTGGCTCACATCTGTTATCTGTGAGATTTGGTTTGCTTTATCTTGGCTTCTAGATCAGTTTCCAAAATGGTATCCCATCAATCGAGAGACGTACCTTGATAGGCTAGCTTTGAGGTCAGTTCTATTACTTCACTGGTGGATTGTTTCTTATGTGGCTGAAAAACTCCCTTGCTCTCTCTCTGTCTGCTTCGGTTTATTTTTGGTGCTGTTGTCTGTTATCACACTATTAATAGTGGTTGGCTCTATTTTCTAGATATGACCGGGATGGGGAACCATCACAGCTAGCCCCTGTAGACATTTTTGTCAGTACTGTGGATCCCCTCAAAGAGCCTCCGCTTATCACAGCAAACACTGTCTTGTCAATCCTTGCAGTGGATTATCCTGTAGACAAAGTAGCTTGCTATGTTTCAGATGATGGTTCAGCTATGTTGACTTTTGAAGCCCTCTCTGAAACTGCGGAGTTTGCAAGGAAGTGGGTGCCTTTCTGCAAGAAGCATAACATAGAGCCTAGAGCTCCTGAGTTTTATTTTGCTCAAAAGATTGATTATCTAAAGGACAAGATACAGCCTTCTTTTGTCAAGGAGCGCCGTGCAATGAAGGTCAGTGTAAAGATACATAATTATGCTTATGTGTGTGTTATGTACATATTAAATGTATTTCAGAGAAGTTCTCTAATTGTCACCTGAGGTTTTCTGGTACCTTTAAATTGTGTTTTACTTTCATGTTTTTTTCTCTTGCTATCGCTGAAGCAGTAAGGTTAACTTTGGGTGTTAACCTAGAATTAAATTTGCTTCAACATGATGCAAATATGGTTTATATCTTGAATCAAATAGGGGTAAAATATGGTATATTTGAATTGGAGATTAACATAGGAAAGAAAATAAATTGGTAAAGCATGTGCCTTGTTAAGCATAGTTTCATGGACCTATTAAGATATTTATTAGGTCACGATATACCTTAGAATGATTTGCTGAATAAATGCCATTTTTATTTGGTAATATTTGCTTGAAACAATCCATGCCTTCATATATTTTATTTGCAGTCAGTTACTGCTGAAATAAATAAATAACTGAAGAAAGAAATCTGCAGAAGGCATCAAGAGGGTGTCAACCAAAGTACAAGGCTAATTTTTAAAATATGAGATGATCAATAAAATCTAAAGCGACATCTCTTCCAATCACTGCTTCCTATTAAACAGGGAAAACTAAATGTCACTTTTTTTTAACATGGAAAAGATTAAATTTTCTTTCAACAGAGAGAATATGAAGAATTCAAGGTCCGGATCAATGCCCTTGTTGCCAAAGCTCAAAAAATGCCTGAAGAAGGTTGGACAATGCAGGATGGTACACCATGGCCTGGAAACAATCCAAGAGATCATCCAGGAATGATACAGGTATTATCCTGCTGCTGAGTTTTATGACAGTAAAGTTGGTTCTGTGATTACTTACCATCATTGTTCTTTCCATTTTCTAATGTATTTTTGTGGAACAACAGGTGTTTTTAGGTCACAGTGGGGGGCTAGACACTGATGGAAATGAGCTACCTCGCCTTATCTATGTTTCTCGTGAGAAGCGACCTGGCTTCCAACACCACAAGAAAGCTGGAGCCATGAATGCATTGGTATGCCATTCTCAGCCCTTTTGCAGTTTCTCTATGTATCCCTTTGGCAGTCAAAGATGTCCTCTGGTCTTTTTGGGGCACCATATATGAAAAATGCGTCATGTAACCAAAGTGTTTTAGAGCATACCATTAATGGTCAGAAGCGTACCTTTGCAATGATTTCCTGCCTTAGTGCCTTTGCTGGACGTTCTTTACCGAGGAATGTGTCATGTAGACATATTTCAGTTTTTCATCAAGAATATCCTTTTAGATCTTCAGAACTTGCAACTTTGTAGGGTTACAGTCGGTTTCATTTTTCTAATCTGGCCATCTGTTGATTCACAGATTCGAGTTTCAGCTGTTCTAACCAATGGGGCATATTTGTTGAATGTTGATTGTGATCACTACTTCAATAACAGTAAAGCTCTTAAAGAAGCAATGTGTTTCTTGATGGATCCTGCCTATGGAAGGAAGACATGCTATGTGCAGTTCCCTCAACGTTTTGACGGCATTGACTTGCACGATCGATACGCCAATAGGAATATTGTGTTCTTTGATGTATGGCCTACTTAATTTGTCTTCAAGATAGAATTTCTTTTCAATTACTAGTTAAGGGGGAATGGTAGTTCATTTTGTACTTGTCTTTTGCAGATTAACTTGAAAGGGTTAGATGGCATCCAGGGTCCAGTCTATGTGGGAACTGGTTGTTGTTTCAACAGGCAAGCTCTATATGGGTATGATCCAGTTTTGACAGAAGCTGATTTGGAGCCAAATATTATTGTTAAGAGTTGTTGTGGTTCAAGAAAGAAGGGAAAGAGTGGGAATAAAAATTACATTGATAAGAAAAGGGCAGCTAAGAGAACTGAATCCACAATCCCTATTTTCAATATGGAAGACATTGAGGAGGGTGTTGAAGGTGGGCTTTTCATCATAACTACTCTATTACTTTCTAATTATTATGTCAAATTCAATTGATTTTCTCCGCACCAGCACTAGATCCTATCACTTTAGTTTGTACATGGAAGACTTCCCATTTCTGCGTGGGTGCTATAAAATTTTCATTATAAAGTGTCAACATTATCCAAGATCACTTAGTTTGCATAAAAGTATATTAGATACTGGATCCTCTATTGATTAAGTTGAGCATGAAAATGAAATCATTGACTGGTAATGTTAGAATGTCCATGCACCGTGTGGTTTTATCTTCGTTTATTGTTTCCTGCAGGATATGATGATGAAAGGTCTCTTCTCATGTCTCAGAAGAGCTTAGAGAAGCGATTTGGTCAGTCCCCAGTATTTATTGCAGCTACCTTCATGGAACAAGGAGGCATTCCACCATCAACCAATCCTGCATCTCTTTTAAAAGAAGCAATCCATGTTATTAGTTGTGGATACGAGGACAAGACTGAATGGGGCAAAGAGGTCAGTTAGTGAAGTATCATGGCCTTTAATAGTGTCTAGGTTAATTTCACTTTTCATATTCATTAATTTGTTTTTACTTCTCCTGTCACCAGATTGGATGGATTTATGGTTCTGTTACAGAAGATATTTTGACTGGTTTTAAGATGCATGCCCGTGGGTGGATATCAATCTATTGCATGCCTCCTCGTCCAGCATTTAAGGGTTCTGCTCCTATCAATCTTTCTGACCGTTTGAACCAGGTTCTTCGATGGGCCTTGGGTTCTATTGAGATTTTGCTGAGCAGGCATTGTCCCATATGGTATGGTTACAAAGGAAGATTGAAGCTTCTGGAGAGATTGGCATACATTAACACCATTGTTTACCCCCTTACCTCTATTCCTTTGCTTGCTTATTGTACGCTTCCAGCATTTTGCCTTCTGACTGGAAAATTTATCATTCCTGAGGTAAGTAATTACTATAGCTTCACATTTTGCGTTGGAACAGATTTTTCTCTTACATCCCTAGTCCTGCAATCCTCTAAAAACTTTTTCCTAAATGCCTGTAATGTTCTTCCTCCAATTTTTATGCAGATAAGCAACTTTGCTAGCATGTGGTTCATTCTACTTTTCGTCTCCATTTTTGCTACTGGAATTCTTGAGCTTCGGTGGAGTGGTGTCAGTATCGAAGACTGGTGGAGAAATGAACAATTCTGGGTCATTGGTGGGACATCAGCTCATCTCTTTGCTGTCTTCCAGGGTCTTCTGAAAGTGCTTGCTGGAATTGATACCAACTTTACTGTCACTTCAAAGGCATCTGATGATGATGGCGACTTCGCAGAGCTTTATGTTTTCAAATGGACTTCACTTCTCATCCCTCCAACCACGGTACTCATTGTGAACCTGGTGGGCATTGTGGCTGGTGTATCATATGCGATAAACAGCGGTTACCAATCCTGGGGTCCACTTTTTGGCAAGCTTTTCTTTGCCATCTGGGTTATTGCCCATCTGTATCCTTTCTTGAAGGGTTTGTTGGGTCGTCAGAATCGTACCCCTACAATCGTCATTGTGTGGTCTATACTTCTCGCTTCTATCTTCTCCTTGCTGTGGGTGCGTATCGACCCCTTCATCTCAGATGCTACAAAATCTGCTGCTAACGGTCAATGTGGGATCAATTGTTAGTTTTTCATTTTCGGATCATCTTATTGCGGTAAATGCTGTTTCTCCTTCAAGTCGGCTATCGTGTATATAACCCCAAAAAAAAAAAATGTTACATCCATATGCATGATATAAGTTTGTATGTTTCGATGAATTTATATGTTTTATGACATATGAAAACCTAAAATCAAGAACCCTATATATTTTTGTTCACTTCCATTCTTCTACAAGGTGTACCTGATGGTCCCAATATGTTTACCTGGTGCGGACTTAAGTTTGACCTTGATGTTGTGTAGTTCTATTAAAGTTTATTTCTTTATGCTAAGAGAATGTAATTTAGAGATATTTATTCATCCAATGTTATGAAAGAGACTTGTTTCTATTCTTTTGAAGTTCATATTCTATTTTATTTGGTCATGCTTATGATATCTGGAGTAAATATTATGGCTCATAAGTTTGGATTCCAGTGATACTTCTTAATGTTCTGAAGTCTAAATTCTGATGCTCTTTTTAAGTTTTATCATTGCATATACTTTATAAAGAGAATTTGCCAACCCAATTGCCCTGGAATTCTTAGCCTGGCCATCTTAATGCCTATGGACCGATCATTCGTGTATTTTTATCATGTTTGTGTTAGTTTGCAGTGTCGTTATTTTGTTTAAGATGGTATATAAATTTTGACATATTAATAATTTTTATTATGTAAATTTTTAATCCAAACATTCTTAGATCTTATTCAGCAAAATTTTGGCTTTTGCATTTAAAATTATAGTTTGGCAACTCAAATTAAAAAGCCAAGAAAATGGAGTTTTTGCGGTTTGAAGATGAAATGATTTTATTATCCTTACATTTTATTATTTTAAACAAACATTTTTTGATATTTCAATTCTTTACAGTATTTTTTCATAGCAACGCTAAACAATTAAAAATTTTTAAATTATATTTTTTATCACACTTTTTAAATATTTACTTTTTAATCATATTTACTCTTTAGCAGTCTTACTTGATCAACTTTTCTTGAAAATCTCATTCCTATTAAATTGATATTAGGGTTAAAGAATAAATTTGTCATCATTCTACATATAAATATTGAAATTTGTTATTATATTTTATTTTTATTAATATTTACAAATTTGCTACATAGTTTAACTTAATTTTAAATTTTACTACTCTACTTTTGTATGATTGAATTTTGTTTTTAAATTTTTATTTTTGATTGAATATAGTCACTCAAGTTTGATCTTGTATGATTTTATGGCAAAATTTAAAAAATTCTTCAATATTTCATTTTAATAATTAAGGTTTAGTAAATTAATTAATAATGATCAAAATTTAAGCTTTTGTTTTTTATATAGTAAAAATTCTATATTAATTAGTAATTTTTAATTTTTATAAATTAATTTTATCTCTAAAATTTTAAAAATTAAAATTTAATAGCAAAATTTAATTAAAAATTAAAGTTTATGTAGCGGCAAATATGCTCAATTCTCAAAAACACAATGACAAAAATCAATAGTGGCAAATTTTTATATGTACCTATAATGCAGTGGCAAATTTGCCATTAACCCTTGATTATACGAATTATTGAATTTTAATTAGCTATAAAATGGGGTCAGGTTAATATATAAATGTTCAAATCTTTTAACTCAAGGTTTAATTCGATTCATACAATTATCTTTAAAAGATGATTCAAACTATGATGTTTTAAGTTGCAAAAAGATATAATAGTGAAAAGAAGAAAAGCCTATCAATAACCAAGGTATTAAGTGCTTAATAATAACATGTTAGTGTTATTTGGTGTATCGCTTTTGTTGTAATATTGATATGTATTAATATTAATATATTTTGGTATATCGTTTTTATTTATCAATATTCTTCGGTTATCATTTTCATACATAATTCATTTTCAAGTTCTCTAATAAAAAATATACTATATAATCATACAAACATATATTTTTATCACATATACTAGATTTTGATATACCCATTTTACGCGGGTGAAGAAAATTATTTAAAAAAATTTATTATTTTCTCTTAAAAAAGTTATCCAATAAGTAAATAACTCTGAAAAAATATTACTTTAAAAGATATAAAGTTCTAATATTAAAAATATTGTTGCACTTTTTTACTAGTTGAGTAGCTTCTCAGAAAACATATTTTTTAATAAAATTAAAAAAATTAAATACCTTTTAAATTATATTATTATTTCATTCTATTTTGATTTTTATGTAAATTTCATTGAATTAGTGTCAAATATAAATTCTAAAAATTACAAATATTTAATATCTAAAATTTTTAAATATCAAATAAATATTAAAATATTAAAAATATATAATAAGTTGTTGTTAATCAAATTCACTAATTTAATAAACATATTTTATTTCTAGTTAAAATCATAAAATATTTTAAAATTAATTAAAAGAATTAAATAAATAACTTTTGTAAAATAAAAAAAAATTAAAATTTTTATGCCAACTTATACGACGGGATAAATCGATACAAATTAGCATGGATTAATATAGGCTGACGTCAGAAGTACATTTGATTATTTTTCACCTTTTACTAAAAATAAATAATTAATGTATTTTAATTTAATAAATTAAAATTTTTAAATGCAAACATTCATATAATATCTTATAACTCGAGACATAATCTATTTAAATTTTTTTATAATATAATTAAAAATTTTAAAATAATAAAATATTGATACAATGCTAATTTTCTTCTAAGCTAATCCATCTCATCGATACTATCGATACGATAGCCATGGAAAAGCCCGATAAAGAGGAGGGGGGACTGGTGAGAGGGGGTTGAATTCAGGGTTTTTGAGCCTCAAAGGTAAAGCTTCCCCCTCTCCTTTGTCTTGGTGATGAAAACTGTCTTGATAGATAGTTAGGGTTTTGATTTCTCTTTCTGTAGAAGAAGAAAAAGAAGAAAAATGGAGGGGATAACGGAGGGAGTGGACAACTTGAACATAACGGATTCATCAGCTTCCAACAACAACAACAACAACAACCGTATCCAAGTCTCCAATACCAAAAAACCTCTCTTCTTCTACGTTAACCTGGCTAAGGTTGGCTTATGCTTTCCTTTACTTTTTTTAGCGTTTCTGGGTGTTTTTTCCCCCTCAAACTCTTTCTCTTGGTAATTTGTTTGCGTGCTCAGACGGTTCTAGAGCGATAACTCTTAAGTAGGCTATTATTTTAGTCATTAAGGAATTATAGCTTTAATATTATGATTTTGGGATTTCAGTTGTTTTTCCTTTTCTACTGTATTGGGATTTTTTTTATGCCATTCTGTTTCATTGCTGGATGTTTGTCTTCTTGATGTGAAAATTTTATAAGGAAAACTAACAAATTGTGTTGTATTGGATAAGTGGCAAATAGGAATTGTAAGAACAAAATATGAATAAGACAGATGTTTCTTATTTATTTAAGCAGTCTTTTTTGCTCCCATTTGGCAGAGGTACATGCAACAATACAATGAAGTGGAACTCTCTGGTCTTGGAATGGGTATTCTTTCTTTGCTCTTTCTTGCACCGTCATTCTATTTCACCATGCTTGCTTTAGTCATTATTAAAGGTTCTATCTGGACGTTCTTGTCTGTGCAAATTTCAAAATTCAGCTGATTTTTCTTTGCTTATTGAAGTGGCAATTTGCTTTGCTGCTTTCTGGATTTCTTATTAGATGTTATCTATTTAGCTTTTGGGGGGATGGAATATTTAATTTACGTTGATAACTTTAAACTCTGCGTGGCTAACATATTACAGCGCTCACATACTGTTTTATTCTCATTACCTTTTCTGATTGCAATGTTAACTAACCAAAAGAACAAAGTGAACCCTTTGCTTTCTAGCACTTTGGTAGAAATACAATGCATTACCTTGATGTACAGAAATGCTGTGTGTACAGCGATTATGGCATGTAATTTATGATTTTGTTGTAGTCCAGATAACTCCTAATTTAGAATGTTGAAAAAAAAATTGGTGTGACTGTTTGCTTTTTCTTGCTTCTCTTTACAAATTGCTTTTAAATGCTGTCCACAGCTATTGCTACTGTTGTCACCATTGCTGAGATATTGAAGAACAATGGGCTGGCTGTCGAAAAAAGTGAGATTCTTACGCTTAACAAGATTCCTTTTAGTTTTCATCTCATGTTGAGTACTCAAACTTACTATCATGATATTATATATATCATATGACAGAAATCACGACTTCTACTGTTGACATGAGAGAGGACTCGAGGGGACGACCAGTACAGAAAGCGAAAGTAAGTTGCAAATACATAAATAATGATTTCCTTTAAGTTACAGTTATCACATGGCTCACATTAGACTAACCTCAATGCTTTCAGAAGCAGTAAAATTCTTTTGTATATAAGACCGTAACACCAATTAATTACATAGGGAGTCTATGAAATTGGGCTTCTGGTTATTATAGAGTGATGAGACATAACTTCTCTTAATTGGTAGGCTAAAAAAAAGGGATGAAACATCAATTTATTGTCATTTTTGCTATTTCAAAGCTAATGAATGGTTTAATATTGCTGTATTTAGGAATTGGCATGTGTTAGTCAAGACCTTTGGAATTGGCATTGGATAATTTACTTATAATCCATAATGCAACTCATGATATTCTGCAGTTTGCTTAAATTTGAAATTGTTAGGCCCTTATGTTTGTAATAACTTGTGTTGATATCCGTGGATGTTCAGTTCAAATCAATGCCACTTGTTTGGAATGGTGCTGTCACCATTCTGCTTAGTTTAGTCATTAGTGTAGAGGTTGGTTGATCCCTTTTTTATTATTGTATTAGTACGAGGGTATGGTGTGTTATGTTGGTATATAGTAAATTCTCCTGTATCACTTTCCTCCATTTTTCATCATTTAGCTCTCTTATATTAATTTCATGAAATTGTTTTAACTTTTTCTTAATATAGAGAGGCTGACATCTTGAAATTTATGATATTGTAGATTGAAATACTGTTAGGGAAGTCAGAGAAGTTTGATGAGTTGATGGCAGCTGCTGCCGAGGAAGTCTTAGATGATTAGACCTAAAGACAGATGTTCCCTTAAGTTTTGCTTGTTTTACTTATTGTGAACATCTTTAGCAGTTATTTTCTTGTTTGGTTTGTATGGAGTGAAGATTAGTCACTGTGATGATATTTTAGGAATTTTTGTAAAAATACTATGTGCCCTTTGTTATTCAATATTCAAATTTGTTGCCAATTCCTTGCTTCCATGGTCAAGTTTCTTGAAACTTATGCCCTTAACAGCTCAGATTAATCTGTCTTGATAATTTATGGGATGTTCAAAAGAATTTTCTTCCTTTGGATCAAACTGCTTAGTGCCTATTTTTAGTCTCGCTTAACTATTTATAATAATATTTCCATCCAATACATTGAAAATATTTAATAAAATTATCAATTACTACATTTAACATAATGTTATTATTATAAATAGTAAAATCAGCTAACCTAACTAACCATGGAACCCATGTTAATGACTGGCAGAAAAAGATCAAAAGAGTAACCCCACTTAAAAAAGTTGTTGAAACATTACTCCATAAATCTTTTCATTCTTAAAATGTAACTCATCTCTCCCAACTGTATGCCAACTAATTTAGTTTCACGATAATTTCTTGCCTTGCAAATGCCGCAACCTGATTCGAGCCCTCGACAAAAAAAATTCAGCAGGGGAAATTTTTTTTTAGAAAAAAAAAAATGAACCCAAAATGTATGCCAATCTCATTCTTCTGTTCCAAAAGATGAGTTTGATTCCATTTAACTAGACATTCTATGCTTCCTCATCTTTGTCTACCAGTATCCTTTTGCATGCTTCATAGCACATGAAGGAAATCCCAGCAGCAGGTACCAACTTCATGCAACTAGGACCCAAACCTTTATATAGGCCATGAATCCCTTCTTGTTCAAGAATGCTTGAGAGTGCATGCAGCACATTCTTGTAAACCTGCCTTCCATTCAGAGCTCCAACCTGCATGTGCTTCCGAGCCACCTCGAGTGGGTACGTTGCACTGCTCGAAATAGCCCCGGCTAGTGATCCAATGAAAAGAGTTTCAATATTGCCAATTTTCTCCTCCTTGAAAACTTTATGGTATACTTTCCGTAGAGTATCGTACGCGAAATAATTAGTGGCGGCATACGGAATTACTCCGATGAGACTAGGAGCAAGGCCTCTATAAAGTTCAGCAGGGCCCTCATTTTGCAGTATTTTTAAGAAAGCATCAAATATACCATCGTACATATTCTTCTGCAATATTAACATATCTCTGAGTGAAAAACACACTACTCAGTAAATTAAAAATTTTAGACTGGTGTTTACCTCTATAGTTAATCGAGTCTTGACTAACTCGAGAGGATAGGTCACCAAAGTTGAGCTGACTCCAGCACAAGCACCTGCAACTAACGATGCTGGAATTGGAATCTTTGGTTCTTCCCCAGGTTTGGGTGACAACTGCTTATTCATGGTATCGAAAGCAAATAGCTGCAGTACAGGGGAAATTAATATTTGAACATGTTAGGAATAATTGCAACTTTCATTTGACTAAACAAGACTAACATGTTTCAAGATAAATACAACATAGAAATCATAACATCCAGAAAGAAGCGGCTGAGCCTTTCCACTGCCATATTGTCAATCTATTGACTTAAAACAGGAAAAAAATTCATTAGCAATGGTCAAATCATGTTTACCGTCAAGGCCTTCTGTTAGTCCTTTATGATGTCCATAACTAAGTACAAGGGCTTGAAGTACGGCAGAACATTTTATCGCTTTATTTAGTGAAGACGACCAGATACGAGCATTCAAGTGATATATACAAGGACAAAGCTTGCAAAACTATTCTTTGCAACAAGTCAACAAGCAAAACACCCCTCTGGCTAGCAATAAGATGAAAAACAGAAGCATAGGTTAACTCCCAGAAAAAGTTGCTTAAAACCTATGATTTATAGGTTCTACCATATAATTGGGTTAAGGAATTAAACTACAAAGGCATAACCAATGATGGCAAAGCAGTACGAAGCATAGAACTCACGACCACAATGTTCACCAACAAGTGTCTAAGAACTGGGAAAAATGATACCCGTAATCGTCTTCTCCGCCTCTTTCATATATTTCAAATTTTAATCTTTGAGATTGAGAAGATAAGAACCAAAAAGAATATTGCAGAAGAGCAAACAAGGCATATAAAGGCTTGTTTACAAATTACAACCTAGCTATGAATCATAGTACATGTTTTTGGAAATAGATATTATACTAAAAGAAGATTTACTGACCAACAAAAACAATATACCAGGAATTAGAGTATAGAATTGATGCCAACACCATTAACCTACATGCTAAAAAATTACATCTTCAATGGTTTTGCCCATCTCCTTGTATAATTAGTTCATTTGTTAGGAAGATTAGAACCACAAAGAAGACTAACATTAGTAAAGTGCATATTCTTTTCTTTTTTTTAAAAAAAAAAAAAAGCCCAAATTCAATTGCATATTCGATAGATGATATTTTACCAGAGGGAAGCAATTGGCAGCAAATAGATATTTGTCTAGATATCTTCTATATACTCAGTCTTGTGAGGAAGAGAATGAGAAGATGCAAAAGGATAATGAAAGAAACAACAGCAACAGACATCAGTGTCTGAGAATTAACTAAGACAACGGAAACATCATTCAGTGAAAATTAATTGGCTTTGAATAGAGCAGAAAAGTACAACAGTATATACCTATGTTGCTCTGACTCTTCATTTTCTTGATGTACCCTTGTTCGACACCCGTGTTTGACACATATTCAAACATGGGTATGGAGATATGAACCTCCAAATACATGAACCTTAGAAAAAATTAAACATACTCATGTAGGACACATGTCTGAATTCAACGCTGATACCCGATTCCGAGTAACGTAGGTACACTTGTTCATTATGATTAAAGTTCTTCCTCTTCTTTTCTGTTATGCAGCCTTGCCCACCATATTGATGACATGTCCAAAAAATAGAGCAGTAAGAAAACGAAAAATCAGATTCCTGAGATTACCACAATTTTCCACCCGTTATATTTTACTGTTTCATGGTTGAGCCATCCCAAAGTGGTTCGCAACAGCTCTTAAGGTATTAACGAAATATCTTAGTGATTGGCACCAGTTTATTTACCATTTCTTTATCAAATTGCATATCCAAGATAAATGGAGCTTTGTTCATTATCCAACCAATCAGAAAAACAACCACTTTGATCTATTTACCATTTCTTTATCAAATTGCTTATCCAAGGTAACAATTTACACTTTGGCTTGAACAGAGAACCTCATTTTTGAAACGAAATTATAAAGAAACCAATACAACAATAAAATATAAAACTGGCAACTGCAGTATGTCAGTTACAACCACACTAGAGAAAACAAGATATGCAGTTAGAAGAAACAGAAGCTAAAACCATGTCACATACTCGGATTGAGTATATAACTGCAATGAAAATAGACCAAAAACACTAGAATAAATATTAATCTGAATCATTCTAATTTGAAAATACGTAGCATATAAATGAACCAAATTACTTTATATTGCAAAAAGAACATCACAAAGCTCAAGTGACTAACCAACATAGCAATACCCAATACCACAAAAATATATTAATCTGAATCATTCACATTCAAAAATATTTAGCATATAAATGAACCAAAATACTCTATACTGCAAAAAGAACGTCACAAAGCTCAAACCAAGCATGTAATTAATCAATATAGCGATATCCAATACCACAAAATGATAAACAAACTGGATAACATTTATGAAAATACCATTTGCAATTCTGCTATACATTACCTCTATCGCCTTGCTAGGTGCAACTCGAATCACATTAACAAGATTACCCCTAAACAACCCTTTCCACCCATCAGTCTGCATTATATTATGGAACACCTCAGTTGTAGAATTCCCACTACTCCCAACCATCAAATGCGTCCTTATTGTTTCCAGTGGCGCAACGCAAGTCCTTGAAACCGCCCCAGCTATGGCACCGCTTATTAACCTCCTTAATGAAGGATTAGAAACCTTGATTTTCAGTTTTAAGCCAACTTTCTTCGTCTTGTTCTTCAACCTTGCTTCACCTTCGGGAGCCCTTACAATCCGAAATTCCTCTTGTGGTGGCAAATATTTCACAAACAAATCGGAAAATGGAGCTTTGGTTCCACCATTGTCACGGGGATTTGGGGAGTTTGGTGAAACGCCAAATCCCATTCCTATTTGACCAACGCTTGCAAATAAGCCACCTGGATAAGAGTTATTCGGTTCAAGACTCCATTGAGACCCCAAATCACATATAGAGAAAATCTCATCTCTCTTATTATCAAACAACAGATTTCCTCTCTTGCTCATAATTGAAAAAAAAAATTGTCTATCTTCTTGGGTTTTTTGAATTCCCAAATCCCTTTTTTTCATTGTTTTAAGAGAACTGAGAGTGATTGTGAAGCAAGGATTCGATTTTGAATAAACAGGCGCCTAATAATTCCAGTCTTGAGAACTGGGTATAAGAGAAAATCAAAATTTTTGAATAACCCCAAAGAGAAGAAGCGGTGAGAACATAGAGAAATGGAAAATTTAGAACCCTTAAAAATGGAAGAAAAAGAAAAAGGGAGATAAAAAGAGAAAAGAGAGCAGGGTAGGTGGATGAATCAGATTCTCACAGGGTTTGATTTGGTAGGTTAGATTAGAGTGTGAAGATGTTTGGTTTATGTTGTAGTTTGAAATTCCAATCCGACAACAAGGCGAGTGATACTGAAGGCTCCCTCCTCTTTTCTTCTGTAGCTTTGGAGATTTGAGTAATTTGATGTGGTTTTAAATATGGTTTTTATCGGAAAGTGGCCATCCAATTATTATTATTATTATTAGGATTAAAAATTTATAACTTCCTTTGGCTCTTGGCTCCATGGCTGATTTCTGGCCCTGCCCTGCCCCGCCCCGCCCCGCCCATTTGTGCCAATTAATGCCATAATTTTAATTATAATTATTATTATTATTACTATTTGATATAATAAAGATTTTATAAAGACTCACAGGCTGTGGTACAGCCCGCAATGCCGCCTTAAAACGATTATTAAAATTCTAAATAAATAAATAAATATATATATATATATATGTATTGGACAAAGCAAAGCAGGATCCTCTTTCCTCCTACATTAAATCACTGCTTTGTAATATTGAATATTGATATTATATTTATATTTTTATAATTAAAATATTAAATATTTATATAAATTTTTATATATAATAATTTATATTATATAAATTTTTATATATTTATATATTTATCTCGTATCATATTATATTTTATATAATATTTTATTTTTTAAAATTATATTTCATTGTATTTTAAATATTATAAAATTTATTTTAATTTTAATTAAGTTATATTTTAATTCATATTGTCAAAAAGTTATACTTTAATCAAATACATGCTAAATGATATTATTTTAATATTTAAAATCTATAATATAGTTTACAAGCACGAATTTAAAAAATATTTTAAACTAATCAAAATAATTATTGTTTACTCTATTTTCATATTACCGTTATAAATGTTCAATTATTAATAATATTTATCTAAATTACAAGTAAAAAATTTAATTTAATGAAAATATTTTTATTAAATGAGAATATTCATTATTTTTATTATATTACTTAATGACTATTGAAATAATATTTAATTATTATATTGTATATTATAAGACTAGTATTATATTTTTTAAAAATTTTATTTAAATATTCAATTAAAATAAGATAATAATAATTTTATTTGTTTAAATTTATTTATTGTTAATTTATATATATATATATATATAT
>JBBYHL010000016.1:1287302-1298319 GCA_038381835.1 Adansonia madagascariensis | reverse complement strand
AATTTTTGCTTCTTTTGTATTTTTCATCCAATTAAATCCTGCAAAATAAAAAAGAAAAATAAATGCTTATGATAATCGTAAAGAATAACTAGAAAATATTAAAATAGAAAAATAATTTATATAAAATTAAGCACTTATCACTCTCTCTCCATGTGTATCAGTGTGTGCATTGCTTGTTTTATTTGCCTGTCTGTGCATAGGTGCTCATATCATATATTTCCCTCCTGGTTTTTGTTCATTTTGTCAGTATGCATTCTAAGAAGCTTGTCCTATGACAGGTGGCTCGGAAAATGGAAAACGAGGAAGGCTTTTATTATCCTCACAACCTTGATTTTCGAGGCCGTGCATACCCCATGCATCCACATTTGAATCATCTAAGTTCTGATCTCTGCCGAGGAGTTCTTGAATTTGCTGAAGGACGACCTCTGGGGAGATCTGGGTTACATTGGCTGAAAATACATTTAGCAAACCTGTACTCAGGAGGTGTTGAAAAGCTTTCACATGATGGGCGTCTAGCATTTGTTGATAATCATTTAGATGAAATATTTGATTCAGCAGAAAACCCTATTAATGGTAACCGTTGGTGGTTAACTGCTGAGGATCCTTTTCAGTGCTTAGCTGCTTGTATTAATCTGTCAGAAGCCTTAAAGAGCCCATCACCACATACTGTGCTCTCCAACCTGCCAGTCCATCAGGTAAATCTTCATTAGGGTCCTTGAAGCAGAGAAAGGACCATCTCTATCTATGCAAGTTGAAACATATGATAATTTTATTTCTCTAGGTTGCTTGTTGAGCTACATTTCTGCACTTAAATCAACATTTGTACTTCAAATGTAGTTGAATTAAATAATTTACGTCTCTCTGTAGCCGTGAAGGACCAATTAGAATACTATTTGGATTTAGCATGGGCTATTTCTAGTTCTTTAGACTTCCTTTTTTTTCCATGTGGAAAAGGCAACGTACATCTGGTCTTTAGGTGTTATTGGATGAGCAAATGCCTAATTTTTTTATAGGGACTTCCAGCCTTAGCTAAGTGGCGCCTGCTGCTGGACCTTATATTGCTAGGTTGATAGCATTCTGGTTATATGAAATCCTAAGATTTCAATGTCTCACTTATCTTCATATACAATCTAAAAGCTGACTGATAATTTGCATGATTGATAAGGGTGAGGGTGTGGGGTGAGGACTTCTGGCAAAAGAAAATTAGGGAGGGAACATATTGCAATCTACTGTTGTGTGATATCTTTAGAATTAAATTGTGACAGCTGAAAGTTTCTTTAGCAGAGTCCTATTCTGCTTGTAACAGTTTCTCCACTACTTTTATTTTATAGCATCAGGAGACACCAGTTCTATCAGAAATGTACCTATCATCATAATGTATTTGATTAAATAATTCTTTGTCTATCTAATCTTGTTATAGGTTGGTTCGAACTACTTATTTGGATAGATTTTTAGCATTGTTAATATTCTAAGAGAGCACATAGAGCACCGTTTTATGGTTACCATATCTGATACACATCTGTCTCCAGTCTTACTGTTATGTGAATGAGATTATACGTTCATCGCTCGTAGTGACCTTTCACTGCTGCCACATCTTGGGATAGTTGCTCTTATGAATGACTGGTTTGAGAAAAACTGCAACATATTTGTTCTTTTCTCCTTTTTACAGGGCACTGTTCATCAGTTATGCTTACACATATATGAATCTTATGCCTCTTCAATCTGTCTTTACGTGAATATTTTTAAAATTTATCTTCTCTTAGTTGTTTAATTAGCTTTATTATTTCTTGTTTCTCATTTTATTTTTTTACCCTATGTCGGCCTCACCCTCCTATTCTGTTTCTTCTCTCGCTTAAAATTTTATTACAGGATGGTTCCTGCAATGGCTTACAGCACTATGCAGCCTTGGGAAGAGACAGTGTATGTTTGCTGCTTGTAGATAAATATATTTTTCTTGTTCTGAATAATCTGCAATTCATATTCTCATGCTTGTATTTTATGTATACATTCATTTATATGTTCTCTTAATATATTTCGAGAACTCTGAACTTGTGTTCCTGATACAAATAGAACTTAACTTGCATCTAGGCCTTCTATCCTCTACATTGTTCCCCTCTTTCCTACTTCCTCTTTGGCATTACAGAGAAGTGACGAGGGAATGGTGTTATTAAAATTACCCTAAGTATCGAGATCTTTTCTTTCAAAGCCTCGTTAGCTGTTTGTTAAATTCTGCTACAATATTAGAGGCGTTCACTGTCTGAGTAGCTGCTGTAATTATGCTTGTGCTAAGATTTTCTTTCCTGTAAGATATTTGGTTGGGTGCCTAATTCCTAGTAATTGTTTTCTTCACCTAATCAAACAAGCAACCAGGGGATTTGTGTACCATTTGGTATGGGGATTAGTGCAAATAAAGGAATTGAGAGTTAAATTCTTGAATCAACTGAATATTATCTCTTGGTCTTAAACTCCCTGAAGTTTTTCCAGTGTATTTCTCTTCCTCATGAATGATATCTGATGTGAATGTGAAATTGAATCTTAAATCTTTGCCTTGTAACTATAAATTATGAATGTCATGTTGATTTAACCTCTCCCAGTTATCATTAGCCACATTTCTGCTATGTTAGTTACTAAAAGTGCATCTATGATCTCACATCTTTTATCTGTTGTTATAGTTGGAAGCTGCAGCAGTTAACTTGGTTGCTGGAGAGAAACCGGCTGATGTTTATTCAGAAATTGCTGTGAGGTATACTAAATTCCGTTATTCACACATGGCAAGTAAGCCATTGGAACTGCAGAATTCCTTTTAGTTACTATCTAGAAAAATGGTAATGGGACATAAAAAGCTTACTGCATCTCAACTTTTTAGCTTCATTCAAAGTTTTCGTGTTGATGTTGTTGGCTACATTTAGTTGTGGCTTTAAGATGAGGAAAAGAGTAAAAAGCAACCAAAATGTATGGTGCTGCTTTGGTATTGAAACAAAAAAATCAAACTTTTAATGTTTAATTTAATCTTATAAGAAAGTTATTTTCTTTTGAATTCAAAGTGTACTTTGCTTTGGATATCAAAATTATTTGGGGGGGGGGGGGGGAGAAGCAGCAAATGAACGGAGCCTTGGTCATTGGGGAAAAGACTGCTACTGAACTTTATACTTTTTAGAAGCATATTCATAGAAGAAATCTTTTTCCATATAAAGGGATGGTCAGAAACTAAAGCAATGTGAATTAGACGATGCAGGAATTTGATTATGGATTAGATGTATTTGGTTTGGTAGACCACAATCAGAGAACCTGTTATTGTAAATTTGCAATTGTATGAGGTGTAGATAAAGGGAATTAGAAAGAGAATCATGATAAATCTTGGAATAAACTCAAATAAAATAGCCTGTCAAACTTGAAGGTTATGTGGATAGTTTTGTGATTTAGAGTTGACTTCAGAAATTGCCTTTGATCACTTACGTTGTGCAGTTTGAAGTTTGTAAATTTTAGCGTGTGGTGTAGTACTGATCCTAAATGCAAATGTGCTAAAATGTTGAAGAATTGATAAGATACTGGTTGGAAGGGTTTCTGAGCTGAAGCAGCACAAGGAGCTTGAGGATGGTGTTAAAGTTCTAAGGAACAGGGGACGCTAGGTTCTGGGTGGCAATAAGGTTAGACACATCAAGTGCCTGAGGACTGTTCTGAGCGTATTATATGAACACAGTTGGTTTTGGTAGCTTTAAGCAGATGATTGAGCCTTTGATATGAAAGGATTGAGTTGCAAGTGGCCATATAATGTTATTATGAGAGAATCAATTGAGTTTTTAATGTCAGAAAATTCAGGGAAGAAAAATAATCATTCAGAAGTTCTGCATACCTCTAAAATGCTCACAAAACAAACTCATTCTAATTGATCCCAATCTAACCGGATTCAATGATAATTGACAACTGGTTTGATGTTTGTCGACTCTTACAATCTTCTAAGTTGCTAGGAGAAGAATTTTTAGGTACTACAACACTTGATAATTAGATTAACATTTAGACAGTTTGCGGCTCATTATTTGAACCTCTCTATTTGCGGTAATCAATCAAGATATGCTATAAAAAAAAATTGGATCATGTTCTTAAATTTCATAACAATAAGAAGAGACTGCTCATCAGTACTAAAGACAAACATTGCAAAGAGTACTTGGTTTACCATGTCTACTCTCAATGGGACTAGCATGTCAGATAATTTTGAGTTATTATATCATCCTTGCTTGGAAGCGCCTAGATTTGTCTTGAGGGCACCTATGCGGATACACAATAATCTCTGTGCCTATGTCTGTTTCACGTACGTGTCTGATGTAGTCACACCTTTGATCTAGTTGGATGTATTGGACTCGGTAGATACAATACAACCAAAAGTAAAATAGTCACGTATGGTAGGACATTGAGTGGACTCCAGACAGACAAGGAGAAGGGTTTTGCTTTCATCATTTGGCTTCAGCTTAGGTGACTTGTGGCAGATCGCTAATTAGAAAAACGGAGGGGGTTCGGGCAGTTTTGTTAGTTCTGTCAAGGGAAAGAGAGGTGAAGTATCTGACTGGAGGAAAGAAAAGTCTGTTGCTTGAGAGTAGCTGTAGCAGAGAGTAGTACTTTACTGGTGTAAGTGTCTGAGGTAAAGAAGGTCATAGTATCTGACTTCTAGGTTTTTGATTGAATTGTTCTTCTTTTTTGGTTAAAGAGTTCATTTAAGCTTTGGTATATTCAGTCTGATTATAAGAATTAATGGTTCTTTTAAAAGGTTTTACTACTAATTTAGCTTTCAAGATGTATAAAATTCAATCACAAAACCAAAAAAAAAAAAAAATCCTGTGTATGAGTTGGGCCTATGGGATCAAAATTCTTTCTGGGAAGGATGTTAATCCTACTTTTTGAAGACTTTTCATGTCTTAATGCTTGAACCAGTGTTTTTCCTGTAGCTTCTGTTCATATCCGTGCTTCATAGAGAGCACTTTTCAATATCAATTTCTTATTCCCTAATCTTTGGGTGTTCAGTCAGCCTCTTCTCTCTTTGCTGCTGCTTTAATTTCTGAAAAAATTTCTATTTATACGTATTCCGAAATATAATATTAGAAAATGAGAAATAAAGAATTTCTTTGTTGCTCATCACTATTTATATCTTCTGGGGCTTGTCAGGGTTCACAATATAATGAAGAGGGATAGTAACAAGGATCCTGCCACAAATCCCAATGCTTTATTGGCAAAGCTCTTAATTGATCAGGTTGGACTTCCTTTTGTTTTTTTAAACTCTTGATCAATTAATGCCTAAACTATTAACAATTGATTTTGAATTAGTACTTTTTTCCCCTTGAACTAACGGACTAAAATGTCGGAAACTTTCAGGTGGATCGAAAATTAGTAAAACAAACAGTAATGACCTCAGTATATGGTGTCACTTTTGTTGGGGCACGTGAGCAAATAAAAAGAAGATTGGAGGAGAAGGGTCATATAACTGATGATAGATTGCTATTTGCTGCAGCTTGCTATACTGCTAAAGTAAGCAATCGATTTAATATTATATACTTATGCATGCATGAACAAATGCATATGCAAACTGTGATAATCTCTGTACTGTAAATATATGGTACTGGGTTTCTGTGCACATGCACCCCGTTAGATCTCTCTCCCTCTCTCTCTCTCTCTTCAATTGTTCTTGATACCCTGTCTTCTCTCAATTTCTTGACATTGGTATCTTGCACTTTGAAAATTGTTGTTGATAGATGATATAAAATGGGAATATTCTGGATTTTTTCCTTTTATTTTAGGGGGGGTGTGGTTAGAACTGTTATGTTAGCATTTGGAGAACAGAAGAAGTGTTCAATTTTGTGTGTGCATGTATGTATGTTTTATTGGTGTTTTTCTTTGCCCGTTTCCTTGGGAAAAGGGTGAATAAGAATGATTTTTTTAATATAACAATAGTAGATTATTCTATTAATATTTCTGTTAAAATTAAAACAATTATACTTGTTTGAATTTGATGCTAAATTCATAAATTTTTAACAGGTGACATTGGCAGCCCTTGGAGAATTATTCCAAGCAGCACGTAACATAATGAGTTGGCTAGGTGACTGTGCGAAGGTATGACTTCTCATATTACAAGAATCATGATACATACTGCCTTGGGTTACTTATGGAGCAATGAGTTCTAGTATAATCAATTTACTTGACTGTCAAATCCTTGTATTGTAGGTTATTGCTTCAGAGAATCAACCTGTGCGGTGGACAACACCTCTTGGTCTCCCTGTTGTGCAACCCTACTATAAAAGTGAACGACATCTTGTAAGTGTTATAGTTGCAGTGTACTGGATTATTAAGCCTGTTCAACTCCTACAAAAGTCTCATTTTGATTAATCACATCACTATTGAAGTAAACCCAACAGGTTAATTAAGCCTGGTAAGATGGTAGCTGGTCAGCAAAAAGGCCGAAAACTATCATTGTATTCACTTTTGATCCCAAATAATACAATGAAAAACTTGACCATTGAAAGGACTGGCTTTCTAGTTCATTGGTCTAGCCAAGCCAAGTGTCTGTTAGACTGAAAGGCATTTTCCTATATCCGTAACTGCAATAACTTGAGGATCCCATGAAGATGAAAAGGAAAACCACTAGAGCTAGAGGAGCACTTCTTTATACTCTCAATAAATGCATGTTCTTAGCTAGTGTTTGTGAATTTAACAGTTCTGGGAAAAAAAAAATAAACTACTCTTTTTCTTTATAATGCATTGGCTAAAGAAATTTTTTATTTTTTATTTTTTTATTTTTAAGGTGCTCATACTTCAGCATTGCAGTTGGACGATGATATTCTTTATACAATACTAGTTGTGCTAGGCTTAGTCTTTCCAGTAAATAATATTGACATTAGAGGTAACAAAATCACTGGTGCTTTTCAGATAAGAACTTCTCTTCAAGTATTAGCCTTGCAGCGGGAGGGCAACTCAGTAAGTTCCTTTTTTTGCCCTTGTTTTGAGTTTTTATTTCTGCTTTGATTTGTTCTTAAAGCAAGGAGAAACACTCATATTTTGCCTAATACCAGGTAGAAGTTAGAAAACAGAGAACTGCATTCCCTCCAAATTTTGTGCACTCACTTGATGGTTCTCACATGATGATGACTGCTGTTGCATGCAGGGATGCTGGTCTGCATTTTGCAGGTCTGTCTTGCTAACTTTTAGTTGGCATAGCTTAGACCAAGATTAGACTTATTCGCACGAGAACAAGCAGATTAACTTGTTTTAGAGGCTTTACATATTATTTTAACAGGGAAAAATTCTTTAAGCGAATGCATTTCCAAAAAAAAAATGGAATGGAACTGTTATACATGTTATAGACTTTGCATATGTTTGGGCAATCTTTACGTTATGGTATCCATAATTTCTTTAAAGGAATTTTCCTTTTATTGTCAAAAAAAAAAAAAAAAAGGGATCAAGGAAATTTAAATGCCTTAAAGCTTTGTCACATTTAGCATTACCATACAGCTTAGATTGTTTCAACTGCAGATTATTCTTTGCTGCATGTCCTTTCATGCAACTATTTAAGAAGTTTAGAAGCATGTTGATTACTTGCTAAGCTTGGAAGTTAAATATCTTTTAAGGATAATACAACATTTTAGTAAAATCTTTAGTTATTTGGTTGGCCTAGTCTTTCAAAGATGAAGGCAACATTCTGATGTGTCACCATCAGTATGTTGTGGTTGAAGGCTTGAAGCATAAGTTTCTTTTATTTTATCTGAATTACTCACAGTAAGACCTACTATAACAACATAAACCCCCTTACTTTAAGATCAGCTTCCACCACTTTAGTTACAAAGGCTTTGATACTTTCTTGTAATGTTGGCAGAGCAGCATTTGTTCTAAGAATGAGCTTGAAATTTTTTTAAGAGTATATTGTTTGTTATTAAGATATATGTTAGAAAAAACTGAACCTGCTATATTTAGTATTTACACTGTTTGAAGATAATACCGGGGAAGACAATCTAAAATAACGTTTTTCCGTGACATGAACGCTCATGTCCATATCAAATAAATCTATTTGCAGGGGTCCATGACTCTTTCTGGACGCATGCATGCGATGTGGAGAAGATGAACTGGATACTTAGAGAAAAATTTGTGGAGCTTTATAGCATGCCAGTTCTTGAAAATGTAAGTCTGGTGATCCCTGTCTTTCTATTCTTAGAAAGTGACCCATCAACAGAATATTTGATTGGTTTGTTTGATTGCAATGTAGAGGAAAAATGTTACCCGCAAAAGGAAGTCAAAACCTTTTACCTATCTAATATTAACCAATCAATTGTTCTGTTGCTTTTGTTTTGTCTTAATTTGAAAATTGACAATAATATATATTGACCCGCAGTGTTCTGAAATTTCTGTTTCATTCATTTTTATTGACCATGTTAATTTTACTTTGGTTCTCCCCAGTTGCTTGAAAGCTTCCAGACATCATATCCGTCGTTGGTTTTTCCTCCACTCCCGGGGAGAGGCAACTTTGACTTGCGAGAGGTTCTCAAGTCACCATACTTTTTTAACTGATTCTCCAAGTGGAACAAAATTTGTATATCATTTGCAGAAACATTGCTAGCTTGGTGTACATTCTTTTGCCCTTGAGATTCAAGAAGTTTCAGCAAGGAGCAAAAACCGGAAACTTGGGAAACAAAAGCTGGACTGCTTCCTGCTTCTGGTTAAATCCTAATCTAGACCGTGAAGGACAAGAGTTGCCCTTTACCGTGGCTGAAATTTACAGAGAAACATTGTTTCCTGCCAGAGGAAGTGTTAATTATTTATAGCTCATAGATTGATACACTTCCTGGGAGGCAAAAGAGGCGTAAAAAGAATGATGCGAAATTACTTTGCGGCAAAGTTTTATATGCTTCGGGAGCTGATCATCATGAGGACAACAACAGATAGGCCTTTTTTTTTTTTTTCTTTTTTTATGAATAATGTAAGTCAAGCAATTGTTTCTTTTATTTCTTCATGTCTGTATTTGTTTGTATCAAAGGAAGAAAAAGAGAATGTATCTGCTGATCAGCAGCCTATTTACCCTTTAAAGCCAACTTAATGAAAATAGAAGAAAATTCTTTTTAGTTCATTTGCAGAGCAGTTGCACTCTCCTTGAACTTGGCGGTTTTTAATGTTTCAAGTCCCCTAATGTTATATTTTACCTCAATTATTGAGCCCACTTGACAATGAGTTGTTCATCAATGGAAGGTTTATTTTGAGGTTCAACATTTACGTTATTGGCAACTAGAATTTCAGTAGTTTTCTTGGTTTTTATAATAATTGGCAAACTCGCTGCAAATCTTTGTTGCTCTCCGTGAGGATCCCTATCATAGCACGTTCTATTTCTAATAGGTCATGAAATATATTAGTTATCATTTTTCAACGAATGAACCTATAGGGAGTAATCCCATTTTTTTTCAGCTGAGTCTGGATAGAAACCAAAGGTCTTGAGTGACTAATCCGACAAAAGAACTCAAAAATTTTTCAAAGAATTATCGTTATTTTTTATACAAAAGAAGTTGTAGCTTAAGATAAAGAAAATGCTATAAATATTAAGATTTAAATTTTAAATCCGTTAGATGTCAATTAATTATATGAATCGAAAGGTTCAAAAAATATCGTTGACTGTCATGCTTTAATTTCAAATTTGTAGTTCGTCATTCTCTCTCTCTATGTACATATAGAAGTATAGAACAGCTCAATCTACAAATTGGATTGGTATGTTTTGGTGATGAAAAATTATTAGAGAACGCATACATATCTATATTTGGCTTTAGCATTTATTTATTTATTTTTTATGATCTTTATTGCTTTTTGCAACTTTTTTTTTTTTAATGAAGAGCAATGTTAGATTACCAAACATAAACATGCAGAACCAGCAGCTCATTTAGGATGCGTGCATCAATTAAACCACATCGAGCTCTAAAATTTCCTTTTAATGCTCTTATCATCATAAATGAAACTAAAAATATTTTAATCGCTGTTCAAGACTCAAAAGAGTTCTTTTTGAGTCTCCTTCGCTACTAACGTAACCTTACTTCATTGGATTAATGATTTATATTCAATTTCACGAGTTTTTCTAAATTTTATAATAATCACATTTGATAAAAAAATATATTATAATTATATTTAAAATATTATATATTTATATAAAATTTAATACGTTAATAATTTATATTATATATATTTTAATATATTTATTTATATTTATGTTATGTTAAATTTTATATTATAATTTAATTATTTTTTTATCATTATATATGATGTCTGAAATTCAGAGATTTAGAATTTTTATTTTTGGAATTTGACTTCGAAATGTATCAACTCCAAGGGGAAATGGCGCATGATTTATTTATTTATTTTTCAGTTTTAACTTGAAAGGGGTAAATTTGGAATGAACGGAAAAATGCTCGAAATGTACGAGTGACGCGTACGCAATGAAATGAACGGAGGCGCCAGCTTGCCTGCCCAGTGCTCGGATGCTCGCCCTTCTTCCTTTGACATCGACACTGTAATCTCTCTCACTCTCTCGTAGTCGTTTTCAGAAAACCCTGAGCAAAATCCAAGAAATGACCAGCCATTGTTAATGACGTCCAACTCCAATCTCAAATCTTCAGTTTCAGTAAAGCTTCTTCATTTGCTTGGAGACTTCAATTACACTCCCGATAGCATCCGAGTCCTTACTGTAACTACATTTCTATTTTATACTCCATTTTCTTTTTATTTCATGATTGTTTGGCTTTCGGGAAAACGACAAAAAAAAAAAAACAATCCAATTCCTTATGTTTGTAATGATTTTCAGAAAAGATAATTCATTAAAGTTCGGTGAAATTAATTGTTTCAGGAGTATGTTGTGGTGCTTGTTTCTAATGGCAAGTGCCAGTCTGAAGCTAAAGCTCAGTTGGAACCATTTCTTGGTGATACTACCGCTTTGTTTGTATCTTGGTAACCTTATCACGTTTCTTCTTCATTTTTCTTTTGTTACATTAAAGTAAGCTACTACAAC
>JBBYHL010000016.1:1260871-1274715 GCA_038381835.1 Adansonia madagascariensis | reverse complement strand
TTATGATAAATTATGAAAAATATGAGATGAATTGTGATACAACACAAAATTACATGAAAAATAATTAAAATGACATGGCATGAAAAATGAATTGAACATGACAAAAACATTTATCGTAAATGTCTGGATCGTTATATAAAAATATTATTTAAAAAAAAAAAACTTATTTTTCTTGAACAAGTCAAGTACTAATAATAAGATTACTCATGAGTGAACATATGAATCAATTTTTTAAATATATTATTTAAAAATAAAATAAAATAAAATAAAATAAAAAGTTTTATAATGAATAATGAAAAAATAATTAAAATATAACTTGTCACAAAAAATAATACAAACATAAATTTTAATCCATACAAAAATTAAATATACATAAAATATACAAAAACAATGAAAAAAAATTGTCTTTCCTTTTTCTTTCTCTCTTTTTCCTTCCTTCTTTTTTCTTTCTTTCTCTTTTTCCCTCCGATTTCAACCTAATTTGGACCAAAAAAAAAAAAAGTGTAAGCTAGAGGAAGAGATTGAGAAATAGTAATTTCTACCTGTCCACCTCTTTCTTTTATATATTTTATAAAATTTTTAAATATTTCATAACTTTTTGAGTTTGATCATATAATCCATTTGTTTCGACGAAATTAATTTTTAAAAATATTTTTAAAAAATATGAAGATTTTTTAGAAAAGCAAATATTTTTATGTTTGGATGTCTTAATGAAAAATATTTTCTATTATTTGGTTATTTTTTAAAAAATCTAGTTGTTTCAAATAGTAATAGTGACATAGATATTTAATTGTTAATTATTAAAATAATAAAAACTATTTATTTTTAAAATATTAACTTTTCAAATAGTAATATTTTAATAATAATATTTAATACTAAAATATTATATTAATGTTAAATACTTAAAATGATATTATTTATTACTAAAACATTAATATATAAATATTTTAAATATTGTTTATATTAATATAATAATTATTAAAATATTATTTCATAATTTTCAAATAGTAATATTTATATAAATATTAAAATATTAAAAACTATTTATCCTTAAATATTAATTTTTATATTAAAATTGTAATATTTTAATAATATTTAATGATAAAATATTATATTAATATTAAATACTTAAAATAATATTATTTATTATTAAAAATTAATTATATAATTTTTTAAAATATAATAATTATTAAAATGTTATTTATATTAATACATCGATACTATTAAAATATTAATTTTTATATTAAAGAATTATTATCAAATATTTATAAGTATAATTTATATAAGTTTATTATTAAAATAGCCATATAAGGACATGTTTCAACAAAATATTAAAGTACTTCTTAAATTTAAAATATTAATAATGTTACAATTTATTATTAAAATAATAAATTATATTAATAATAATTATTAAAAAATAGTAATATATTATACAAATATAAATATGTATGTTAAATAATATTCAAAATATAAATTTTAAAAGTTATAATCTTAAAATAATTTTATACTAATATTTTAATATTTTTAATTAAATATTAAATATCAAATATTAAATATTTTTATTAATAATAATTTTAACTTAAGTTAAGTTAAATTTTAATATAAAAATCATGTTATTTAATAAATTTTTTTTTAAAAAAATAACATATGCTTTTGAAAAGCAAAGACGTTTTAAAAAAAAAGAAACTTTATTTTGCATCGATCAATAAATCATCTTATAATGATTAAATTATTTTTTATAAAATAAATATTAAAAAATATAATATTTTTTAAAATATATTTTTATGAAATTGAAAACCCCATCTAAGTTTAATTTTAGAATATTTTATTTTAATTTTGGTCATGAAAACGAAAACTATCTTACGGTTTGACACGTAAATCTAAAGTCGGCAAAAGTCTTTTCTCCAACGCATCTCCATGTAATTGATATACCACTATATAATTTAGTCAATTTTTTCCACCTTTTTCGCATTGAAATTAATATTATACCACTATTTGATGAATGAGTGATTAATTAGAAAAATAAAATATTCCATTTTTCAAACAAATAAAAGAAAGAAACATTTACCTAAGGATATTAGATTAAGTTTTAAACAACTTGTAAAATTTATCATTATTATATATATTTTTACAAAGAAATTATAATTTAATGATAGAAAAAAGATTATAGATATAAATATTTAAATTTAAATTTACTAAATATTATTTTTTTAAAATAATTGAATTAATTAATGAGATTAAATCTAATTTCAACATTGTTAAACTTTAATTTTGAAGAAAGAAAATATTAATTTTGCCTTAATACTAATGTTTCTCCACAAAAACAGCACCATGTTTCATATGTACCCTAGAGAGATGCACATTGTTTATTTTTATTATTATTTTATTTGTGATGGAGTCATTCTTTGAATTATTATAATAGTGTAATTGACTTCACATGTTTTACCTAACCCATAAGCATTATCCCACATGCGTATTTTCTGTAGAGATTATTCTTTTTTTTTTTTATATTTTTGGGCTATCATAGTCAATCTTTTCACCACATTGAAAACCTAATCAATGAAGAGGCCGGAGAGGTCTTTGGTTGGCTTAAGCTTATATTGGTCCTGCGAAATGGCACATTACCATTTGATAATTTAAAAGTTTATTTTTCATTTAAGATTGACAATGTTTGAAAGCTTAAATCAAAGTCGCTTTCAACATTTTTCATGCACATGCAAAGCATTTTCCAATAACGAAAGCAGCCTAACTAGCTAGCTGCTAGGTGCCAAATAACGAAATTGCCAGGAAATAGCCTCAAATTCAACAGTGACTTTGAATAAATTGTGGCTACGTCTACTTTCTCATTCAATGAAAAAAAAAAAAAAAGATGCAAACGTTAACAAATTACGGGCTAACTATTACTTACCTTGGCAGTATCAAGGATATGGTGTAGGCTTTGAGTTATGGGGCTGGCCGGCTGTCCTTTGTTCACTAGATGATGTTACCAAGAAAATTTCCTTTGCTGCTTCCATTGTCTGTCCCAAAAGGAGGCAAAACAAAGACAACTTCTTGATTTTAGTCCTCTAATTCTTCAACCTTTTACACTTGTTTTTGTCTTATTTATAGATTTATCGGATTGTAGTTTAAAATTTTTTTTATTCTAAGTGTGAGGTCTATAAGCCTATTTTCTTATTTAAAAATATTAAAAATTATTTATATTAATATTAAGTATTTTAATAATTAAATTATATTAACTATACAATAATTTTGGTCAAGTCACGTCGGCTTGAATTGAAAACTCTCTATCTAATTGATCCAATTCGAGCTAGACTTGTCAGGTCGAGTAAATAACTTGCCTGGTTTTTGCTCTTCAAACTACTAAATTTCTTCATCTAGTTTTGCTTCGTAGCCAATGAAGCGTCAGATATCTTATTGATGAAAACACTATCTCGTTGAAAGGATAATCTGTGAATTGTGCTGTAAAAAGATCATCCATTGCAGGCTTTAAAAACCTAATTATAGATGGTAAATCAAACCCAACGTAAATCCCAAAATGCATTTGGGGACTTATTTTTGTCCTTTTTGGTGGTGTAACAGGCACTTGTATTATATGTTCAAAAGTGCGAAAGTGTGAAATATCTTGTTCGTAACCTAAAACCAACTACAGGGAGGATTGTGTTAGTTTAGTAGTAGGGTGCAATCTAATAATTGCTGCTGCATGCATAACAGCATGGCCTCACGCGGAAGTATGGAGCTTCGTCCTTAAAAGGAGGGTACGAGCGATGGCTTGGATGCATTTTATCAAGGATTTCGCTAACCTATTTTGTGTGTGTACATGTAGGCATGAGTAATGATTTGGATGCATTTTATCAAGGATTCCGCTAATCCATTTTGTGCGTACATATAGGACTGAGTTTTGTACCTCTATTCTCAGTGATGCACAATACACATCGAAGCTCTTAAAAGTGAATTCATTCACATTGTTTATTTGATGCTTTTGATCAGATAATTGAGGGAGTGTGTTCAGAGCTTTGTTGTTTGCACAAGCAAATGTGCAAAGGCAATGTTTCATGTGCATAACAAGCAGGACCATATACATGATGCGTCCATTAAAACTATAAAATATCATAATGATCCACTTGCAAGATATATGGGCCCACAAATATCATATTTAAGGTATATTAAAAATTTAAAAAAAAAAGATATACGACAAATTATTAATTTACTTTTGAAATTAAAATATTCAATATCAGTATACCAAATACGAACCCAAAGTATTGCAATTAGGGAAGTAAAAAGAAATGGCAATAATTAAAGTTGTAGAAAACAGGAAAAAATATTTTATAAAGAGAAAAGATGAAGTCCCTTTGTGGCTGTAATTAAACACTAGAAAATGTATAGTATTTGAAGTGCACAAACTTTGTTTAGATAAAGGAAGCAATGATTCTGCAAACAAAAATGGTGAGTATTGCACATAATGGGAGAGAGAAGAAATGATTGTAAAGATAAGAGATTGTTGGGAGATATGAATATAGCATCATATTTGAAGCAAAATCATTGATGGTCATGGATTTATAACTAGATTGGTACTCAATATCAAACCCCATTGCAATCATTATCATCTTCACTTTTATTTTTTTTCTTTCAAATAAACTTAAGCTTATTTTTATTTTTAAAATATTATATTTAATTTTTTTAAAATTATTAAAATTCAAAAATTCATAAATTTTATTAAAAATAATAATAAAAGTTGAGTTAATTTGATAATTGTTTTTTGGCATGTATAACTAACTACGAGGATGTTTGCGAAAAAAAACATTTTAATAAAATAAAATAGAGTTATCTCATAAAAGTATGGCATTTTTTTAAAAAAGAAGCAATTATTTTTTAAAAAAATTATAAAAAAATAGTGAAATGCTATATATCACTCGTGTTATTTTTGTTATAATTAAATGTTGATATTAAAGTTTTTGATTGGCCACGTCGAATTTAATCATGAGTTTTATATAGAATATAGATAATTAATCATTGTAATTATTGATTTCAAGATACGATCTCCAAAATTATAATTAAAAGTTTTATTTTAAAATATTTTTATCTTACATTTTTAAATAAATATAATAATATTTACGAATATGATAACATCTAATTCATAAATTACCATTATTCTTTTTCTTATATTTATTTTTTATTTTTAAATTTATTGAATATTTATCTCGTATGACTATAGCATGAATTTATACTAAATATAAATTGAATTTGTATTCCCAAAGTTCTAAATGTGAATTTTATATGGTACAATATTTAATGAAAAAAATATAAAATATGAATATAATGTAAACAATTTATTTAAAAAAGTACTGATAATAATATTTTATACTCAATTAATTAGTTTTTCTTTTTTCAAAACAAAAGAAAAAAGAAAATAGTTTTCTTGTTAAATTTAAATTTAAATTAGTACTATTTTGCCAAAGCCAACTTCCAACGATCCAACAAAGAAAAGAAGTTTGGACCATTAATGAAAGTAATTAATCAATTAATAAATAAAGACTATCAATAGAATAAAATAAAAAAGTAGATTAGCTTTTGTTTCGTGTTGTTTTCCAAGGAGAGAGATATAGAAGAAAAGAGATAGGGTGGAGTTCTGCTGCTAAACACCGTCGTGGTTACTTCCAGCAGAAGCTTCTCTGTGATTTTCCTATTATAAAAAAGAAAAAAAAAAGCCAAGGAAGAAGACATTGATATTAAAAAATTACACCCCCCCAAAAAAAAAAAAAATCTTGAAAGGGTTTCGTGGAGAGAACCTCCTTTTCAACTCTAAACAAAGAACCCAATCCCTTATCTTCACGAAATCGCTTTTGATTTTCCTTTGTTCGTAGCTTCCGGATTTTTTCCTTTTCTTTTTTCTTTTCCTATACCAAGCCCTTTTTTCTGTAATTTTTTTGGATTGTTAATTTCTGTTTTTTGTTTGTTAAGCAAAAAGGGAAATTCGGGGGTTATCGGAGGATTTGGAGGTGGGTTTCTTTTGGGTCTTTGTTAATTTATTGAATTTGGTGGTGACAAGATAAGAATCAGGCTTTTGGTGGCATTATAATTTGTGGGTCTGATGGGAATTGGGCAGGAATTTTGTGGTGGCTCTGTTTCGATTTAGGGGTTTTGAGAAGGAATTCAACGTTAGATTTGGGAATTTTATTGGTTTGATATAGCCAGAAAGCCTTCGCAGCCTTTATTTGTGTATATTTGGTGAAAATTTAGAATCTTATCATTAAGGGCTGTGATTTTGGTAAATTTTCACCATTGGTGTTTGGGTTAGTTTGCAAAAACATTGAATTTGGAGTGGTCTGTTTGGGATTTATATTGCAATTTCTTGGAAGCCGAAGAAAAGATGAGTTCAAGTATAAAAACTAATTTGATTCCTGAAGGGAAGCTTTTGGTTCATATAGCTGAAAACGGTCATTCGTTTGAGCTCGATTGCGATGAAACTACATTGGTGGAGGCAGTTATGCAATCGGTTGAACCGGTTTCCGGAATTCACTTCAATGATCAGCTCGTTCTATGTGCAGACTTGAAACTTGAGCCGCAAAGGCCACTTTCTGCATATAACCTTCCCTCTAGTGACCGCGAAGTCTTCATATTTAACAAGTCAAGGCTGCAAACTAATTCCCCACCACCACCTCCGGAGCAAGTTGATATAGTTGAAGTTTCAGAACCCCAGCCGCCGGCTTCTTCTAGTGATCCTCATCCTTTGGATGATGCTCCTGACCCTGCTTTGAAGGCTTTGCCTGCTTATGAGAGGCAATTTAGGTACCATTATCACCAAGGACATGCTATATATAGTCAAACTCGTGCAAAGTTTGATCATTGTGAAAGGCTATTGAGGGAGCAAAAGGTTCAGGAGAGGGCATTGGAAGTTGCAAGGGGTAATTTAGATCAATATTATAGGATGATTCACCAAAATTGTTCAGAATTCATGAAGCGATATAAGCAACAACATCGTTATCATACTGATTTGTTGGCAAACTTTGATAAGGATATGCAGAAGTTGAGATCCACCAAGCTTCACCCTACATTACAGACTGCTGCTAGGAAATGCTTATTGGATTTTGTGAAGGAAGGTAACTTAAGGAAGTCTGCAGAAAATTGTAACAGCTCCCACAGGCAGTTTGAGAACAAAGTTGTACAACTCAATCAGATGTTTGGTGAAGTGAAGTGCAAGATGGAGGAGTTGTTCACTTTGAGGGCTCCCTTGCCTATTAAGAATTTAGAACTAACCATTAAAGAGCACCAGCGATACCTGAATGAACAGAAGAGCATTATGCAATCTTTAAGGTTTGCTCTTTTGGTTTTATGCATTTCTTTTGTTTTCCTACTAGACTCCTAGTAATTTGAAGGGAATTTTGATTTGAACATAGCTTCCTCTTGCATTATGGTATACTGCTCCAGAGTCTTGATTGTTTATGCCACTTTTGTCATTTCAATCTTGAACTTTTGATATTTTCTTCTTCATATTGGATAGTTGTTCTCATAGTAAATCAATTTAGGATTTTGAATGTGCCCGAACTTTATGGCCAAATCATTGCTTTTGGCATTCTTATGACCTTTGTTTTGCATAATTCATCAGAAATGTTGCAAGGAATGTTTAGGCACACGACCTAGGACAAATTTCCGATCTTCATGTTCTCCTGGAAAATAAGCAGGGGTTAGTATTCCGGATTAGGAAAGAACTTAGCTGGTTTGTTTCTTGTCTGAATCTATATTTAGGCATATGCATCCCTCGTTTGGGAATTCAAAATGGAAATGTGAGCTAGATGTTAATGACTTCTGGTTTATTAAGTAATCGATATCTGATGTATTTGAAGTCAATCACCTTGCTGATTGATGAGGATTGACAGAATTTGCATATAAGGTTAATAATAGCCTTTTGTCAATTCAGTCTTATGTGGCTTGGTGATTTGGAGGAGGTTTATTTATGGGTTTTCTCATGTTCATATGGGCCTGAACCGTCGGAAACTGCTTTTGTTATTGATCTTTTGATCTAGCATATAATAACTTATATATACCAGTCTAAAATAGTGCCAACTGAAGAATGTTTTAAGCACAAGATTGGGAGGTTCAATCTCATACTAGTCTAATCTAGTCGTAAAAGGATTATGGACCTTCAATAACATTTGAAAGTGCATGTGGACAATGCATAAGTGAAAAATATTTCTTCTAACCCTAGCTATTAATGCTTCACCTCTTTTAGAATATTTTTGAGTTTGAGAAATTGGAATTTATTTCTTAGACAATTAATAACCCTTATTACCTTCCTGCTTTACTTTCTGAGATCCAAATGGATCTTAGGCTTTCCTAAGCGTATGGTTCATTTTTTGTTTAATATTCTGTTTCTGTCAACTGCTTTATAGTTTGCACTTTTTTTTTTTGTGTACTTATGTTGCAATGGTTTTCTCCAATCATTATCTTTGTAAATTTTCATTATGATTGGAATTGATGACTTTTGCATGTCTATTCCTGCAGCAAAGATGTCAATACAGTAAAGAAGCTTGTAGATGATTGTCTGTCCTGCCAATTATCTTCCTCCCTTCGTCCTCATGATGCAGTTTCTGCCCTGGGTCCTATGTATGATGTCCATGACAAAAATCATCTGCCAAGGATGCTGGCTTGTGAACGTGCAATATCGAAACTGCTGGACTTTTGCAAGGATAAGAAGAATGAAATGAACGTCTTTGTTCACACGTATATGCAAAAGATAACGTATGTTACATACCACATCAAGGATGTCAAGCTGCAGTTTCCTGTTTTCAAAGAAGCAATGGTGCGCCAGGAGGACCTATTTATGGACCTTAAGTTGGTCCGTGGGATTGGTCCTGCATATAGAGCATGTCTTGCTGAAATAGTAAGAAGAAAGGCATCTATGAAGCTTTACATGGGCATGGCTGGTCAGCTGGCTGAAAGGCTTGCGACAAAGAGAGAAGTTGAGGTCAGGAGACGAGAGGAGTTTCTAAAAGCACATGGTTTGTTCATACCCAAGGATGTATTGGCTTCCATGGGGTTATATGATACTCCTAGCCAGTGTGATGTCAATATAGCTCCTTTTGACACTACGTTGCTTGATATTGATATTCCTGACCTGGACCATTATGCTGCTGAGTGTTTAACAGGACTGCCTGCGAGGGCTGAGAAACCTGCTAGCTTAAGAGGTTCAAGTTCCATGTCGAATGAGAGTTCTCATTCTGCTGATACTGAAGAGATCGGTGTAGACTCTTTTGGAAAAGATGATTCTCAAGACTTCCTTGAGGGATGTGAATTGGATGAGATTGCTGGAACTAGCAAGATGGAAGTTGAGAATGCAAAACTGAAAGCTGAACTTGCTTCTGCAATAGCCCTCATTTGTTCCTTGGGTCCTGAATATGAATTTGAATCACTTGATGATAGTAAAGTCAATACTTTACTAAAAAATGCCGCAGAAAAGACTGCTGAAGCCTTGCATCTAAAAGATGAGTATGCCAAACACCTCCAATCCAATCTCAAGGCAAAACAACTGCAATGTGTTTCATATGAAAAGCGCATTCAGGAACTGGAGCAGAGATTGTCTGATCAGTGTTCACAGGGGCAGAAGCTCTGTATAACTAACAAGATCACTGGCTTTGGCCTTCTGGCTTCAAAGGCTGATGGTTGCAAGCCAGAAATCTCAGGTTGTGAGGTGAATGTGCCTCACATATCTCCATCTGAGCCCATGGATGAGGTTTCATGCATTTCAAATTCTTCAGATGCAAAGCTGTTGCGGTGTGGAAGGCAATCAAGTAAAGGTCGAGAAGGGGTAGATGAGAATATGATGGAGTCATCTGGAATGCTCAACCCTCAGTTGGATTCATCTATGCAAGAGCCGCAACAAGAACCGCTAGTTGGTGAGAAAGACGGAAAAGATAGGATGGTGGGACAATCTGGCATGTCTCTCACTAACAGTTCTACTGCTGAAAGCATGCCTGAGCCTCTGAATGCTTTACCTTGTGAGACAGCAGCTGACCAGGTTTTAGATTCTAATGGTAGGGGGGATCTTGTGTTGGAATTGCAAAGTAAACTTGCAGAGAAGTTGAACCAATTAAGTGAAACTGAAACCAAGCTTCGAGATGCTTTGGATGAGGTTTCCATGCTTGGGAGGGAGATGGAAACGAGTCGTAAACTTCTTGACGAATCTCAAGTAGTACCAGATGAAATTTCTTCTCTCTCTATATTTATTTTGGTTTTTCAGAGATTCATAATAGATTTAACTGACTATATTTGCATTTCTAACTGTTCTTTTAGCTTGTCCTTTTTATGCATAGATATTGGCTGGGATTCCCTTCCCACATTATGAACTACATTATTTGAAGTCATATACTTTTTTAGTACACTAAGTTACCTTGAACTTTATGTGAAAGTGGGGATGAAACTTGGTACGGCTTGTTTTACCTATCTCCGACTGGCATTATAGGGCTATACTTGTGTGTTGCTGGGGCATAAACATGGATGTGGAAATCGAAAGCATCATGTTGCCTATTCTTTACTTAAGTATCTTTTATGTCATTTTTTCGTAGTTTAGGGTGTCCTTTTATTATGTATCCTCTCCAGGCTAGATGTACGAGTAAATTGTTCCTTCTTTTATTTGTTCTAGCCCAGTGACAGCCACAATATGGGTTAAGAGAGAGGCAGAATTAGAGCCTATTATCCAAAATGATGTTTAAAGCGTAAATAACTTTTTAAAAAGTAAGAGAAAACCTCATAAATAGGAGGTTGAATTAGGTGCCTAAGTTGGATGACAAACCAATTTTCTTATAAATATAGGAGGTTACTGGTGAACTCAAGGGATCCTTTATTTATTACTACTAGGGAGGTTGTGAAGTTATTTAGTATTATCATTTGGAATCATGTTTTCTACCTTCTCGTCCCAATTATATGCTTGTACATATAGCATCTCGATTACAGCTAAAGCACTGCCAATTAAATTTGATTTGAGGGAATGTGGAAGTAAAGAACATTTGTAATTTGCCTTTATAGTGTGATCAACATTCTTGTTCTATACTCTAATTGTCCCTCCCTGGTTACAGATGAACTGTGCTCACTTGGAGAATTGCTTGCATGAAGCAAGAGAGGAAGCCCAAAGCCATCGTTGTGCTGCTGATCGGAGGGCCTCAGAATATAGTGTGCTCCGTGCATCGGCTGTAAAGATGCGTAGTCTTTTTGAAAGACTTCGAAATTGTGTCTATGCTCCTGGTGGGATGGCTAGTTTTGCTGATTCTTTGCGTGCTTTGGCTCAGTCTTTGTCCAAGTAAGTTACTTACTACAGTGCTTGCAAGGATTTGCATGGTAGTTATATTCCATCCAGTCTCCTTCACCCACTACCATTATTTCTTTTTCATAGGTAGGCCATTATTGGGGCTGAAAGAGTGATGGGCTCAGGCTGGAAGAAAACTAACTAGACAATTTTAGTTCAATTTCATAATTAAAGTAAAGAGAAGTTAAAATTTTATAGTTGGAAGTCCATGCACAAAAAAAATGTAAACATAGTAGGACTTCTAGGTCCTATTTAGCATTATAGGAAGTGGATTTCTTTACAAAAATGTGGTTGGAAATGGTTTTGTTTTTTCCTTTCAACCTCGTTGCAGTTTTCCTTTTTTGAGGGAAAAGAGAAACTTCAGCAATATATTCCTTTAGAAGATTAAAGGGTGACATGGACATGACATTTATCTTTTCTGAGGTTTTGAAATGCTCTTTTTTTTTTTGGTTAACAGTTTAATGACCATTGTCCAAATATCTATGCTATGAAATTTTCAGTTCCATTAGTGATAGTGAAGATGATGGCTATGCTGAGTTCCGCAAATGTATCCGGGTCCTTGCCGAAAAAGTTGATTTCTTGTATAAGTATCGTGAGGAGCTGCATGAAAAGTACACTAACGTTGAATGTGTAAATGAAAAGCTTAGGAAGGAATTGGAAGAGAAAAATGAGCTTGTTAAAACTCTGTACACTAAGCATCAACTTGAGAAGCAGGTACCATCTTATCAATGTTCTCAACTTCATAAGATTGGGTGAATAAGACTTGTTTATACCATACATACACACACACACACACTTAAACTGCAAAAAGAAACTTATATCAGCTTTTGTTCTTGCAGAGCCATTAACCAATGTACCATGTCTAGCAAGCTGTTGTAGAATAAAAATAGTTTGCTTGTCATTCAATCGTTCTGATTATCCTGAATATAGTTATCCATAATTTTCTCGTTCTTTTCATATTTATGTACCGCGAGGATAAAAGAGCATCTTTTGTACTGTTTAACCAAATGGTTTGATATTCTTGCTTCAGGCAAACAAGGAAAAGATATCATTCAGCCGCTTGCAAGTCCATGAGATTGCTGCTTTCGTACTAAATTCAGCTGGGCATTATGAGGCAATCACCCGAAACTGCTCCAACTACTACTTGTCTTCTGAATCTGTGGCCTTGTTTACCGATCATTTACCAAGCCAACCAAGATATATTATCGGGCAGATTGTGCACATTGAGCGTCAAACTGTGAAGCCAATGCCACCTTCGTCAACTAGACCTGATTATGGTAGGGCAGATCCCGTGGATCAACTAACTTCTAACACAGGGACAGAGCGGTTAACCTTGAATTCCGGAACAAGTTTGAACCCCTACGGTCTCCCTATTGGATGTGAATACTTCGTAGTGACAGTAGCCATGTTACCTGATACCGCCATTCATTCACCACCTCCTTCCTGATCCCTGCCCCGAAAGCAGATTCGACATGATGGAAGAAACCAAAGTGTACATATATATTGTAAAATATTCAGAAGATAAGCGTCATCATGGTGGCAGTTGAACTACATTTTCCTTTTGTACAGCCAACTTTAATCTCCTTTGTTCATAAAGCCACTCTTTCTAGATATATAAAAAGAAAAGAAAAAAAAAAACTGTAAATATTTTCCAAACGCTTGCGCTTTTAAGTTTAACAAAGCCTTGCTTATTTATTTAAAGTTTGTTTCAAGGCTGTTCTTCAGCATGCATCATTTCTCCCTTCATCTTTTACCCTTTTTCACGACCAAGACTTGCTTTATGTCGTAACGGCTACCATTTTCCTTTTTTTTTTTTCCTTTTAAACAAAGATGTTCGTATTTTGGTATAAAAGCAGAGATTGTTGATATCAACAAGGATTTGAGTTGCCAATTTATTGAATATCATCATTGTATGAATTATGTTGAATTATGCGATGAAGAACGTATAAAGATTAGTTTAGTCCCACCCATGAATATTAGCATTTGGGATCAGGGACTGTCTTAGATTAACGATTACATGGCAGAATTTATGATTTTAGGAACATCAGGAAAACGTATAATTTTCTACAGAAAGTTTTCATTTGCTTTGTACCATAATAAAGAACTACTCAGGAAATGAGGATGACTGGATGAGCGTTTCATCAATGGTTAATGACGTTGTTCTCCGTTCATTTTTGATAAAAACTTAAAATTCCATTCCCAAAGCCAATTAAGAAAAACTTTGGTAGCCTGAACCTTTCAGGTGCCATTTGACATGTTGACCACTTGATACAAGTGGCTGACCTGACGTCAGCACTTCAAGTTCAGGTAGCTTCTGGCCAACCACACATGCATTTGACAATTTTTTTAATCCAGCATTGATGAGAAGATGAACTAACAAAACATTCAAAATGACTCTGCTTTCTTTCCAACCAATGTAGATCAGTAATTAACAACCTGAGAGGGCCAAGTCCCCTGCTTCCAGGCTTATATAAATCCGACAACATGCCTTGTTTTCCTCATTCAAACACTAGGATCGAACGACATTCCTTTTCTAAAAGAAACACTC
>JBBYHL010000016.1:1188726-1202118 GCA_038381835.1 Adansonia madagascariensis | reverse complement strand
AGATTGCTTTTATCTCCTGCATTTATGGGTTATCATGCATTTGTCAACATCTTGCTTTGTAATCATACATCATTTCATTCTTAGAGCCTTTATAACGGAGTGGAATATTAATAAAAAATATCAAATATCATATATAAATATATATTTATAATTATATTTAATATTTTAATTTTTTATATATTTAAAAAATTATATTTTATATTATTATTGGATATGTATTGTATTTGATATAAATATTTTAAACAAAAATGAAAGATTGAATGCTTGTATCAAACTTGGATAAATAGCAGAAAAGTTTGTGAACACGCCGAGCGAGTCAATCTGCATAAGTAGTCGTAATCATTCTGCTTACTAAAGATCTTTAAAGGCATTTATCTTACTAATTAGTGAAATATATTCGCATAATATATTTTTAAAAGTAATATTTAAGATATATTATTACAAGTATTATATTAAGGTCTCGTTTAATATTGTTATTGGTATAGGTTTTTATATTAAAAGTTATTTTTTATCATAAATATAATATTAAACGTATAAAAAATTTTAGTTTTTGCTTTAAAAATTATAGTTTGATAACCCAAACTAAAAAACTAAGAAAATGAAGCGAAAACTAGGTTTATGATGAAATAATTTTATTATTTTCATATTTTTTAATTTTTTATTATTTTAAATGTATTTTTTTTTTTTTTTTACATTTTAACTTCTTAAAGCACTTTTTTATAATAATATCAGATACTTAAAATTTTTTAAATCATATTTTTTTATTTTACTTTTTAAAATATACTTTTTTTAACTTAAGCTTAGGCCTAAATATAATATATATATATTTATTAGAATGTACAAGTACCATTTACTATATTTTTTTTATTAGACAAAAGGGTTAAACTTAGTTTGAAAGCTTTCACTGCCTGGTTCTTTCTTTGGGTAATGTTACAAATGATCTTGAATTTTATTAAATTTATTAATGTGATATTTTTATTTTTAACCTACCAATTTTGAAACTCAAAGTTTCACTTCTATACGGTTATTGTACTTGTTAATAATACTGTTAAATATTTAATAACGTAATATTTATATTTAACGAAAACTTGACATACGATAATATGTAATAATGTCACATGCGTTAAACAATAATAATTTTTAATTTGAAGAACAAAAAATATATTTTTCTTTTCTTTTTCTATTTTTCTTCCACTCCCCCTCCCTTTTCCCTTCCCTTCCCCCATTCCCCCATTCCCCCTTCTCCCCATCTCTTTTTATTCCGGCCTAGTTCAGGCCACTTTTGTCCAACCATCGGTTGGGTTTTAGATTGCTGCGTATCTTAAAGGTTGTCATTTCGGTGATCTAAAGCTTCAATTATACTACATTTTCACGGTGGGATTTGGTGTTAGAGATTAGTTCGATGGGTTTATATTCTCGTCAGGTTTTGTCTCTGGTGGAGTATCGCGCTCCACCTCTTCAGTTTCTCACAGATGTCTGCATTATTCTTTTCTTTTATCCAAAACTTGGATAGTTTAGTCCTCTGTTTAGGTTGTTTTTAGGTTCATTTCAAGAATATCAAACCAATTCCTAAGCAAGACGCTGTTGCAGATCTTGAATCTGGAAAAAACGGGTTCTTTCCAATGGTTCTCGTTATATCCCTACGTGTAACAGAAAGAAGTTTCACATTGACAAATTTAATAGAAGGACCATTTTTGACATTAACCTTTTTCAAAATTTTGCACAAAGACGAATGCAAGAAAAGAAAGCATTTTGCTTTACCCGGTTGGATTTTTTTTTTTTTTTTTTATCTTTTGAATTTGGAACTAATCAAGTTGTGTGTCTGTTTTTTATAATCTTTTGAATCACCTCTATTATTTAAAAAACATTTAAAAGCTTTTTTTTTTTTTTTTTTTACAAACAAAGGTAATAATATTATAATGATAAATTTAATATGTTGTTTTGCCATACTCGTAATCACGAGGGTAAGAAAATGTTGACAAAAGCTTTTTCAGAGTGTTGATTCTCTCTGATAGCCATTAATCAGGTCCATTGAAAAAAGAAAAAAAAAAAAAAACCGAACATTATGAACGGAAAAAATGGGAAATTTAAACTGTTAGACCCACATTTCTCTTTGGTTCATGATGGCACGATTTATGATTACATTAATTCCAAATTCAATCTTAAACATGAGAAAAAAATAATTGCATTTGACTCTGATGACTGCCATATTTTGCAACCATTCACATCCTCGACGTGAGAAACGAAACAGGAAATTATTTTCTCCAATAATATAAAGGAATTACAAATCAAATTTGTAATAATCTTCACACACTCGTATCAGTCCACACAATCAAATCATTAAAATTCGATTATACAGCTAGCTGAATAAGCATGGATATGACACTGACAACGGCTTTGGGAGGACCCAAACAATTATTAAGATTTTGCCGACCTGTCAAGATTACCCTAAGTGCGTGCCAAACTTTGACACCCTGATGTTTATTAACTCCAAACTAAAAGTAACTCAATATGACAGCCCGTGACTGACTGACGGGCTATCAGAACTGACGACTGTAAATGGCTGCCATCTCAGCCACCTCCTCTCCTTCTTCCGCCTCCGCCGCCTGCTTCCAGCACTGCTGCTGGATGGTCGATTTAGGGGGGATGCCCACCGTGCACCTCTCTCCCTTTGAGAAATAAGTCCTGTAGACCACACACCCACCACCTGGCAGCTCCTGCTTCACCATATACTGACATGCGTAACCTTCGACGTCAGCACCTTCAGTGGCCCAGACACCGGCCCCACCATGGAACGTGACCGCAACGGAGAACTCGTTCGGGCAAAAACATGTCAGCACCCTCTTCAACAGAGGTTCCAGCTTGACGGCCTTGGTGTCGAGCCCCATAGCCTCGTAGCTAGCATAACTGAACCCATCTTCTGGGGTCACGTGCACCGTGGAGTAAGCCAACCCATCGATCCCATTCATTGAATACCCACACGGGTCAAACTCGAAGTCGCATATCACGTGACTCGGGATGATATCAGCAATCCTCGACAGTTTCGTCATTTCACTCGCCGAACAACAATGCCCGTTCCTCGAGTTTTTGTAGAAGACGCCTGCCTTTTCTCTATCCAACCCCGTCATGCACATTTCGAGAGTTACAACTCCCGTCTGAACTTCCATCAACGGTGAACATTTTGCTACAGCCGAGTAAACGTGCCAGCTACGAGTTGGAAACTTCGGATCGCCGATTATATAAGCCTCGGTGATAAAATCAGCGAAACATGCGTTTAACGCGGTAACTTCCTCAGAGAAGCTACGGTGAGGGGCAGGCTGGTGATTAGGGAAAACGAAGGTGCCACGTGAGTAGTTGACTCGTGACACAGTGAGTGAGAGCGAGTTAATAAGACGGAGAATCGGGGGGATTGATAAGAGAAGCTTTGTGGTTCCGCATGTTTTGAGGATGATCTTGTTTGGGTAAACGAAGAGGCTTGACTCCGAGAGAACGTAAGAGTCGAAGTTGGAATTTGAGAGCTGAGAAACGATGGTGCAGCCAGCTGGTTCGAGGATGGAGTCGAGTTGGGCTTTAGATAAGGCTCGGAGGCCCATTCCATTCGGGTCATTGAAGATGGGTGGATCGAAGCAAGTGATTTCCAGACGTTTTTCGAAACCTTCGAAGCCTATTGGTGAAGGAGGTGGTGGGGAATCCATGCCTAGTTTCATCGCAACAAAGCTCAATGCTAACAATATCACAGGAAATTATTTTCTTCGATTTGGTATTGTTCAGGGTCTTTGATTCTGAGCAATTTTTGTCCAATTTGAGAAACAAACAAAGAAATAGAAAGAAAAGAAGAGGCTGAAGAAAATCCTACTCTAAGACTGAAGGGGCCATTTATCAAGGGCTGTATCAAGATGGCTTTCGAACGCACTGCATCAACAAAAACATTCAAAGAAACAAAACGTTCGATCAACAAATATTTACAAAACGTTATAAAAATCCAAGAATGATTAAAAAAAAAAAAAAAGGAAGAAGTGCTCTTCTTTTGGGTAATGAAGGAAACGTACGTTGGAATAAGCAGCAGATCGGAACTTTTCGATGCCACCGTTTGGACGAATATCTTCAATGCTGTAACCAAAAGGAGCTTCGTACTGTAAAGAATTACTACTACTACTGCTAGACTTCTTTTTGCCACCCTTGGTCTCCATTACAACATTCACGCTTTCCTACACCAAGAATCTCAATTTATCTTCTTCGATTGAATTTCAACCAAATCGGTGCATGTAACAAAAGGAAAGAGATTGCATCAAAGATCGAAACTTTGATAAAAACCCAATCTTTCAAGAAAAGACCCGCATGCAAAGCCAAATAAACAGAATATTAGAAACCCATTGTTCGATAATAAAAGAAAAACTTGAGTTTTTTTTGTACTTACTGATTAATGGAGAAAAGATTCGGATTAATGGAGAGAGGAGTGAGAACTCTAATAAAAAAAAGGTGAAGGGTTGAAACCCAAATAATCTGATCCAGCAATTGTTTACCAAAGAGAAAAAAAAAAAGGGGCAGGCAAAGGGGAATCAGTGGTGAGGAAAACAAGGGATTCGAATTTTGGATTTGAGGAACGATGAATTTTTTTTTCCTTTTTTTCTTTTCGTGTGAGCAACAGAAGAGCGCGGAGAAGCAGAGCATTTATAGAAGGCCAAAAAAATTGGCTGGGAGTGGCATTAGTAAAAACTAGGGTTTGCTCTCATTGAAAATTTATGGAGCCGTTTGGCAACAGGGATTTCCATTCAGTCCCAGGCGTCGCACTTTGCTCTGGTTCCTTGACACGTACTACTATTTATTTTTAGTTTAACCCTAATTATCTTTCCCACGTCTTATTCAATAGCGTGTAGCATACGTTTTTTCCGATAGGAGGAAATATCCCTTTCAGGGGAAAACAATTTTTGAATTTTGTGGTGAAAATGTTAGCCCACTTTTGGGGATAATTTTCAGCATTAGTGCAAGCGCGTGAGGGTTGCCTTTTCGAAGTTTAGGGTTGAGGGTACGGATGGAGGCAGGGATTTGCATGATGCTGAAATTAAATGTTGCCAGCTTTGGCGTCGAATATGTGCAATCACACTTTGATTCTATGTGGGTCTTACACGTATTCCAAATGAGTAGCGGCGAGATGAAAATTTGTATTAACTTTTCTGTCGGGAAAGCATCGTTAAAAAAAAAAAAAAAAGATTCTTGTTTTGCTTCCCTACCTTTCACTTTGTCAAATTAAATAATAATAATAATAATAATAATAATAAGAAAAAACCATTTTACCTCGAGCTTTGGATTGATTTTACTAATGAATGCCATCTGGTTATTTAAGGTTTGGTAATATATTTATATTAAATGTAATTATTAACTTGATGGTTTAAACATAAAATCGAACAATTGGAATCTACAGATAGTGATTAACAAATATTTAATTTTTATTTTAGGAAAATTTTTTGAATTTAATGAAATATCCTTAATGAATTTAAAAAACTGATTTATTAATTGATTATTAATCACTAATACGTGTTTTAGTTACCTTTTAGCTTACTATATGTAAAAATATTTTTATCTAATGTAAAATTTTTAATTTTTATATTTAATATATTATTATTATTATTATTATCATAAATAATATATTTAACATTAAAGTATGTCCTAATGATATTCGTTAACAAAATTTTTTATTAATTATATTTTATAAAAAATAATCAATATCAATAGCCATTGATTAACATTTTTCTTTAACACATATGGATAAGATTTTTAATTAAAGAATTTTATTAATAAATACTTTTTTAATATTATTAATTAAATAATTTATTTTTATTATATTAAAATAAAAGATTAATGACATAAATGATCTATGAAATTTAACAAATTTGTTAATGTAATTTTTTTACTTTAAAAATATTAATTTTAGTGCTTAAAATTTTATTTTGTATATTGTTGTAATACTTATTATTAACACTGTTAAACATTAGTAAATGAAGACTTGATACGTAACAGCACGTAATGATAATACGTGCATTAAAAAAATAATTTTTAATTTGAAAAATAAATAAATATTTTTTATATATTTATATATTCCTTCCCCTTTCCCCTTCCCTGTCGCTCCTTTCATGTCGGCCTAGTTCAGGTTGTTTCCGACTTCCGACCAGCCAACGATCGGGTCTGACCAGCGGAGTTGGATCTAGCCAATCGACAGTAGCACTAGTTCTAACTTTCCATAGATTTTTGTCAGTGCTTTCTTTCTCATTCATGTTTCTTTCATCTAATTGAAATTTTAAAAAATAATAATAAAAAAAATTATCTCAACAGAGAACATCCAAATAGGCCAAGCATTGATATAAAATAGATTTTATAACCACTTCCTAAAATCGAAATGAAGCAAAGAACAATGGAGCAATAAATCAACTAAACAAGCTGAAATAGCCATATGCTAAAATAGGGAAAAAAAATTAAAATTTAAGAAATAGCCAGATCGAGAAACAACTAAGAATATGAGCCTATGAATCTAGGAAGCATTGGAACTGAAAAAAATAAAGGAAATAAATATGCATTTGATTTGAAAAGAGGGATATGAAGAATGATAAGAAAGCAATGAATTCCTGATGACATAGATGCTCAGAAACCCCATTGACGACGCTGTTGATGATGCCGCTGGAGTTGCCATTTCCAGAGGCCTTTTCAATTTTCAAAGCAGCAGAGAAAGAAACCAAAGGCGAGAGGCCTGAACAGGCAAGAAGGAAGAGGGCGAGAAAAAAGGGAGGACAAAAAGGAAAAAGAAAAAGGAAAAAAAATATTAAATATATATATATATATATATTTTAAAAATAATAAAATAATTTAATTTCATATTTTAATTTTGATAATTTTAAAAATAATTTTTGAAAAAAATTCAAACATTATAAATTTTTTAGAAAGTAATTTTCAAATTATATATTCTAAAACTAATTTTAGTTTAATATTTTAATTTTTCAAAAAAGATAATTTAAACTTTTTTATGTTTTGAATATATATTTTAAAATATAATTTGAAATATTTTTATATTTTTAAATTAATTTTTTTATTTTTTACAAAATGTAATATATTAATTTTTAAAAACAAGTAAGTGTTAGCATGTGTCGTCACTTGATTGATTAATGTTATATCATAGCTTATATTTTACAGCGTTAAGGCTTGGTACCATATTGACAAACAATTTGATAGTATAAGTATCAAAATCGATATTTTTAACATAAAGGTATCATATTGATAATTTTAATATTTTTTAAAAGTTATTTATGACATTAATCTTAAAAATCAATAATAATAATTATTAAATATTAGATTTATTATAGATATTATTTTTATTTAATTCTAAGAAAATGTGCACAAATGAACTTAAATCATCGTTCACCTCATAAATTTTATTTTTCATTTTTCCAAGTTTAACCAAGTTTGAATCCTTGGGAATTTTCTTTTCCTCGGGAAAAATAGATTTAATCGGGGCATCTTTTGCAAATTTTAAATTAAACATATCACATGATCGGATGATTCCAACATTTTATATTTTGAAAATGTTGGAGGAGGCTTCAAGGGGAGAAAAGAAATTTTTTTTTAAATTATAATTTATACGAAAAATTATAATTAAAATTAAAATTAAACTTTTATATTTATATATAAAAAATTACTAAATCCGATAATTAAATAAATTACTTAACCAAAATGTAAATGAACATTTGGTGACACTGAAGACCTCAAAGTTAGAAGGCTTTCTCTTTACTGTTAAACCAATGCCCTTCACTAGCTAGGGAGAAAAGATTTTTGAATACGGAACATTATATATATATGTTTTATTTTATTTTTTTTGGTATTTAAGAGCATAATATTCTCATGTAATCGTCTAATTAACTATTAATTTATTTAAAAGCTCCTCAAATTTTTTTGTTAAAAAAATAGTGGTGAAATTAAGGATTTTAAGTTAAAATTAATAAATTTCTTTCACATAGCCTAGCATTTTTTTGGCCTAAAAGTTTTTTTTTTAAAGTATAAACCGAATTAAATAGATTTTTTGAAAAGCTTTTAAAAAAAATAGCTTAATTTTAATGAATAAAATAAAAGAAAAAAAGAGCTTCAAGAAAAACTGGAAATAGAAGTTTTCTCATCTTATTTTTTAAAAACATGTTAATTATTTTACGTAATTTTTATTTTTGTTTAAAAAATATTCAAATTCATTAAATTTAAATCTAATATATATATAAATTATTAAAAATAAAATTATTTTATTAATATAATTTTTAAAATTCTTATTTTTTTATAACAGCTTACTAATAACTTCTAATAAAAAAAGCATCTTTAAGATTCAAATTCAAGGCCTTAATTTTTTTTATTGAACATTTAAACGGGGAAAAATAACCATACAAGTCATTCTAACTTGTTATTTATAGACATAAGAAATCAATATACAATCTTTATTAAAAAATAATTAATATCATAAAAAAAATTATCTGAATCATTATCATCAAAAATTTTAAATTTTATAAATAAAATTAAAAAAATACATATTTTTATGTATTTAAAAAAAATTAATTTTAAAAAATAAATACATATGACAATGCCTTAATTTCATTTAAAATTGAATATTCTTATTGCCATTATATAAAAAACGAATAAAAAAATTTAATAAATTATGAAGGCGACTAATCCTATTGAAATCATTAAATGCATTTGTGCATCTTTAATTCAAATTTGTCGTATCTAACAGGTCATATCCAACAAGACCGTGACAACGTAAGATCTACCTTTAAATTCTGTCTCCAAATTTGACGAATTTATGATGGAATTGAAAAAGAAAAATAAATAAATAAAATAAACAGAAGAAACCAAAAAAAAAAAATTTTTTTTCTTGTTGGATTCTTCACTCCTTTCGCATGGTAAAACATAGATACGGTAATGTCTATATTCATCGAATGTATACATATATATTTATTATAATTATATTAAAAATATTATTTTTTTTATAAATTTTATCATAATTATAAATCATATCATATTCAATTATTTTTTATTATTAAATTATATTTTATTTATTTTTTATATTATATTTATATAATATTAAGTTTAAAATTATCCGTAAAGAATAGAGGCGGTTTTCTCTTTTTTTTTTTTTTCCTTTTTTTTAGCAAAATAGGGGCAGGTTTCATTCATGATCATCCATCAAGAGTGAGATACAGCTGTAACTGAAACTTAGCCATAAATGAAGCTGAACTTTATTTTGTTTCTGTTTTGTTTCTTTCTTTCTGCCTCTTCCCAATAAGCTGTAATTGAAGCAGAATTTTGCCCTCATCTTAATTTAAATTATTGAAATTTGTTTGATTATCATATTCATTTATAACTGCCAAATAGTATTAATTGTTCATTCACAAAGCCTAGTTAAGGAGTTACGGTAAATGATAATACGATATGGTGGTTTGATTTATGATCTAATAATTTTTAATATTTTACGTGTTATTATTTTTAAAATAATATATATTTATAATTTTTATTATATAAATTTTTATTTTTATATATTAAAATATTTTAATATTTTATATCATATTTAAAATTATTTTAACATTAAATCTCAAATATTTTTTTATTTAGAATAAATCTAGTCGAACGGCTAACTTTGTGGCCACCACATTATTGGGGATTATAGGTATAATGCACATCTGATTACGTACCAATAAAATTTACCCGTTTATTTGAAAAAAAAAAAAAAAAGAAAGAACGTTTATCATTTCTAAGTGAAATGATGGGAATGCATTTAATAAAAGATAGACAGGGAATAGGTTTGGGTACGTTGCTTTCTGGGATATATTCATCATCATTTAACATATTAATTTTAAACCCGTATATAATTCAAGAAAGGTATCTAATTTAGAGGACAAAATGAATTGACATGATATGACTGTCTAATATTTTACAATGATTTTAAAATGAAGCAATAATAACCAATTTTACAATATTCTAAAAAAATCTTGCTTCTTAAAATTATTTTTAATTCGATAAAAGATACAATTATTTAAGAAATAATATAATTTAACTCTCAAAACAAAAAAAAAATTCAGAAAAAAATTTAATTAACTTAATTAAAATATTTGAAGAAAGATAATTAAACTTTGATGTATTTTAAGAAAGATAAAATATTAATAAGTAAAATGAAACAAAATAATGTAAATAAAATACTTTTAATATAAATAATTGTTATAATTAAAGTAAACATCATAAACATATATTATGATAAAATTAAATAATAACAAATACAAAACTCCCAAATGGAATCAAATAGAAAGAAACTAATGAAGACAATATATATAAATAAAAAAGTCAAATAGAATTATTGAATAGCTAGCGTATATTAGATCTACTCAAGGGTCGGACTACCTGTTTAAGCCAGAATGTCTGCCTGATATTTAGAAGAGTTTTGATAAAAATATTAAGTTTGAAAAATAAGCTTAGATAAAAAATTAAGTCTGATTAAAAAATAGATCGGACCTTAGGTTCAATTTTCAAAGCCTGAGCCAAGCCCTACGCGGTTCATTTTACTACATTATATATATTTATTTTATATTTTATATATGATGTAATTTTTATCATATAAATAATACATATAATATTATAGTGTAAACTTTAAAAACTAAGTTAAATTATTTATATTTATAAATTTAATAAAAGAACATTATTGAATTAATAAAGATTAAATTTAAAATAATTTTTTTAAAAAATAAATTATAAAAAAATAATATGGGCTAGCCTAAATGGGCTTGGACTATCTATTTACAAATATAGACGAGCTTAGGCAAAATTTGATGTCCATATTTCAGGCCAGGTCATGTTTGGACAAGCCTATTTAATATTAATATCATACTCAAGCTCAACTCAAATTCGGTCTGATCCGACTCATGAGCAGGTCTAGCGTACATTTGAACCCCATACTCTACATATTTATAATGTTCAAATTCGATCGTTAAAATTAAAAATTAAATTAAATTAAGAGTGATTAATTTAAGGTAATTAAATTGTAACTTATTTATGGAAGGCAAATGAATAAATTTAGAATTATAAATAATTTTCTTTGACAGCCTACAATTTCGACTTTAAATTTAATCATATAGAAGAAAACCAAGACCAAAAGTAATTAAAGACTTCTTAAAATACAAATTACATATATAATTTTGAATTTAAAATAGTTGAAAAAATTAATTTAAATTAATATATATATGACATTCAGAAAATAATATTGATTTAATTAAATGTTTGAATATAAATTAATTACGTATATAAAAAATATAAGACAATCCACATGCCTAAAAATTAGGCTATTAACAAATGACAATTAACCTTTTTACCAAAGGCTTTTGGATAATTAATTAGATTGAAATGTGAAATATTTAATTAATTATACAAAAAATATCAAATTTTTAATTTAATTAAAAATATTGTACATTATTGGGTTCCAAATTAATAATGATTGAATCTAATTCAAATTAATATTCTCGGTGCTTAAAAAAATTGTCAAATTAATAAAAGTTCATTAATTAATATTATTATGTATGGATAGTAAATGTATTTTTAAAGTGTGGAGTTAATAAATAATTTATAGTTTAAAAAAATTGGAAAGTGAATACTTTTATACAAATTTAATTACACAAAATATTTTATGCATTAATGATGACAATTAAAATTTTATTACATTTAATATCATTTTAATTGATAGGTATTTGGGGTAAATAATAATAAAAGATAAATGTAACCAGTTTAATTTGTTATTATTTTTTACATTAAAAATACATTAAATAAAATAAATTGTGTTTATTAAAAGATACATGGTGGCTTTTCAAGACCATCCCCATGTCAAGAATATAGTTAATTCACGTAAGATTTTTTACTCTTTTGTTAAAAAATTTATTTTTATATATTTATATAAGATGCTAAGATAATAGATAAATGATTAAAATCATATTTGTATAGTGATTAAAGCTATATAAAACAGTAGATGAAAGACATTGGAATCCATATAAGATATGATACTTAATGGGATTTAATGGTTTGTTTGCTAAAAAACTGGATTCGAGTCTTTTAATTATTAAAAATTATAATATACATTTTAGCAGTCCATTCAATATTTAATAAATATATTTCTTGTTTAAAGAATTATAATTCTCGTATTCATTTTTAAACTAAAAAGAGAAAATAGAAGATGTATTATAAAATAAAACTTGTTTAAAGATCAACAATCTATTCAATGAGTTTGTTTCGAGTTTATATTTTTATTTAAATTGATTCGATCCAAATCACTATTTTTATTTAATAAAATAATAATTTTTATTTAAATTTAATTATAAAATAATTTTAATATTTTTTAACAATAATTTTAATTTATGAGTAAAATTAAACTCAAACTTAAATAAAAATTAATTTTTTTTCAAATTCTAATCCATGTCCTAGTAATGAACACTTTTAATAAATATAATACAACATTATATCATATTTTGTTTTTATATTATTTATGTGAAAGAGCTAAGGTCAGCTTTGAGAGTTTGGGGTAAAGTTTTCACCAAGAGCTAGCACGCTCACGCTTGCAATTTTGGCCTGCTTTCCAGTAGGCTTGACTGACAGTTTTTAAAGTCTGACATTGAGCCCATATTGGTATCTAAATATATTATTTTATTAAAATATAAAAAAATAATTTTTATTTAAATTCAATGTAAATAAAAATATATTGCAATAATAACACATTTAAAATTTCTTTTTTTTTTTAATTTTTAAAAGTTCGATCGAACTTGAATTTTTTTCCTTTTCTATATTCAATCCTTTGGTTATTCTTGATTATCTTTTTTTTTTTAATTTTAATTTATCCAAAAAATAATCCTTTTCATTTATAAATATGTATAAAGTTAAGTTGGGTTTCCATAAGCACTCAGTACCTTATTTTCACTGTCTAATCATTATCTTATCCTTCTATTGTACTGATTTAACTTTTGAAGAGTTTTTTAAAGTTGAAAACTCCGGTTGCTTTTTAATTATTTTTATTTTGTATGCTTTTCAATTAAATGTCATTGGGAAAAAACAAGACAAATTTTATTCCCAACACATCTCATTTCCTCATATTTTCATTCTAAAAATTATAATTAAAGATCCATGGACACATGAATCTAATATTTGTGTTATTATCACTGCTATTATAGAACTTTTTTTTATTAAAAATATCATAATTTATTGACAAAGAAAGAGAAAAAATGATAAATATTTAAATTTAAAATTTAAAATTATTAAATATTATATAATTCAATTACATTAAACTTGAATTCCTTTCCCTTGTAAAGTTGATCTCCTATAAATTCTCCTTGGAATCAT
>JBBYHL010000016.1:1167403-1179335 GCA_038381835.1 Adansonia madagascariensis | reverse complement strand
CTATTTATTTATACATTGCAATTTAATACAATTAAAATTACATTAGTGTTTGTTCATTTATTGTACAAATTATAATTCACAGCCTTAAAATCAAAGAAGTTTGGCATAAAAATTAAATCTAAATCATGTAAATTTAACAAAAGCTAAATTGACTTCTTAACTCTTCAATGAGACTCTTTTTAAGTCTTCAACCAAATACCAAATATGTTTTTTTTCTTGTTACTGACTCCAAGTCCCTAACTTAATACCAAATGTAAACCTTCAAAAATTATATTATAAAGTTTTTTTAATACACAAGCATTCATTTTTTTTTTTTACGTTTGTTGACGTGTTATAATAGAATTATACAAAAATCGAAGTTAAAAGATTTTATCACCTGAAACGTGTGTTTTATTAGTGCATCTGTATAACACTAGAATTTAATGATTGATATTATTATTTATTTATATTATATATTTATTTATTTATTTTTTAATTTTAGCTTGATAGCACATTTTTATATTATTTTTTATTTTAACATTATATCTAATCAATTTTTAAGAATTGTATTTAATCAGTTTTTTTTTTAATATAATGTTCAAGTACTTGGACATGCTTATTTATAGACCAAGCCACCAACTAATCGTTGGGCTAACTGGTGGTGTAAGGAGCTTACCAGAACTTTCCTTAACTGGGCCTTCGCTAAGATAAGCGGTTCAACGTTTTTCCCAATTAAAGCGCATATAAATAAGTCATCTTTTTAAAGATTTTTAACTAGTAAGACTGAGAGATGAAAGACTCAAACAATTTCGGCAAATTTAAAAGAAAATAGAAAATATTATAATCACCTTATAGATTTTTTCTCTTTTTGGTTTGCGGAAATCATTATAGGCTTAGATTATAGGATATCCATTGGATGGATAATTTTGAAAAGGTAAATAATTTTTTAAAAAAATTATAATTATTGATTAGTTTTTATTTTATTATAAAAAATAAATTTATTTGAATTTGTTGAATTTATTCATTTAAATTTAATTATTTTTATTATATATAATATAAGTAGATAAAAAAATTTAAAAAAAAAAAACTGGTACTTATTATTCAAACAAAAAGGGCATTGAAAAGTTGATTTTGTCTTTTTTTTTTAAATAAAAGTAAAAAGAAAAGGCTGCTTCAGCTTGGAATGCTCCCTGGATTTCCGAATTAAATTTTCCCAGATTTTTCTTAACACGACGGAAGTTCAACAGAGAATAATAAATCGCAGTTCTCGACTCAGACGAATTCCATTCCTTTCATGGCTTACTTTCGCAGGGTTCTTCCTCTTTGCTCCTCCCTCAACGTATCTCTCTCTCTTTCTCTCCCCTTTCTATTTTTGTTTCGTATTTATAAAAGTAAAAGCAATAGTAATCTCACTTTTCATGTTTCTTTGTAGCAGAGAACGGGATTTTCTTCTTCTGGAGTTCGTGAAGGTCCTTTATCTCTCTCTCTCTCACTCTATTTTTTTTTTAAATCTGTAAATTTGGACTTTTTTTTTTTTCTTTTGTATAAGTTTGGACACTTGAGTCTTATCGCTTATGTGACCTTTTAAATGTTTCAAATATGTATATATAGATTGCAATCTTATGTTTATTTTTTTCCTTTCTTTTTCTTTTTATATTTTATGTTTACTGAGTATTATTATTATTATTTTAAAAAAATTAGGATTGGGAGCACATATTCGTCGCTGCAGTGGGATTGCATCCTCCGAGCAAACGGTATCGAAGTTTGAGGAACGATTAAAGCGTGCAGAAGCAGAAGCTTCGGAGGTTCATGATGATATTGACAAGATTCGGAGGGAATTTGATGTTGCCAAACGAAGTTTCCTTAAGATTCCAGAAGCACTCAAGGCATTGCCGAAGATGAATCCTGAAGGTTCGATTATTTTCTGTTCCTTTATGTATTATTTGAATCTATTTTAGCAGATGCAAATATTGTATATAAGTTTTTATTATTCAAAATGTTCTTTTTTATGTGTAAATATAGGTATATATGTGAATAAGGGTATTAGATTGGATCTTATTCAAGTATATGGATTTGACTACGATTTCACATTGGCACATTACTCTGCTAACTTGCAAAGTTTGATATATGATTTTGCAAAGGAGCATATGGTGAACGAGGTTAGCGTTTGTAATATAGTAGTGCAGTTATGTAGTTGATGTTTTTGTGGTGTGGCATTATCGTTGGTGTTGACAAATTGTTATGTGTTGGATTCTTGCAGTTTAGGTATCCAGAGGTTTGTATGAGTTTTAAATATGATCCATCCTTTCCCATTAGAGGATTGTACTATGATAAGGAGCATGGATGTCTCTTGAAGATGGATTTTTTTGGTTCTATAGAGCCAGATGGATGCTTCTATGGTCGTCGCCAGGTGCTATTAATAATTTCTAGTGGCATGGATGTTCTGCTTATTGTGCAATGCTTGAACTAATGCTGATTAACATGGTTAATTTTTACCAAGCTAAAGTAGTGGCGTATGATTGAGGCCGGTAACGGTATCGAGAGTGTTGGCCCCCATTGTTTTGCCTACTTACAAGCTTTATTTCAAAATAATAATAATAATATAAATAAATAAAAAATGAAAATATAAGAGAAAAGCTTCCATGTTTAACGTGACGTTTTTCTAGCAGAAGGGTTTTGACAACTGGCAGGTTTGAGTTTTTATTTTCTTAAAACTTGTGACAACACTGGTCATTTTATTAATAACCCAAAGCAAAAGCTTGAGGCTTCTCCTCAGTTTGTATCATGTTGATATCTGTATGAAAAATATTCTGCTTCTTATTTTGCAACTTATAATGCAGCTTAGTGAGAAGGAAATAGAAGGGATATATGGCACAAGACATATTGGCCGTGATCAGGCACGCCGGCTTGTGGGCTTGATGGACTTTTTCTGCTTTAGTGAGGTTGGTTTATCAGTAATTTCATTCTTTGTCTGCATGGAAAGTCTGAGCGTCTAAAAAGGTTTGCTTTCTAGCATTGACATAGGATCCAGTATTGTTATGGCTTCTTTATACCTTTGATAGCTATGTAACAATGTAGTACATATGTGTCTAAATGATAAATAATGTAGGCTTATAAATCTGTAAGTAACATCCAATAAGTCTTTGTCAAAACATTATGGTCAACTGGTGATGTTTGGGTAGGAGGCATCCAGCAAAACACTCACACATGTACGCTAATGTCTCCTAATACCTTTTGATGAACTGTTATTTTGGTACTTTTTTGAGTCATTGCTGCTGCTGCCTGTTTTTCTTTCTATGTGTATATCTGATGAATGTCAAAACTTCCTATGTCAATTTGCATATCTGCTTGTGGACACAGATATGGATGGTACACTTTTTAGGCTCATTAAATTGCACAATCAGGCTTTATAAGCGAGTTAGAACTTTCTTGAACTATCCGTCTTTTATGATAAGCACATTTTTTGTTCTATTTTGAAGTCTCTGATCATTTTCTTTCATCATTTTTTTAGGCATGCCTCATTGCTGATATGGTGCAATATTTCGTTGATGCTAAACTAGAATTTGATGCCTGCTATATATATGAAGATGTTAATCGTGCAATTCAGCATGTTCATCGAAGTGGTTTGATGCATAGAGGAATTCTTTCTGATCCACATCAATATCTAGTAAAAAATGTAAGTTCTAGCTGCTTGTGTTTTAGTTATTTTATACTTTGCATGCCTTTTAGTTTCAAAGAAAGACTTTTCTAAAGTTTGACCGTGTCATCTTTGAATATTATGTTATTTCCTCCTAGGAATACTGACCTACCAACTTTGGTGTATGTTTCAGGGTCAGCTCTTACGCTTTCTTAGGATGTTAAAGGATAAGGGGAAGAAACTTTTCTTGTTGACAAACTCGCCATATTACTTTGTGGATGGAGGGATGCAATTTATGTTGGAGGTAATGTACATTGGAGTTTGACGCCTTCTTATTTTGTAGTTCTTGGTCATCCTAATGGATGATCCATATCTTTTATTGGTTGTAAATCCTTACTGTTTTGAAACAATTTGAGAATCATCCTTTTTCTCTTTGAATTCGCCGTACTTTTACTTTCTAAAAGTAGAGAAGATATAATTAGTGGCAATATTCTTTAAATATATTCAATCATATCAAATTTGAAAGTCATTCAATGATGATTGTGCATCATATTTTACACTGGGTTTCATGAACCTTTCTTTGTTGAACTTGTTGAACTTCTTGTTGGGTTTTTTCCCCTTTTTTAACTTTGTGTAACATAAAAACATTCAAACAATTCTTTAGCAAATTGTAATGAGGATCTTTTAAAATACATGATATGTTTAGTCGAAATATCTCGGGTGGATGAATGATGTCACTGACTCATTGCCATTAAGATGTGTTGGGAAGAAGACAAGTAACTTAATTCCAAGACCATATAACCTCAGTTCTCTCCCTGCCCCATCCCCACACCCTGCGCATGCATTTAGGGGGTCTTCAGATTCTACGAGTAGAAAATAATATTGCACATTGAAGGTGTTTAAAGTTATTTGCTTTTTAATCTTTAATATTGTATTGACGTGTGCATGTGTTTTGAATCATTAAGTTTGTTAATGTCTAATTTGCATGTTACATATATGTATGTAATATCTAAAGAATTTCACCTTTCAAAATTTGTGGTCACTTTAATCAGTTTGCTATAATTGCATATCTGCTCATTTATTAATGTATCATTCTTAGTTTCATGCTTAGAATAATTTTTTTTGAGTTTTTTGGGCTAAGTTTGACTTGTTTTTTAGGATTCTATGGGTTCATGGAGGGAGCTTTTTGATGTTGTAATTGCAAAAGCCAATAAGCCTGAGTTCTACACTTCCGAGCATCCTTTCCGGTTTGTATCTTCAACTTGTTATATTCTCTACATAATACTTTTACATGGCTCGTAAAGGAGGTGATCGATTTTGTTTTTAAATTTTTATTTTTGTTCTCTGCTACAATGATATGAGATAGCAAAATTGAACTAATTTGGTTTAATATTTTCTTTTAGAGTTTATCTTAATGAATAACTTATTAATTTGACAAAAGAAGATGAAAAAGAACACCTATGCTTAGGAAGGGTTTGGAATAAATCTGCCTACATGACGTTGGTGGGCTTAGGTTTAGAAAAAAGGGAATTTTAGGTTTTATTGTAGTTGAGAAAGCACATAGATAAAATAGAGATCAACTTGTCATGGGAAAAACTGGTTTGAATTAAAGAATTAGTTTGCCATCTGGTGCCAAGTAGGCAAGAAGATTGTCCAGGGAGGAATGGAGAAACAAAATAATTCTCTGTTTGTAAGTCGAAAGATTCTGAAAATGATTACTCAGTTATCTAACGAGACTTTTAGAATATTTTTTAACCTACCAGAATTAGAGTACCCATTGAAAACTAGATTACAAATTAGTTAATAACCAATATAAACTTGGAGAGAGACTTGAACTTACACAATCTCAAAAGAGAAACCCAGATGATTTTAAAATCTAGAGTGCAGAGATTCAAAAAATAGTTCTGTCCCTGAAGGTAAAAGTTTCATGAATTGCTTAAAAATAAAATGCAGAGGAATAAGAAACTTAGGTTTTCTTGGCTGCCTTAGTTTCTTCTTGCCTTTTGTTTTAGTTTTATTCCTCCCACGTCATTTGTTCTGCTCTTGCTCTAGCAATTGCATGCTATGCTAAATTATATTTGTTGATCAGTTTCCTGGAACTTACACTGCAGCTGCTATGACACAGAGAAGGATACTCTAGCTTTTACGAAAGTGGATAAATTCCTTCACAATAAAATATATTACCACGGATCCCTGAAATCTTTTCTTGAAATTACTAAGTGGAAAGGCCCTGAGGTATATATCATATTTTATGCTTTATAGCATTATATATGATCCTTTACAAGTTTGTTCAACCATCTGGAACTAGATTATGGTAAGTTCTTGCTGATGGTAGTATTTTACTGCCCCATTTTCTTTGTTAGGTGATATACTTTGGTGATCACCTATTTAGTGACTTGAGAGGCCCTTCAAAGGCTGGTTGGCGGACTGCGGCAATCATCCATGAGCTAGAAGTATGCCTTCTTTCACAATTCTTATCCCATGTTTTTAAATGCTTGCAGTGCTCACAGGAGTTGCTTTCCTTAAATATATTCTGTTACGGGTCTTCTGGTTCCATTTATGTTGGCATATTTTGGATGAGACCATTAGTGAAGGTCATAGAAGGAATTAGAGCAATGTCACCATTTATAGTTGATCATTGTTGGGTTGGATATTACTTCTGTTTGTGTGGTAAGGTTAAGTTGTACGCAGTTTAACATTGTTGAGGGTAAAAATTTGACTACGTGTAAGGGTAGCGTTCCGTTCAGTCTAGCCTAGGCAAGCCAAACAAAGCAGAGTATGAAACTGAAGCTCTAGTAATCTTAAAACTCGCTGTTTCATTTTGCTGAAATTTGACTCTAGCCTATTTCTCCAATATTGAACTTAGTTTGCAGAATTAATACTTTTAAACCTCACTATTCATTATTAAACAAATTCAATTGGGTTCAAATTTGAACTCATTCTCAAGCTGGAAGCAACTTGATTAGACTCAAAAGCCTCCATAGATAGTTAAATTTTAAGATGGCGTTAATAACCATAACAACATATTATTATTTAAGACAACAACTAAATTCATATATTATATGATATATATTTTTTTTAGCTGAAAAGTGGAAAGCTTGTGCTTTGGTCATTTAAGTTAATGAGTCATCTTTTTTATTGTTTACATTTCTACAAGCAGGTCAAACATATAATTAATAGCTATGTCAGAAATCAATACTCTTGCCATAATATTTTCCTCCTTTACTTCACCTGGTTCGAAACTTCCTGCGTGTTTTCATATTAAAAATTTTGGATTTACCCTTGGAGAATGTGCTAATGTTGTACTTAAAATGGCAGCAACTAAGAGTCAATTGATATTCAACAACTACATGTCTTATAGTCACTTCCCTGCTACAGAAAGTATAAAGCCACTGTGCTAATTAAGGAAGGCATTTTCACTAATTCCATCTTGTATTTTCTGTTGATTTGATTAAAATTTAAGCTGAAAGTTCAGCTAACAAATAAAAAATGCTAGATTAGTGATGTAGTTCAGAAACTTATGGTTAAGCTGATTAACTCAGAACAGATGGAAACAAAGAATCGAAGTTGAAACAAAAGCAATGGCTTGAGACAAAACCACATGGTAAGAGTATCCAGTAATAATATTTATACTAATGTTAAAAGGGCTGACTGAGTTGGAGTCACAAGTTAACAAGGCACTAACCCAGATGGTAAATTTACTAAAAACCCAAATTAAAAGTTATAATATAAAATAGAATTAAGGGTGTTTATATATTTTAGTTTTTAAAAAAACTACCATACATATGACATCATCATGTAACTTGTTTTTTAAAATCATATCCACATCTTAAATCATTAAATAAATTTATTTTAATATATATTTTTTCAACTCATTCTTTTTTCATTAGATAAATAAAAATTCTACTCACATTTTTTTCGTCCACCCACATTGTGGGTATGCTATAATCTTTCATTTATAGAAACTCTACTATGATATATAACTGCTATAACCGCTGGAAACAAGGAAATAAATGGGGATAGAGGGAGATAAAATAATACCTGATTAACAAGATTATGTATTTTCAAGTAGAAAGAGGTCAAACAGATCACAAGCTATTCAAGCTTAGTTCATGATTTTTTTTTTTAATACACTGGTATAGAAATCATAAGTTATGCTATGTAAATGACCGGTAACTTTTGTCCAAATTATTAACTGACAAAGGAGCAAAGATTTCATTGATTTTAAACATGTTTTATTTTTTCATTTAATAAAGTGACTTAGACGGTAATGATTTCTTCCAATAGAGGAGTGGTATGTTTCTGCCAATTGAGTTTTTAGCTTTATCTTTTGTATGTGTTTGTGGTGCTTTATAAGACAAGCTTTTCATTTATTTGGCTTGTGTTCTGATTGCAGAATGAAATACGCATACAAAATGAGGACAGTTATCGATTCGAGCAGGTATATATTTCTGCCTCTGGGATATTTGGACCTTTTATTTTCACTGTCTAATATGTATTTGAATTGTGAAAAGAGGTTGGCTTCCTTATTCGGCAACTCAGAGGTTGATTGAGTTGGATGGAGTACAATGTAGAGTACTTGCATCTGTTTACTGTTTTATTATTTGCAAAGCTTCATTGCTTTGACTACAATGCGAGAACTCAACGGTAGAGTTTCTACTTTATCATTTTAATGCTCTTCCTTCGATGCAGGCAAAATTTCATATACTACAGGAATTGCTTGGAAGATTGCATGCAACTGTAGCCAATAGTAAGAGAAATGAGGCATACAAGTTACTTATGGATGAACTGAATGAAGAGAGGCAGAAAGCACGCCACATGATGAAGAGAATGTTCAATAAATCTTTTGGGGCCACCTTCCTCACTGACAAAGGTCAGGAATCAGCTTTTGCCTATCACATCCATCAATATGCTGACGTGTATACCAGTAAACCAGAGAACTTTTTGTTATACTCACCAGACACATGGCTTCATTTACCCTTTGATGTCAAGATCATGCCTCATCATGTGAAGGTATGTCATGACCTTCTCCATCTACTTAAAATGAACCAAGGATTTTTTTTTTTTTTTTATTACAATTTCTTTGTTCTTTTTGTACTTTCTGAAAATGAAACACGGTGTATTTTCTTGTTTTATGTAGTTGCTTTCTGCCTGCCTCTGTAACTAGTAATAGGTATAGTTTAGAGGATTCCAAGTATCCTTGTGGTGGTAATGCAGTGAGGTACTAGTGGCAGTGTGGTGGAAAGTTTATGGTCATGTTCTTATGAGGCTGGTTTGGATGTTTTTGCTATGGAAAGGGGTGACATTAGACAGTTGGGTGATGATGTTTTATTGCCGCATTTAGGTTTGAATTTTGTTAAGCAAACAGAGAAAAGTGAATAATACCATTTTTTGTTTCCTTTTTTCTTTTTAAAGAATTCAAATCTAAAAGAGATCCTTGAGAGATTGAAATGAAAGCAAAAGTTGATTCTGTCACAGAATAAAAGAGCAAAAATGCTGGAAATTCTAGTAAGTAGTAACAGTATCTATCAATAGAAAGACTGAAATCTTTAATAAAAAGAAAGGAGCCAGTAGACTCCAAGCAATTCCTATTCCAATAGAACTAACAAAAATGACTTAAAATAACACATAGGGTTTCTCTGGGAGCATGATGGTAGGGGCTCCTACGGTGTCATGGTGTCATTTTATGATTGTACTCCTAAAATGAAGTTGTAAAACATAGCTATGGTGGTAATCGGAGGACTCCCAAACACTCCCAAACGGCCCCTAAACGAACCAGCAATGGACTCAGAATCTGCTCTGAGTGGCAAACGAGGAAAATACAGAAACACTCCAGGCAGTTAACTAAGAAACCCGAAAATGATAGTACTTTAAAAGAAAACATAAATTGTAATGAGTATCCGTGACTTTAGCTTAAAGAAACGTAAGTTTAAGACTTAGAAATAACCAATAAGGCCTTCTCAAGCTTCTGACTGATGTTCTTGTAACTTCACATAGCACATGACCTGAATTAAGATTGGTTACAGCCAACCTTAAGCACGCCTTCCAGACACTTTTGGAGGCTGCAGCCAGCATCCTTAATAAAGGTGTGTGGTGGGAATATGGTAGCAGGTATGTGGAGGACAAAGAGTTGGGGTTTGCTTGTTATTGATTATATTTAGTATGGGACAGCAGTTTTGAAGCCTGCCTGCTGTTGCCTCTACATAATTAGCTTGCTTTTGGAATGGGAACTGGTTTGCCACTGCTGTCACGGTGGAAAAAGAAGCCATTGATGTCAATTCCGTTGATATTTCAAATTGAAAAAAAAAAAAAAGTATAATTCTAACCGCAATTTTTACGAGAATTTGGGATTTGAATAGCTAAATACTGATGTCATTCAAATCTTTGTGAAAATTTTCAAGTACCTTATCTGAACACGACATAAAAGTCTAGCATCTTTTTCCAAATAATTGGATTATGAAGATTTGTTTGATAACATTCTTATGGTAGAGAAAATGTTTGTTAAAACAGTTTGTTTTATAGAATCTGCTGACTTCATTTCAACTTCTTACATGTTTTGCACCTATCTGCTTTTATTTAAGCGCCTAATAACTGTCAGCGCTGCGTCATATGGTGCTAACTTGAACCATGTGCTGGGGTAGTGTTCAAATATTGATATCCATTTTTTTTTTTAACAATTTAAATAGAGATTAAAAAACAGTATCTTTTCTGGAAAAAGTCAGCGTAACCTGTGTCTTTCCCGGATGTCACGTGGATACATTACTTCCAGAGATGCATTGGTATATTATGCCTTCTGTTTGCTAGTTGTGGAATGATTTGGACTCAAGTATTTCAATTTTATATTTGTCTAGACACCTGGAAAAGTCGGGTCTTCAGACCCACATTTTATGTACCGTTTTGAAATGTTGATATTCTCAACCTATTGTTGTTTGATCTCTTGTGATGAATTGTTATCTTTATCTCCTCTCCTTTCTTTCAGGTTCCAGCAAGTCTGTTCAGAAACCTATAGATGGTATTCCTCAATGCCATAAAGGATGAGAAGATCATTTTATTCAGCTCCAAATCTGGTAAGGGTGGTCATTTATTGATGTTTCCGTGATTAGGGTGACCATGGTACTGTGCACATATTCCATGATGGGGTGCAAACTAATCCACATATCCGTTGCACGTTATTTGATTGTAGTTAACGTGCATCATCTTGCATTGGGCCTAGAAATGAACTATTTTGTTATCTCTGCTCCAAACTTCGTGGATTTTTGAAATGTTTCTTAGAAAGATCAGGAGTAGACAAGCCGTTTTTTTGACTAATTCGCGATGAAATGCCACTGGATTCACCTTTGATTCTGTTCCTTAGATGATTTCTTGAGTTAACCTTAAACCAAATTGTTATATTTGAATTTTCATTAGCAACAGGAGTGCTATAGGTGGCTTTTGATCTTGTCTGGCTCAAGATGATTGTAAGCATATACTATGTCATCGTCAGCTGTTTGTGCTTTGTAACCTTAATGGAACATCAATCCAATCCGAAGTGTTTCAATTTTCTGTTTCTAGTTAAAAAAGCATTTCATGTTCTTTCATATTTGTTTAAAAAAAAAACTATTGATATTATTATTAGTTTCTGTTGTCGGCATTTACACAAAATAAGAGGAACTTATCATTATAAATTTAGTTTTGAATTTGTCGGCTGAATTCGTGTATCCAAAAAACGGATTTTCTCTTCCTTTTTCAGTCTTGGTTAATTGTACATTTGGTCATATGATATGGTATTGTTGTCCTCAAAAATAGACACAAAACACAGTCAAACAAGTTGATGAACCCTAACAGATTGCCTACTGATCACCATAGATAACAAGAATAATAGGGGAGAAATATTTTACTATATTATATTTGGAATAGAGGTAAGGTAATGTTGAATCGACAATTTATGTATTTGTGTCATATTCGTATATTTTGTTATTATAATTATGTTTAAAGTATTTTATATTTATTTCAATTATGATATGTTAAATAATTTATATTAAATAGATTTTGAGACATGTATTTGTGTCATATTTTTTTTGCTTTTATGCGTTTTATATTCATGTAATCGTGTCTAAAATTATCAAGTCTATGTACGCGGATTGTGTTGGATGTAGACATGATTACAATACCTTATAAGCTTGTTTAAACTTGGTTTGATCATATAATTTCAAACATTTAAATTTTGTCTAGGTTCATCCAAATAATTAAATGATATAACAGTAAAATTCATTAGTCATTTATAATTTTTTTATCTATGTTTTATTTTCATTCATGATATTTAAAAATTGTATTTAT
>JBBYHL010000016.1:1105764-1118897 GCA_038381835.1 Adansonia madagascariensis | reverse complement strand
CCGGGGGACATCTCAATGGTTAAACTTATATATTTATCATGAAAGTTTTGAGATAAATAAGTTTGATATATAAGTAGATATTATATATCAAACTTATTTATCTTTTATCTTTTATTTGAACATAAATGATATTATATTAAAAATTATACATAATATTAATACTCAATATATAAATAAAGTGATTATATAATTTTAATTTATATAAAAACTTATTACTTTTTAAAATTTCAATTTAGATAATTTGTTAATATGTAAAAGTAAAATTAATTATTACAATCGAAAATAAAAAATTTATTTAAAATTTACAAAATTTTTAAAATTTTAAAATCTGTCTAAAGTTGCCTTAACTAAAATAAACTTGAATATGAAATAATTTAAATCCAAAAAAGCTCGCAACCAAAATGGTTTAAGCTTGAAATAACCTAAACCTAAACTTAAAATAACCCAAATCTAAACTTTTAATTGATTATATGAACATGATACATTTAAACAAAATTAACTTCTCACGTCACATTTAATAATACATTGTATTGTGCTTAATATTTTGAAAGATTTAATAATTTATATTATATTTATATTTACATAATTGATACGTGAAAAAGCATGAAACACGAATCGAATTGCCAAAATCATCTTCTGTAATTAATAAATATCTATAATAAAATAAAATAAAACGCTATATAAAAATTTTTAAGGAAAAAAAGAAATCAAATAATATAATTAAAAAAAGGGGGGTAGGGAGAGAGAGAGAGAGAGAGAGAGAGTGAGAGAGACATGGTCTGGTTACTAAACAAAGGCACCGTTAGTCTATCAACATCTCCCTCTTCTAACTGTATTTAACTCTTTACCTCTCTCAACCGTCTTCGCTCCCCGCCAAAAACAGTTGAGCATATTTACATCTCTATCCAACACAAGGAAATACCAAGTGTATCCTCTTCCTTCGACTTCGCTGAGTTTATGAGCTAGGAAATATTTAACCATGTTCCTCACTATCAGAACCCATCAACAAACATCTTCACACTACTGGGCAGCCAATCCCCAGGGATTCGATTACAGGATTCAGCATCAAGTTCGAGTCGTATGACTAGGGACTCACCCAATGTGGGCAATCGTGTTTTAAGCTGTTGCAAGCTTGGAACAAATGCTTTCTCTGTCCATTCTTCTAATCCAGTTCGGCCTATCCATACCCCACTTGTAATCTTTTCCAAAGCTTCATCTTCGATCTCAATCGCTACCCTGTCGCCAATAATGCTGCAAAACTTTTTTGTTATAGAGTTTGCTATATCGCGTCTAATGGGACCAAAATCAACAGGTTTAAAGACAATGGCATTGTCGACAGAATTTAGCAGCTCATGAGATACTGATGATGTTGAGTTGGATAATAGCCTATTTGAGAGGACATGTTCTTCTTCATGATCAACTGTGAGATCGCTGGAATTGTGTGATCCATCAGCTTTATCATCCTCCACATCAGCAACCTCATTAAGATCAAACGATAGTGGTGAACTAGTTTCCTTCCTTCGCTTTGTCGCTCTGTCCTCCTCGTGGAGCCAACTGGCTCGGAGCTTTGCAGTTTTCTCAGAAAGGGATAACCTTAATTGCCAACCTCCACTTGCTAAACTGGCAAGCTTCTTTTCATCTAGGAAAATACCATTTGATAAGACTTTAAGATTATCTGGCAACCAATTTGCAGTGAGAATAAAAATAACATTTCCAAGACTGATCTCACGACCATGAGAATCAGCAAGTCGACCTCTCTCCATTGCTCGTTTTATGCTGCCTCTAACTAGCATATCTGCTTCATCAATATCTTCAAGCACTACTACTGAGAAAGGGTTTCTCCTAACTGCCTCTGCTATTTTATCCAGCACTGTTTTACCACGGAAACTCACATCGGATTCCCCATCATCACGTCTTGAACCAAGACATATCACTACTGGATGAGCCCCACATAACTGATCTGAGAGGGCCAATGCCATCTTCTTCTTGCCAACCCTGTCAGGGCCAGTAAACAATAACCAAATGTCACCCTTTGAACCAGCAGCGCGCCGTTTTCCATTGCCTAATTTACACTGCGTCACTGTTGTAGCCACTGCAGATGCTGACTCTCGCTGCCACCATACCTTCTCTATTAGACCTTTAAGGAGTTGCTTGAATGAGTCGGCATCTAATGTGTTCAACAATTTGTTGCTTTGCAAATCTTGGAACTTGTTCTGTGGTTCAGAAGGTATGCAGCCTAAAAAGTCCCTTACACGCTCTCTATGCATGCTTTCTGGTGTGGTCCCAGTGATCTTTGGTCGCCCAAGAACAAGGTCAGTCTTCACAGGGCTTTCTGGTGGGCTAATTCTACATTCCATCGGCTGGCTAGCTACTAGATTTGGGTTCAGTTGCATTGTCTCCCCAAAGTTCCTGTTCAATGGTAATTTGGGCTGGAAAGGTTGGCGCCCTAGCAGACTTGAATTGTACAAGCTCGTCATTGAGAGCGCTGCAGGAGCAAATCTCTCAGAGCCTAGACTGGGCTGATGAAAATTTGGATGGAGATGCAAGCATGTATCATTCCATTTCTTCTGCAATTCTTGAGTCTTCTGCTCCCAGATCATCTCTTGATCCTTAGTCTGTATATGACAATGCCACCACAATAATAAAGCCTAGATAAAAGAGGAAAAAGATTTACCTGTGCAAATATTCACACACACATGCTCACACAAAAAGAAAAAAAGAATCTAATAAGACTTTATTTCTATTTAACTCGAGCTTGTTACCTGTGCCTGATCTACTGTTTTGACATCACCATCATGGGCCTTAGCATTCTGCAACCACTGCGGCAATGCAGGCGGATTTGACTCTGATTTAATATCAGAGGACGGTTTCTTGAGTTCCTTGGCTGCTAAAAGTTTTGCAAGCTCTTGTTTATAATTCTGCATGCACTGTGGGCAACAGCCTGTTTTTCGAGCAGGATCCAAATTCTCAGAGGGCTGCCTAGGTTGAGGAGATGGAGTTGCAAACCCCTTCAACGGGGATAGGGACTCAACAGAGCTGCTAAGTATCCCATTGCTCCCAAGCCTGGAAGATAAGAAGCATATTACAAGTTAATCGATGATGCCAGCTACAAAACTAGATAAACTAATCTCTCATGTATTGACAGAAACCAGAAAAAGAAAAAAAAAAATGAAAAAGAGTTTCCGAAGCCCACAGATTAAATTGCAGCATCTAAGTTCCGACATTACAAAGCTAGCAACACAAAGTCAAACTGAAACATGAATCTAAAAAATCTTATTGAAGAAGGTCTTTTGTACCAAGCAAGTCCTGAAGCAGAATTTTAGATCAGAATCAACCTTTTCTCCAGAATAAAATCTATTAGTGGCACAGAAACCATGGATTCTATAAACAGAAATTTCTTGATACCCATTAATATACCATATTCAATCAAATCTACTTGCGTATAATCCCTGAAATCAAGCATATTATCCAAAGTTAAAATGAATTCCAAAATTTTGAACCTTAACTTTTTCCAACATCATCTGATAAAATTTAAAAGCTTTTCACAATAAAAAACTAAAGCTAACATAAACAAAAACATACGAGCTTCCATAGTTGTCAGAACAAATATACCTCGAAAACATTCCCGGTGAGGGTGCTCTAGCAGTGATAGGAACAGCCTGCAAATCCCAATCATTCTCCATTGAAGGATGATAAACTTGACATCTCAAATAAGTTTCACAAGTCGCAGTTCCAATCAGCCAAATTCTGGCACTCCCTTCTCTAAACCTCCCCAACAACTTCCCCATCTCGGCCACTGCAGCACGCCCCGCTTCAGATACCACCTGCTGCTGCTGCTGTTGAACCCCACCAGCAAGACCCACCTGCTGGTTATTCTCCACTAACCATTTCAAGTCACCTAGATCAAGAATCACCCCTCTACAATCCAGACTCCCAATCATTGCTCCAACTTTAGTGCCCAACTCCTTAATTTTTGCAACCATTTGGGTTTTATCCAATGCGAAATCTTTCTCCAAACGAACCACCTCAACACTTCTCCATACCCCATCAATTTCCTTGCTCTCAATCCTCCTCAAAATCTCCTTAACAACCAATTCAGGTTCCGATTCACCGACTAAAACCGGGTTCATCTTCTTGCTCCTCATCAGAATATCAATCACCCGTTTCACTTCTTCATGCCTTTGCTGCCCGGGCGGCCCGGCTGCCCCTTGCTGTAACCTCGGATTCAAATACAAATTCCGATTGGCGGAAGGAGCGGGAACGGAGGAAACAGCAGCTACGACTGGTCTGAATCCGAATCCGATTGGACCGGCAGTGTTAGCTGAGTTTGAAGACGTTGAGTTCAATGATTGTTCAATGGTTGCTTTAACTGCCGGACTCGAAAAACTAGCTTCACGCATGACTCTACTAACACTTGGGTCATCAAGAATCGATATAATTAATTGTTCCAATTCCACTTTAACAGCCAAAAGCGGTTGCTGTTGTTGCTCGGGACATCCACGGCGTTGATGGGCTTGAGCACGTTTAAGAGCAGCCATCAAAGCATTGGAAATCGGTGGGTCGAGCCCCGGGCTGCTACTACTGGCATTTTGAGCAGTGGGGAGACGCTCCAAGGCCACGCTGAAGCAAAGCTCCAAAGCTCGACACTGCAACGGATGAGAAGAATTGGGGTGCGATTTGATACAAGCTTGACGAAGGAATCCGGTGGGAGATGCAAGAAGCGTTGCCGCCACATGGAGCGGCGTCGTTTGGCCGTGATTCCTTCGGCTCGCTTCAGCTATCGAACGGTTCAACACGCTGGCCGCCTCCGGCGTCAGGGTCTGTTGGATCGTGCTTAATCCTGCTCTCATTTATTTTTCTTTTTCTCTTCTTCACCCTTCTCCTTAATTCAAATTTGTTTTAAGTTTCTATTATCTAACAAAAAAAAGGAAAAGGGAAAGATGATGGAAACAGACAAACTGAAATGAATCACCAAAAGAAATCTTTTCACAGAAAATATGAAGGAAAAGCATAGATATAGCTAGAGAGCTTATAACAAACGAAATCTTCTTACCTTTAAGTGATTAAGTGATCTCTATCTAGCTTTGGGCTTTTCCCTTTTCTTTTTTTCTTTTTTCCTTTCTTTCTTTATATATTTTTCCTGTCTATCTGTCTTCCCTCCACACAAAATTTTTTTCGAAAGAAAAATACAAAAACAAAAAAGTGGGTATTAGAAAGGTGGATTTAGAAAGAAAATTCAACGCGAAAAGGAAAGATCAGATCCCCTCTTTCACAAGAAACTCCCCATTTCTCTTCTTTTTGTTTCTGTTTTCTTTTGCTTCGTATCCCTATCTATCTGATTCATCAGTAAACAAAAAAATTCCAGCAATTTAAGTGAAAATTTTAGACTCTACCTGGCCGCCATAAAATTGGGTAAAAAAGTAAAAATCGAAAAAGAAAAAAAAAAAAAGGTTATAGGTAGGGTGGGGGTCAGTCGAGCTGGGGAGGAACATGAAAAATGCTTTTGTTTTTATTTGCGGAAAAAGAAAGAGATAAAAAAGAATTTCTGGAAAATAGAGATTTCTGGGCACTGCAAAATGCAAATCTCCTCTCCTTCTTGTGTCATCCCCTCACCTTTTTGTTTTTTAATTTTCAAACTATTAATTAACTAATAAACTTAAAACTTACTTTCTCTTGTCTCTATACATCAACTCATTAGAGATAATGAAGCGAGAGAAACACCTTTTTTAGAGAGAGAGAGGGACGAAATAAAAAAATATTTTCATTTTTTAAAAATAAAAACTACATTTCATTCATTCATCATCACCAGAAGATTGCTTTATACTTCTTTTCTCTCTCGCTCTCTCTCATGACTGGATTGACTGCCCATTTTTATCTTTCATTTGTTATTACTAATATTTTATTTATTTTACGAGCAAGGGTAGGGTTCATCTCTCCAAAGTTCAACGCGCTTTTGCTCATAAGATAATGAGCTACCCCATAAAAAAAATAGTATTTGTTCATTTGATACTGCAAAGAATTTATTTTAATTTAGATAATATTTTAAATATTTTATTTTATTTTAATTATTATATTTAAAAATAAATATTAACTTATTAAAATTATTCATAAAATTTAAAATTACAATGAAAATGTATTAAATAATTTTTCAAAACAATATATAAGTTTAGCATATTTAGTAAATATAAAAATAATATAATGAATGTGATATTATAGTAAATATAATTAATGTTATTTGTAGTGTTTATAATATTTGATCTTGAATTTGATGTTATAAATTAAATAATATTAATTTAATTAATAAAATTACAAAATAAATCAAATTATTATAACATCAAAAGTAAATTAGAAATATTTTGTCTTTTCAAATTTCCTATATATACATATTCTTTTAAAAAAATACATATTAATTTTTAAGAAAACTAAAAATTATTCACTTTATCAAAAAAAAATTCACTTATAAAAATTATTTACTTTTAAAAAATATTTTTTATCAGCATAATAAGATTTTTTTTAATTTTAATATATTTAATATTCATATTTAATATTTTAATATTATTAAAAATTTTTATTATTTTATATTTACGTAATTAATAAAAAATAAATATAATATATAATATGGGAGTGAGTTCACGTCACGCGCAATGAAAGCAAGGGGAGGAAAGGGAGGCTAAGAGTTGGAAAAATAAAAAAGTTTTGTGTTTGAACCAATTTTGTGCTTTTCACACGCGGTCGCGGCCCCTGCAAAGGGCATCGCACGACTTTTACCTTTTCATACTGACTGACTTTGTTAACTTTTCTCTCTCTGATTTTGTTTTCTTCTCAAAGCATCGTTCATTCAAAGCCTCTCCCATCTCTCGTCTCGAGCATGCAATTTTCTTGGTTATTTTTCTAATTCTGCCCCCCTTCCATCCCCCCCCCCCCCCCCAACATTTTCATCTACTTTTACTTCCTAACAATCCTACACCATCCATAATCATTTTTCAATTTTACTTTTCATCATTAGATTAATTTACTATTGAATTCTTAATTTAAATGATTAAAAATTCAATTTTTTAGGAATCTCAAATGTAAAAAGGTTTAATAATTCTCTTCTCACATTTTTATTTGCATTGTGCCCTTTAAGTTTTAAATAAAAAAAGGGGCCTTTCTAGCCCTTTTTTTTCCTCTATACTTTTATTTTATTTTATTTCTTTTCTCTCTAGCTATCTATTTATTTCCATTGATTTGTTACCACACGGAATGATTACTAGAATTTGATATAATTTTACGAGAGTTTTTATTTTTTTAAAAAAATTATGTGGGTAACTTTTTTAATAGCACATTATTAATAGTATAGATTTTATAATATAGATGGAAGTGCTGGTGTGGGACAATCCACTTTAACCCGTTTTTATAATTTACACACTTTTGTATTATCTCTTCTTACTGTTATATTTATGGTAATGCATTTTTGAATGATACGTAAACAAAATATTTCTGATCCTTTATAGAGAATATAGACCATAGCTATATTGTAACCAATCATTTATCTTATTACTTGGGGGAGGAACAAGGAACAACAGTATTTCATTACTACAAATATGAGTTAATTTCTTTATTAAAATCAAGAAACAAGAAGAAGAAAAAAAGAAAAAAAAAATAACCGTCTTTAGTTTATTTACATCTTCATAGAATGTAAATATTGGTTTAATTTTTAACACTTTTATTAGATACATACAACATATATGTTAATAGAAAGATTATAATTTTAATTGATTTGGTATTATCAGTTAATTTATAATAACTCAACTAGAGAATTAATAAAAATATATGTCTATATATATATATATTTATATAAAAAATGATATATATGTCCATTCTATGTACCTTCTTTACATTTTATTTTCTATCAAAATATAAATTTTAAAATATATATATTATTTTCATCCAATATAACGGGTGTGTTTATTTTAGTTTTTCTTTTTTTTTTTTCAAATTTATCTTCTAGGCAAAATATAGATAGAGCAATAATTATCTACATCTATGATATTAAATGATGAGAGAAAATGACAAAGAAAACAACTAAATTAATAAATGATACACTTGCGTCATGATGTCTTGCAATTTTGCTAACGATTTTTTTTGGTTGATTCTTAATAACAAACATTTTTAGTATATTCTTTAAGGTTAATTAAGTTATTATTTATAATAATATTTTACATTAAATATAATAATTTATAGTTAATTTGATAAGTTTTAAATAATAATTTATCTAATATGATAATTTAAAAAATCCTTAAAATATTCGTTAGTAAAATCTGAATAAATCTCATATGTTAAGATTAGAAAAAGGAAAAATATTAACCAATGTCATTAGACATGGGTTAAGATAATATTCAAATCCATATAATTAATATTTTTTTTCTTGAATTTGATAAAGTAATGTAGTAAATATAATTTTTTTAAAAATAATAATTAAATATTTTAATCGGTGATCATAAACACTAGATGACTTGATGATGAAGATAATGAAACAAAAAAAGGTTAATGCCATTAAATTGTTTGGAAAATAATGGTAGGACTTGATAAATTTATGTGCATTTAAAAGTTTCATCTTCATAACATTTCTATTTAGCACATAAATAAAAAAAAAAATTACTACTACCATAAAAGATAATTAATCTCGCCAAATATTCAGCATAAAACATAATTTGCCAAATGAAGCATTTAAAGTAATTTGTAAAATAGGTTTTCTTTAATACATATGATTGACTAACTAAATTTTATATTTGCATTTACTACAAATATAATATGATGACAAGTGACAACAAATAATTGTATTATGGTTGCCATCTCTTAATGAATTTAATCTGCTAAAAAATATTTTAAGGACATTCATTAAAATTATTATGCATAATAATATCTTCATTTAATTCATTAAAAATATAAATAAAATTATTAATTATTATATATAATATTATATTAATTGATTTTAGAGTAAAATTATTACAGAAAAACTCCTTAATAAAACCCTTTTATGATTCATTATCCCCAAAACAAACTCCTCCCCCAATACTAGAAAAAGAATGTGCAAATCCTTATACCCAACCATATAAAATAAATAAATAAGACTCTTCTATTAAAACAAAAAGTTAGAATCAAGCGAATGTTAACCAGTGCTAATGGTACTTACAAGTGTGATATAAAAATAAAAGTGCAATAAATGTATATATATTTTTTGAATTTAGTAAAAATAATGCATTAAATGAACAAAAATTAAAATAATAAATAAATTAGTTTTAGGGTTTGCTCAGTTGGTGTTTTTAGATAATGATTAAAATTTATTTATTATTAATTTAAGAAACCATTTTACATTCAATGCATTATTTTTACTGAATTAAAAAAATCATTAATTATATATATTTTTTCTATAAATACCATTGTAAACAATATCACTTTTCATTAAACATTAATTAATATTTTTCCTAATCTTTAACTAATATTTATAGATGCCGAGAGAAGCTAACTTTATATGCTATGAAAATCACAATTGGCAAAAATTTGCACATTAATAAAAAAATAAAAAAACAAAACAAAACAAAAACTTTCACATTTCGTGCAATTGAAGCTAGACTTCGCTAACCATTAAAGGTTTCTTTAAGAGCGGATTGTTCAACTCCTTGCAATCATTTTATCTTTTTTTCAACTTATAATTAGATTTGTCCAAAAAAAATGGTTGAGATGAATTTTGGATAAGATTTTTAAAATTTGAGTTGGATTTGACTTGAATTTATTATTTTAATAAAAAATTTTATTAAATTTGAATTAAAAAATATGTTTAACATATAAAATATTTTAGTTAATATGTTTAAAATATAAAAAAATTAACTTATTTTATAAAATACACATCGAGTGAGTCTTTTATAAAGATTTTTATTTTTAAATTTGACTCGACTTGATTTACGACAATTCTATAACAAAACCCTACATTTAAATAATCCTTAAACCTACACTAAAAGAATAAAACAAAACCAGAGTAAAGAGAATAAAGATTTCTTAGATAAAAATAAAGGATACATGTACCCATTATTTAGATAGCTAAAATTAGTTAAAAAAAAAAAACCAAATTAAAGGTAACTAGGTAAGGAATCTTGCAATCCATGGCTTTGTCAAATTGTGGAAAGGATAAAAAATGATAGTAACCTTCTTTTTATAAACTAATATATAAAATAAAACCAAGTTTTTATATTTGTTAAAATATCAAATGAAATTACAAAATAATGTACAATAATTTCCAATTGTAAGAAATCAATAGAATATGTGATTATTATAAATGTTAAAAGTCTATCAAGTAAATTGACAGAAACCCAAAAAAAAAAAAAAAGGAAAATATGAAAATATTACAATAGACATTTTCACATGTTAAAAAGCTTTTAGCTTTTCTTTCCTTTTTGTTTCCACCAAATTGGGTACTAAAAGAAAATAATATTTCAAGGAAAAGTAAATTCTCTCTTTGTTTAATTCGAAAATATTCCTAAATAAGAAAATTATTTTGCATTCTCTTTTGTTTTACTTACATTCCTTTTTTTTTTCCTTTATTCTTGGCTATTTTTTAACTACATTATCTTACCTTTCTCGTTTCACATTATATACTTTGATCTGCACTATAAGTGATTGACACGTGTTCATTTTAAAGTATATATCAATTTATAAAGTTAACTCAAAGTTAATATATATAATTAAATATAATTTTAAAAATATTTAAATATAATTAAAATAATTAAATTTTTATCGTTTTGTAATTAAACAAAGTGATTTACTTCATAAATAAACTTCAAGAAAGGTTATCGTAATCCTTTAGAAACTCAGAAGAATTTATGTACTTTACCCTAATAAATTTGATCATAGATTAAATATTTTAGTATCATTAATTAGTGGCTAAAACATCCATTAATAGAACTTTGATAATCATATAAATTTTTAATAAATTTATCTCATAATAAACCCTTAAAAATTTTTCTTGTTAATATATTAAATATAAAATTTTAATAATATAAGAAATGTTTATTTAATTAAAGTACAATAATGAAAACTTTTTTGGGATTCCCGACTTTACAAAAAGTGATTTGATACTTGTACTGCTAACAACTACTTTATGGAAAAGAAAATTTAAAAAGGAAGAAGGGGGAAGGGGGAGAAGTCTTAAGGGAACAAAAATGATGATGATGATCATCATCATATTCCCCCCGTTCCCTTTTTTTGTAACGCACGCCCTCTCATCTCTTCTTCCCTTCCCTTCCCTTTTACGCGTTTTTCGAGCTTCCCCCTTTTTTCTCTTCCTTTTTCTTTCTCTTTCCCATTAACTACTCCTAACCTTTTTTCTGGATCTTGCCCCTCACGCGCTGACCTTGGTAGCGTGGATATCCTATTCAAAAATATCAGGGCCGTTGAATTGGTATAAGATAACATTAGCAGGACTTGGATCGCTATCGCGAGAGAATACGAAATTTGTCGTGTAGGGAGAAAAAGGTGACGCGTGAAACTTAGTCCTTTCCTTTTCCGGTGACCGAGAAGACACACATAAACAAAAAATAATAATAATAATAAAATAAATAAAAAAAAGTGAAAGTTTGAAAGTAAGAGAAGAAGAGTATTCAACTTTCTGCATTTATTACCGTTCACGTATCTTTTGCCACCTGTTTGTCTGCTTTTTCGTTCAGGTTTTTTTTTCAACTTTTTTCATTCTGAAATGACTGTAATACCCTCTTTAAACCTTCTTATTTATATAAAATGCAAACTTTAAAAAAATTTCATTATACACCTATTAGTGAGTCGGATTACCGACCAACTTAGAAGGTTTGATCTGCATAAATTGTGTATTGTATACGATTCTTATAATTTAAATTATTATTTATTAATAAAAATATATTTATTTAATTTTAATAATAAAATAAATATTAATATAAAAATAATATTTTAATATTTTAAAAATAATAAAAATGATCGTTAAGCTAACCTAAAGTTAATCCGACTTAACTTTGATAAGGAGTTTAAAAAAATCTGATCATTAATAAATCTGTATACAAATAAATACATTACTTAAATGCATTTTAGAAAAAATAAATTAATTATTTAATTCAACTGAGTAAATTTATAGGATTATCAACTTATGCACCTATATAAATATAATTAATAAAATTACTTAATCAACATATTAGTAGATTACTATCATACTTATAGAAATTATCAAAAATTTAAAATTTTTAATTAATAATAAATTTATTGAGATAGATAAATTTAAGCCAAACAACATGCACTATTATTAAACTTGTTTACAAATTAAAATTTTTAATCCTTTGTGCATCAAATATTCTTTTAGCACTAGTCATTTGTGTCACCAGAGTTGCATGTAATTTTACATATTAATTATTTTATATTTATAAAAAAATTATTTTAAAGAATAAAGAGGCCATAGAAATAAATGTCACGCTAGATAAAAATACGTTAAATAAAAAATTACTATATTTATTTATATAAAAATAAAAATAATAATTAAAAAATATTATTGAAATATAAGTTATTAATTTATTATAAAACTTTTAAAAAAATCACAAAACTATTTCGAATAATATGATTAAAACTATAATTTAGATTCGTGAAAAGCTGTTAACTGCCAACCAAAAAAAAAAAAATCCCAAGCCAATATCCATTTAAAAAAAAAAATTAGAATTCTCAATTGGCATGAGATGTAGTTATTTACTTGTAAACTCTAATTTACAATTTTTTTTGATAATATTTAACTAATTAGAGTTTTAGTTATAATTAATTGTTAAAAACATTATCCAAAATATTCTAGTAATTTTTTTTTTCTAAAAAGTTATTGTGATAATGAAATTTTCAATGATAATTTTATTAATATTTATTATAAATAAAAAGAAATAAATGTTATTATTACTTATAGTATAATATAAAATATTTATATTATAAAAACTTCTTTATTTATAAAATGTTAGATATTGAACATAAAATTACATATTATATAAACAATTAAAATTTGTATTAATATTTAAAATTAAATTAATATAACTTTTTCATTTTCTTTTTTACTATTGTCATGTTAATGAAAAGTTATTTTGAAGATAAATTAATTA
>JBBYHL010000016.1:1056396-1105664 GCA_038381835.1 Adansonia madagascariensis | reverse complement strand
TTTTTTTTACCGGGGGGGGGGGGGTTGGGTGGGTTTGGGGGCCTGGCTTAACATCGCAAGAGGTGAAGATTTTTCGTTGCCAGGTGTTAACAGGTAGAGCAGCTGTATAAGAACTTGCAAAAAAAAAAAAAAGTTGTTGAGTTGGGATTTAGTTGTTTGCTTTATTTGTAAGAAATGAAGTGGAATGAGTTAATCATTTGTTTTTCGACCGCATTTGAATCCTGAATAGATTTGGTATTTATATATATTCGTAAAATTTTATTATATTATAATTATATTTTAAATATTTTATATTTATTTAAATTTTGATACGTTAATAATTAATATCATATAAAATTTAAAATATATATTTATATTATCTTATATTTTAAATATTTTATGCGCATTGATTATTTAATCGTTTTTAATATTACCAATTCTAAATAAAAATTTGGGCAATATATTGCTATTTTGGGGACTTTTTTGGACCGCACCCAAAAATTCAAAATCTGTCTTTCAGGTGTGGCAATTAACTCTTCCTAAAGGACAATGTAACAAAGTATGGCACATGACCCTTTTTCGCCATTATTTGGTCTCCGTAGGGTTGGTGTAAGAATGAAATGGTTTTCATTTGGAGGAAAAGATATGTTTGACAGCTCACAACTCCTTGAAATCATTAAATTTATGGTTGCATGTTGTGGCTTATGTCTAAAATGGACAACGGTTAGCTTCTATGATTGACATATTTAGAACATCATTCCAAAATGGTGTTACGCAACAAGGAATTGCAATTGCAAGAAAAAGGCAAAATGGTTCGGTTGATGGTGGATTTTAAGCTCATACCGGCCGGTAACGTAGATTCTAAGATTAAAAGTATTCATAAATCGAATCAAGATTTAAAAAAATTTAAATTTTAAGTCTAAGCATAAATTTGATTTAGCATGACCTGTCGATTAGGTATGAATCACTGTTTATAATATTAAAAAAATATTTTTATATAAATATTTATATATTTTATAATTAATTTTAAATAAAATATATTATTTTATTAAAAAAATTGTTTCGAGCTTAACTAGCTCGAAACATAAAAATTCAAACCTATACCCCGACCCAATCGGGTTGGGCGAGTTACCCAACCGATGGATAGATCTATACGAGATGAATAAGGAGGCTATTGAATAGTCATTTTCAAGTCTAAAGAGATAGTTGACTCAAATGATATTGAAATTAGAGATTCAAATAATAATCGCAATTTAACACTACGATTAATTTTTAATGATCTTGACATCTTCCATTATTAATATTGTGACCAATATTTTACAATAATTAATCACAATAATATTTATTATATCCGTAATTATAATAAACATAAAATAATTATAAACAAATTTGCAATCGAATTTTAAATATCTTATTGAAACCGTTGGCAATAAGGGAAAGCATTTAATCTTTTTGCAGCTTCTACATAGACATGGATTACTACCCACAATTCGATTAATAAAAGCGATTCGTTACTTTCGGTGAATTGGGTCACAACACCACAAAATCGCTCCTTGAGTCGGAGGTCGAAGAAACACTTATTGCACGTAGAAGCTCTGAAACACTAATCATCGGTAGCTAAGCCTAAGGTTAATCATATACCCTCGAGAGAAGATAAGAATTTGCTGATGCGCACAGCATTGCCCCCCCCCCCCCCCCAAAAAAAAAAAAAAAAGAAAAAAATCTGATGCGCTTGCCAAATCTGGTGTTAACAGATATGAAGATCTGATACAGTGGCTTAATAAGTTGTTATGCTCTTATCTAGAGTCGTGGGCTTTGAAGCGATTCCCTTTTGTTTTCTTTTTTCATGGTTAAGATGCTCCTTCGCATGTTTTGTTCTGTGATGCATCTCTCTTTCAAATCAATATTGCCTTTCAATAAAAAAATTGTCAAAGCTGACGGTGGTTCAATTGGTTCAAATCAAAGTAGGAAGCATATGTGATTTTATATATATCTATTGTTTTGAGGGGTACATGTAAATATTAGTATATTTTGATATATTATTTCAGAATTACTTATATTTCTAATTTTATATATTCAAAAATTAATTTTTAATTTTTTAATAAAAATATATTATGTATAAATGCAGAAATTTTTTATACGAATAATGTAAATTTTTTTATTTCTCGTTTTAGGCCGTTCTAAAATTAATTTTTGAAATGTACTTAAATTTAATTTTAAACTGAGAACACGCAATGTGAGGTGGTGAGGAGAGATGCTGAAAACTTGCCATACTGGATAACGAGTTCTCAGGGTACCACATTGAGCACTTGCCATCCAGGCGAGTTCTCAATATGGTGAGTTCTCAATGCCGATCACATATTTTTGCTATAACATAAAATTTTCAAAAAAGTGAAATATAAAAATAATTATTAAAAAAGATAAAAGCAAGAAAAATAATTCAAAAGAAGAAAATAATAATTATAAGAATTATTAATAAAGAGATTGCACTTATCATTTTACTTTTAATTTTATTTCTCCTTCGCTGTTACTTTTTTCTTCTGCATTTAAGAGAGAGTTAGTTCCCATAAATTATATATATATCAATTATATATAATAAAATAATATTTAAAAATAATAAAATATTAAAAAATATTTTTATTAAATATTAATTTACTATTTAAAAATAGTACAATATGTTTTTGTACAATATGTTCCTTAGTCATTCAAACATTTTTTGTACAATATAAATATTTTTTATTTTTTACAATAATATGAGATTTAATATAAAATATTTTTTATTTTTTATTATTTTTAAATAGTAATTCATAATTTAATGTAAAATATTTTTATTTTTATTATATATAACATATTTTTATATTATATTTATAATATTATGTATTATATTATATATGTCTTATACAATATATATTATATACAATACGTATAATTTATATATATTTTATATAATTTATATATAATTGATATTATGTATGATATATATCATTAAATTGTAAATTAATATTTAATAAAAATATTTTTAATATTTTATTATTTTTAAATATTATTTTAATATATATAGTTTATAGAAACCGACTCTCTCTTAAATGCAAAGGAGAAAAGCCAAAGCAAAGGAGAAATAAAATTAAAGGTAAAATAATATTGCAACCTCTTTATTAATAATTCTTATAATTATTATTTTTTAAATTATTTTTTCTGCTTTTACCTTTTTTAATAATTATTTTTATATTTTGCTTTTTTGAAAATTTTATGTTATAGTAAAAATATGTGATTGGTACCCTGGGAACTCGCCATCCCTTCTTCTCACCATCTCATATGGTGAGTTCTCAGTTCAAAATAAAATTTAAGTACATTTCAAGAATTAATTTCAAAACGGCGTAAAACGAAATATGAAAAAAAATTACATTATCGTATAAAAAAGCCATATGCAGACACACCTCCATTACATCTATTTATATGTCTATATGCAAATATATTATTTTAAAATTATAAATATTTAATACTCAACATTTTCAAACACCAAATTATAAATGTAATAATTATAAAATATTAAAAGATTATAGCAAATTATGTCACAAACATGTTCAATAGCTAACCTAATTTGAATTTATTTTATTTTTAAATGAAATTATGTAAAAATAAAAGTTATTGTGAGAAAGTAAGCATAAGAATTGATTTAAAAAATCAAATAAATGAAAAGAAGAGGAGTTTTAGGGTGCACTCGTTACCATGCTGTTGTGTAAGGTTTAACTTGTAGCCAATTTATCCGGTTCCAATTTTTCCTCTTTTTTTTACATATATTATTATGTAATAATACATAAAATTATTACAATTACATAAATATATTACAAGTTATATAAATTTTTGTGATTGAAAAAAAAAAGAGACAAAATTATCAATAAATATTATAGTTACATAAATTATATCATCAATTACATAAATTATTATGATTGATAATATAAGTTGGTATTACATCTTTTTATTATAATTACATATATACATTATTTATTTACATAAATTACGATAAAATATAATAAAAGTTATAATACACAAACTTATTAAATTTATATAAAACTTTTGTAAGTTACAAAAATATATTATTAATAGGTAACCGAAAGTAGCATTACCAAAAATATTATAGTTGCATAAATTATATTATCTAATTATATATGTTTATCATCATAGGTAATAAAAATAAGTATTACATATATTTCTTACAATTACATATATACATTAAATATTATATAAATTATGATAAAAGATAATAAAAGTTGTAAAACATAAATTTTTTACATTTACATAAAAATTTCTTAAGTTGCACAAATATATTACCAATAGGTAATAGAAATTACTATTATATAAAATACAAAAGTTACATAATTATATTATTTATTACATAAATTTATTATCATATATAATAAAAATATATATTACACATTTTTATTATAATTACACATACACATTATAATTTACATGCATAATTAAAGTGTAAGTAATATTTGCTTCTAATATTTGTTATGGGTAATATATGTTTTAAAAAAAAAACTTTGAAGATAATATTTGTATGTAACAAATTACATATAAACATTACCGGATAACATACAAATATTATAGATTTATATAAAACATTACCAAAAATGTAATGTATCTATGTAAAATATTATTTTAAGAAAATTAAATATAATTTATTCAAAATAATTTTTGATTTTTTGTTAAATATATTATATATGTAGGAAATTAATCTTCTAGTAATTTTTGAAGTTTAAAAAAATATTTTTTATTTTATTAATATATTTTAATATTAGTAGTAAATATGTTATATTAATAAAAAATTAATATTGTAATATTTTTATGTAAAATTATAATGTTTGTACGTAATAAGATGATATTTATATGTAACAAATTCGATATAAACACTACCTTCAAAGATTCTTTACACAAATACATTACATATAACATAAATTACATATAAACATCATGTAAATTATAATATTTATGTGTAATTGTAGAAGGAGAAAAATTTCGACCAATCATAAACTACCACGTTTAAATTGATATTTCATTTAATTAAGAAATTATCGATTAATTATGCATCACCATGTGCAATTGATGACATCATAAATAGATATTTATTTTTAATTAAAATTAATTAAGAGTTTTATCTCTGATTAAATTAAAATTAATTTAAAAATAAATAAAAATTTTATCTCTAATTAAATTTAAATTAATTTAGAGATAAATAAAAGAGTTTTATCTCTAATTAAATTAAATTAATTAGGAGATAATTTATCAAAGAAATTTATTAAAGAAGTTATATTCTTTAAGAACTCTTTTCTACTTGGCTCATTGGCACTATAAAAAGGTATTTCCAACAAAGCCATTGAACATAATTTACAAGCCTGAAGAGAACAAGAAGATTTTGAAGATTCAAGTTCTCTCGAAGTTTTAAGAAGTTTTCTCTCAAGAAAACGAAGAACCAAAGAACACGGCTTTCGTTCTTCAAGAAGCTGCTTTCCGATCCTATTCTACAACAGAAATGAGTTAAATTCTGTTTGTCGAGATTAAGTCTAGAAGACTCTTGAAGCAGACCTCAGCAATTCAAGATCAAGTCTAGAAGACCCTTAGATCAAAGTTTTTATTAAAGAAAAGCATCAAAGGATTTCTTTATTTTAAAGAACATCCAGAGATTGCAACTCAAGTCTGATAAATAAATTTGATTTATTTGTCTCCAAATTTTCTTGGTCATATTTTCGACATGAAATTTGTGTGCACAAATTCTGGCATGTCTGGTGGGACGATCTTTGCCTTTCATCTCTTTTCTTCAAAATTCAAGTTATCAAGTTGCAATGGCTCTCAAGAAGAACCTTGTCAACAAACCAACTCTTAAACCTGCTCGTGTTGATCCTGCAGTTTACCCCACTTCATCAACCAGCATTGATGTCACTACTCATCCCCATGGCACTAGGGCAAAGACTAAATCTCTTTCTGAGCTTTATGATTAGACTTCTCCAGTGCTAAACTAAAATTCACTCTGTGAGACTTCTTCAAGTCAAGACTCAGAAGAAGTTCCTATTGAACAACTTAATTCTAGATCAAGTCTAACTCACCAAAAATCATCCAATGAGCAAGATATCTGTTCAGACAGTAGCTTTAAACTATAATCTCCTTCAAAATCAAGCTTTGGAGTAATGAATGTCATGACAACTGGCACCATATCACTTGAAGAGCAAGTTGTAATTTTAGCAAAATCTGTCGGAACTCTAGTAGCAGGTATTAGAGAAAAAGATGAACAAATTACCTTCGTAATGGATAGGATGGCTACTTTCACTGGAAAAAAATCAATGGCCTCAGGTGAAAATAGTCAATCAAATCCCCAAATGATGTTAAGAACTCCAATACTAAAGATGCTATGGAGTCAAAACAAAAGATTAATGAAGTGGTCACAACAACTCAACTCAAAGATCTTATCAAAGAAGCTATCAAGGATCAAGTTGACAGCGTCACTTAACCTTCATAAACATACGCAAAGCCATATTCTCCAAAGATTGATCGTTTAAGGATGCCTGAAAATTACCAACCTCCAAAAGTTTCAGCAGTTCGATGGAAAATGAAATCCATGCCAACATGTTGTGCATTTCATGGAGACTTGTAATAATGCTGGAACCTATGGAGATCTTATGGTAAAATAATTTGTTCAATCCTTGAAGGGTAATGCTTTTGATTAGTTTACTGATCTTGAGCCTGGAATGATTGATAGCTGTGAACAACTTGAGCAAGAATTTTTCAATCGATTTTGCAGCACTCATCGCATCGTCGGTAGGATCGAACTCACTAGCTCATGCCAATGGAAGGATGAACTAGTGATTGATTACATCCATGGTGGAGAAATTTAATCCTTAACTGTAAAGAAAGATTGTCTGAGTTTTCTGCACTTGACATGTATATACAGGGCATGAATTGGGGCTCATGTTACATTCTTTAAGGCATCAAACCTAAGACCTTTGAAGAGTTAGCTACTCGTGCACATGATATAGAGTTAAGTATGTCATCTTCTGGAAATCAAGAGCCTCCTGTGCAAGAGCCGAAAAAGAGCAAGAAAAAGCAAAACACCCGAAAAGGGGGCAAAACCTTTGCTAATAAAAGAGAAAGCAAACAACCCATGGCTATGGATACCAAGCCTCTTAAGATCTCTTTTAAGTCAAAACAAGCTCAAGAAGCAAAATCTACGCCTACCAAAAACAAAGGCAAAGCTAAAGTTACCTTGAACGAAAGACAAGAAAAGAAGTACCCATTTGCTAGTATATTAAAAGAACTTTTGAAGACCAAGCTAATTCAATTGCCAAAGATAAAATGGCCTGAAGAAGGTAATAAAGTTGATGATCCCAACTATTGCAAATATCATCGATTAGTTAGCCACCTCGTAGAAAAATGTTTCGTCTTGAAAAATAAAATCATGGCACTTTATAAAGGAGGAAAGATTGAATTTGAAGAAGAAATAGTGTCGACAAACATGACCTCAATCACTATGGTGCCTTATTTCTCAAATATAACCATAAAGTTTGGCTCTTTTGATCCCATTAGACTCCCTTCAAACACAAATAAAATGGTGGATCTCCAAGCAAATAGGGGCAACCATCTGTTGCAGGAAGCAAATACGAATGATGATGGCTGGACATTAGTCACACATCAAAGAAGTAGAAAGCAAAATCTTCCAAAGCCCGTGAAGGTCCCCATAAGTGCTAAGATGATCGGATAGAAATGTAAAGCTCCAAAGCCCAAAATGCCCCAGATAAATATAGGTTCATTTAAGCATAAAATTTTGACTTGAAAAAGGTCACGAAGACCGTTCACTTTAAATGAGTACGTGCCAATCCAATTCAGAAATGAAGATTTACTCCTTATGACTTGTTACAATATTGATGGTGATGAAGAATTCAAAGATGAAGACAAATAGATATAGTCACGATTGGAGCTACAGATTATTTTTCGGCTGGAGCATTAGCTTCACTGATAAAGATCTACTACTAGGATCCACTTCTCATTATCGACCATTGTTTGTCATGGGATTTACTTGTGAACAAAAGATCAACAGGATTTTGGTGGATGATGGTTCCGCAGTCAATATACTCCCTTTAAAAACAATGAAAGAATTGGGAGTTCCTTTAGATGAAATGATGCAAAGTTGTCTAATGATTCAAGGGTTTAACTAAGGGGGCAAAGAGCTCTTGGAAAGCTTAGACTTTAACTTTTCATTAGAGATATGGAGTCTGATCCACTCTTTCATGTGATTGATGTTGAACAACATACAATATATTACTAGAACAACCATGGATACATCAAAATGGTGTGGTTTCCTTCACTTTTCATCAATGCTTCAAGTACTGCAGAAATGGTCAGGTCAAGATAATTGTTGCTGATGCTAAACCATTTACCTCGACTGAGGCTCATTTTGCAGATGCTAAGTTTTATGTGGAAGGTGCTTTCAGTGAAGAAGTAATGACTACTCCTGTGAAAAAATTGATGCAAAAAAAATTTTCACTCCTTCCACCATCGAAAATAAAATTAGTCAAGGTTTAAAGAATTTGACTCTTCCTTCACTAAGTTGGAAGAATCAACAATTCTTAAACCTCCTTTGAAAGGATATGTCAGGCTAGTTAAACAATCATTCTTCGAACATCAAGATCTTTTTTCCCATCGAGTTAGAGGTTTTGACCCTAATGCCTATAAACTACTTGTCAAAGCTGGATATAAGCAAGAATATGTTGTTAAGTTAACGAAAGAACCTAGCAATGCAAAGTCATGAAGTCCAATCAATGTTTCTCAAGTCTGGCAAAAAAAAACTGATCATGTCAAAACGTCCAGACAAGAACTTGGATTTTCTCCGCTAAAATTGAAGATTCATAAAGAAACTTCAAGTTATATAAATGCGAAAAAAATTCTTGAGGGGCAAAAAGATTCAATAGAGCCATCGAGACCTTCAGTGTTTAGTTGTTTGGGAACACATTCAATGCATATCTCAATGTTTGACTGCTTGAGCATTCAGTTACCTCAAAGGTCAATGTTTGAACGAAAAGGGCCAAAAATCGATGAAGCTTATACAAGTGAGCCAATACCCATTCATACAAGGCTAGAAAGTTTAAACTCTAAAAAAAAAAACAAAGTCAAAAAAGAAAAATCTTAACTTTTAATAAAGCGAGGGATTTTCGTAGCAAAATTTCTTCTCGAATGAAAAGGCAAAGAGAGTGGGTTACTGGTGAAGTCTTGAAGGCTAAAAGCAAACAATAGTGATAACCAAACAGGATGTATCTTCAGAGGAAGAAAAGTTTAAAGAAATTGAAATAGTCACTTCGCATCATGTATCTATATAGGAAGCTGATGAAAAACCACAGGAAGAAGATGCTCAATAAGCCTCTTTCATCATTTGAAGAAGGAAAGCATGCTACCATTAATGAGCTAAAAGAGGTTAACATCGGTACTTGTAAAGATCCACGTCTAATTTTTGTCAGTACTTGTTTATCTTCAAAAGAAGGAAAAGCTTATCTTGATCTTTTGGTTGAGTACAAAGAGGTCTTTGCTTGGACCTACAAGGAAATGCCAGGACTTAATCCAAAAATAGTTGGGCATCATCTGGGTGTCAAAAGACTGTCAGACCTATCAAACAAGCTTAATGACGTTTTCATCTTAATTTGATTCCTCAAATTAAAGCTGAAGTGAACAAGCTTATTGAAGTTGGCTTTATTAGAGAAGCCAATACCCTGCTTGGATATTAAACATTGTCCTAGTAAGAAAGAAGAATAATCAACTTTGAATTTGTGTGGATTTTTAGGATTTAAAGCATGCTTGTCCAAAAGGTGATTTCCCCCTTCCTCTAACTGAAATAATAGTGGATACTACAACTGGTCATAAGGCTTTGTCTTTTATGGATGGGTCATCTTATTATAATCAGATTCGTATGGCTTCAAAGAATGTAGAACTTACTACTTTTTGAACTTCAAAAGGGATATACTATTATAAAGTTATGCCTTTTGGGTTAAAAATGCTGGGGCTACATATCAAAGAGCAATGCAAAAAATCTTCGATAATATGCTTCACAAAAATGTTGAGTGCTATGTGGATGACTTGGTTTTGAAGTCAAAGAAAAGGGCTGATCATCTCACTAATCTTCGTTAAGTGTTTGAAAGATTACGCAGGTACTAATTAAAAATGAATCCATTAAATGCACTTTTGGCATGTCTTCAAGCAAGTTTCTAGGGTTCATTGTGCAACATCGTGGAATTGAGATTGATCAATCAAAGATAGATGCGATCATGAAAATGCCAGAACCACGTAATCTCCATGAGCTCAAAAGTTTACGAGAAAGAGTAGCATATATTCGACGCTTCATATCAAACTTGGCAAGTCAATGTCAACCATTCAATTGGCTGATGAAGAAAGATGTTCCTTTTGTTTGGGATGAAGCTTGTAGTAATGCTTTCAAAAACATTAAGACTTATTTATTGCGACTGCCTATTTTAAAAGCACCCATACCAGGAAAACCTTTGATCTTTTATATTATTGCACAAGAACGTTCTTTAGGAGCATTATTGGCACAAGAAAATGATGAAGAAAAAGAAAATACACTCTACTATCTCAGTAAAACTCTTAATGGTGCTGAGTTAAATTATTCTCCCATTGAAAAGACTTATTTGGCATTAATGTTCGCTGTTAAAAAGTTGAGGCATTATTTACAACCTCATACTGTCCATTTGATATCCCGAGCAGATCCTCTTAAATATATCATGTCTAAGGCTGTACTTAGTGAAAGATTGATGAAATGGGCGACAAAGGTTTGATACACTTATGTTCCATAAAAGGCTATTAAGGGACAAGCATGGGTTAATTTTCTACCAAACCATCCTATTCCAAATGATTAGGAATTCTCTGACGATCTTCCCAATGAGGATGTTCTTTTTATCAGAATTCCCATGCCATGGAAGTTGTCTACACAGCAAGATGGAGCTGGAGCAGGTATTATCTTTGTCACTCCAGAAGGTGATGTATTGCCTTACGCATTCACTCTCACTGAAAATTGTTCCAACAATGTAGCAGAATACCAAGCTCTGATCATTGGATTGGAGAGGGCAATTGATATGAAAGTCACCCAACTTAAAGTGTATAAAGATTCTAAAATGGTCATCAACCAACATCTTTCACTTTATGATGTGAAAAAATTGGAGCTTTTACCATATGTCAACTATGCGAAGAAACTCTTAGAATGGTTTGACAAAGTGAACTTAGAACACGTGCCAAGGAAAGAAAATAGACAAGCTAATTCTTCGGCCAGTTTGGTATCATCTCTTGTATTACCAAGTGCCAAAGTAAAGGTTCTTTTATGTAAACGATGGGTCTTGCTGTCAATTACTATCTCGAAAAAAGAAGATACCAAATCCAATGTTATTTCAGTTTGTGAAATTGAGAAAGAAGATTGGAGGCAACCGTTGATTGATTATCTAAAGTATGGTAAATGACCCAGTGATCTAAAACGTAAAACAGAAATAAAATGTCGAGCTCCTCGATTTATTTACTTCAAAGATACACTTTAACGTCATTCTTTTGATGGAGTCTTTCTTCAATGTTTAGGAAAAAATAAAGCATCCAAAGCTCTACAAGAAGCTCATTTCGAAGTTTGTGGTGCACATCAATCTAGAGCTAAGTTGCACTTTCAAATCAAAAGGATGGGATAATATTGGCCTACAATGGTAAAAAACAGCATGAACTATGCCAAGAAGTGTCAAGCTTTTCAGTTTCATGCTAACTTCATCCATCAACCTCCTAAGCCATTACATCCAATAATCACATCTTGGCTATTTGATGCTTGGGGACTTGACTTGGTAGGACCATTGCCTAAGAGTTCAATAGGGCATATGTAAATACTTATGGCTACATATTATTTTTCAAAGTGGGCAGAAGTGGCACCTTACAAAAAAGTGAAGAAAAAAACTGTTGCAATTTTCATTCGCACTAATATCATTTATCGGTATGGCATTCCACGATATATAATTACCAATAATGGGAAGTAGTTTGATATGAGTAAATTATGTGCACAGTTTGACTTCAAGCAATATCATTCTTTAATGTACCATACTCCAAAAAATGGATTAGCAGAAGCTTTTAACAAGACTTTATGCAATCTTCTCAAAAAAATGGTTAATCATTCAAAGAAAGATTGGCATGAAAGGATGGGAGAAGCTTTATGGGCTTATCGTACTACATATCGCACACCAACTCAGGCTACTCCATATTTGCTTGTTTATGGTGTAGAAGTTGTTCTACCACTTAAGCGACAAATTCCATCATTAAATATTGTAATTCAAGAAGGTCTTGCTGATGAAGACAATGTGCATCTATGCTTAGAGGAATTAGAAGCCTTGGATAAGAAAAGGTTGAAAGTGCAACAATGCTTGGAATGCTATCAAGCTTGATTGTCCAAAGCTTTTAACAAGAAAGTTAAGCCACGGTCATTTCAAGTTAGAGACTTAGTCCTTACTGTGAGAAAACCCATAAATACCACACATCACATGGGTAACAAGTTTTTTTTCAAAATAGGATAGACCATATGTTGTTCGAGAAGTCTATACCAATGGTGCATACAAGATCGTTGATCAAGATGGTGTCAATGTTGGACCAATTAATGGCAAATTTTTAAAGCGGTACTATGCTTAAAACATGATGCTCCTAAGCACGAGCTTAAACTGCACATTTAAAAAATAGAAAAAAAAAAGAAAAAATGCTCGCTGAGTTGAAAATCCTTCTTGGGACAACTTAAGCAAAAGTTAAAGGACAAAAAATAAACATATGAACTATGTTATGACTTGATCCTTTAAAGGTATATAGGTAGCTTGGTTTCATTGCCAAGTTTTGTTAACAACAAAAATAATAATAATAATAATGTTCAAGTTGGTTTATATATACCGAATATGGGTTCGTCGAGAAAGAGAGGTGATCCATTTTAATGTCTTCGCCTCCCTTGAAAAAAATGACAAGATAATCTTAGCGGTCTCTGAAATATAATATGATGACTCTACAAAAGAATAAAAGTTGAAGAACCAATTATGAAGTCCCACTGCCAAGTACCTTCCATGGTAATGTGAATGTATATACATGGATATTGCTGTGAGAAACATCTCTTTGTTATTTGCTAACCAAAAGACAAAGCATACAAATTCTTCAGTAAGTATATCCCGAATGCATCATATTTGGTCCATGATATTGTTTGTCTTTCATAACCCAACATAGAGGAATGAAAATAAATGTAGAACTTTAATTGGTTTCATGTTCACTTGGAGCTTCTTCATCCTTGGAATCAAGCCGACTTCAAGAATAATAGATCAGATGATCATATTATAGAAAAAGATACCTACACCCCATGATCAGTGATTGAGAATGCAAAGCCAGATTGTAATAAAAAAAATTACAGCAAGAACTATTTGAAGGTAGTGGTTCCTTGTTAATGTATAATGATGCATAGATAGCATCATTAATTGTCATCCTTGTCTTGATCATAAATGTATAATGATACATGAACGTCATGTATGATAGTTGTCATACTTGTTTTGATCATGAAGGTCTAATGATGTCAACAGCATCACATATGTCGGCAGTCTTCCTTGTTCCGAGGAATGTCAAATTTGATCAAATTTATGGTCTTAACATAAAGATCAAACTCAAATGTTTCAAACTTGATCGGATTTATGGTCTTGAATAAAGATTATTGTGGACATCTTACGTGTATACATCTTGCAAAGAAAATAAATAAATAAAGTTTAAGTTGATTTATATTTACCGGATATGAGATTGTTGGTAAAGGGACGTAATCATTTTTCAATGTCTTCATCTTGCTTGGAAAGCATGGCAACATAGTCGTTGAAATACACAATGATGACCTTACAAGAAAAAAAAATGTCATAATAAATAGAGAATAAAAAAATTCTTTATTTATCTGGAAAAAAAAAAACTTGAAAGATAATTGGCGCATGGTCCTTGATCCAATTAATGCAAATATGCATGAGATATATATATATATAATGCATGATTTAGAATTTGGTAGAAAAGAGGCATAACATGCATGCTAGGTGTCTTGGTGTTTAGTGATCAAGCATGCAATTCACGGATGCTTTCATCATCGAACATATGTAGTCATGCATGACTACTTGCTTGGTTATTATCTTCACTTCGATTTCTTTCGCACGTTACCAATTGAATATTTAGCTATGATTTGTGAAAAATTGGCTGCATGAAGAGATGATTATATTACAAGATTTAAAAGAGAGAGAGAGAGAGAGAATCAAACTAATAGAGGCAGAAAGAATTTTTACCTCAGCTTTTGAAGACATCTTGATTTGGAATTGATAAGAAAATTGGGTAGAGAAGTGTTCCTTTTATAGAGAAAATAAGCTAGTTCCGCTTGGACTAGGATTGGCATTAAAAAATAAAAATATAAAAAAACTGTTGAATCCTAAAAAGTTAACCCCTTAAGCTAAAGTTAAGAAGGAAAAGAATAAGAGGGATTAAATCAATCTTAATTAAATTGTGGATTGGTGTTAAATTGTTGCTATTGCTATTTGTTATTTAACCACTACAAGATCCACAATTCCATGAGCTTGGGCTTCTGTTGCTGACATAAAAACATCTCTAGTTTGAAAATCCTAGTTGAATTTGGAATAGGCCTTGGATTAAAGCTGGCTAGAATCTGTCTTGGGATGGATACAAGAAGAGACAGATTCCAATGAAATGACACTTGGATTTGAAAACCAATTCCTAGTTGAATTATATATTAATGCCAAGAAGATTTATGGTGATCTATTTGGCCAAGGAGTTAAAATCGAAACATGCGGTCATTATGGAAGCACCATTTGAGAAGGCTCTTGATGCATGGCTATGACGCCATCAAAAATATATATATATATATATTAAGTCAAAATTAAATTTCTCACTTATCATATATAAGGATCTTTTGGGAATAAATTGAAACTTACAAATATTTTAAGACCAATACCAAGATGCAAATAAATGTTGGTCTCAAATTAAATTTCAAGATTTGCTCACTTGCTACACTCAAAAAAAATTGTGTATGTAACCAAGTCTTGAAAGGGCATTTGTAGAAGGAGAAAAATTTCGACCAATCATAAACTGCCACGTGTAAATTGATATTTCTTTTAATTAAAAAACTATCAATTAAATTCTGCATCACCATATGCAATTGATGACATCATAAATAGATATTTATCTTTAATTAAAATTAATTAAGAGTTTTATCTCTGATTAAATTAAAATTAATATAAAGATAAATAAAAGAGTTTTATCTCTAAGTAAATTCAAATTAATTTAGAGATAAATAAAAGAGTTTTATCTCTAATTAAATTAAATTAATTAAAAGATAACTCATCAAGATAAATTTATTAAAGAAGTTATATTCTTTAATAACTCTTTTCTACTTGGCTTATTGGCACTATAAAAAGGGGTCTCCACCAAAGCCATTGAACATAATTTACAAGCTTGAAGAGAAGAAGAAGATTTTGAAGATTCAAGTTCACTCAAAGTCTCAAGAAGTTTCTCTCAAGAACGCGAAGAACACAGCTCTCGTTCTTCAAGAAGCTGCTCTCCGATCCTGTTCTAGCAATAGAAAGGAGTTAAATTCTGTTTGTCAAGATCAAGTCTAGACGAATCTTAAAGTGAACCTCAACGATTCAAGATCAAGTCTAGAAGACCCTTAGATTAAAGTTCTTATTAAAGAAAAGAATCAAAGGATTTCTTTATTTTAAAGAACATCCAGAGATTTCAACTCAAGTCTGATAAATAAATTTGATTTATTTGTCTCCAAATTTTCTTAGACATATTTTCAACACGAAATTTGTGTGTACAGTAATATCGGTAATGTTCAATTATAATTCTTACCAACTAATAAAGAAATTTAAATTTTAACATAAGATTGAATTTTTATTAAAATAATATATTTATTACTAATATAAAAAAAATTAAAAAATATAAAAATATAAAATTTTTAACATTAAAAATTACCAAAAAATTAATTTCATACATATATATAATATATTTAAAAAAAGATCAAAAATAATTTTGAGAAAAATTATATTTAATTTTCTTAAAAGAATTTTTTACATAAATACATTATAGTTTTAGTAATATTTTTATATAAAATTATAATGTTTGTATGTAATTCCGTAATATTTATATGTAATTTGTTACATACAAACATTACTTTCAAAGATTCTTTATATAAATACATTATCTATTGCACATATTATATATAAAGATTACCTACACTCTAACAATTTATGTAAATTGTAACATTGATGTGTAATTTCGATAATCTTTAGTAGTAATTCCTTTTAACTAATAAAAAGTAAAATTTTATTATAAAAATACATAAAACATTACTTAATTAAAATATTAAATTTATATATTCATATGTATTCGTACCTTTTACTGTGTCATAATCGTCTTTAAGATATTTTATATTTATATAAATTTTGATACATAATAATTTTTATAAAACTGTTAAAAATTTCCTTTTATATTAATATTTATATATTTTTATAATTAACTTTAAATAAAAATATTTTTTTATTAATTAAATAGTATTATGAGATAAAAATAAATAAAAAATTAATTGTATAGTTTACATAATAATAAAATTATATAATAATTAATAATATTAATTTTTAAAATATTTTAATAAAAGATTATTTAAAAATTAAAAAAAAATTAAAACCTTTTAAGCGGGTAACCGGTTCGAAAGGTGTCAAGCTTCCTGACATGGTGAGCATGGGGCTCACCACGTTAGGAAGCTTAGGGGAAGCTCACCTTAAAGAACTTCCCCTAAAAGTTTCCTAAAAAGAATAAAAAAATAAAAAAGATGGTACAAAAAGCTAAAAGAATTAGTGCAAAGAAAAATATCAATCAATACATATCGGTACAAATTAATACACATTGATACAAAAAGCAAAACAATATAATATTAATATCATACTAATTTTAAAAGTTGGTATATATTAATCAATATTGTTAAAAAATATTCACTACTTAAACAATTAGTTAGTAATCACACTTTAATTAGCTTTTTTTTTTTAAAAAAAAAAAAGTAGATTAAATTAAATGATTCAAATTCTCAGACCAAATCTCCCACCTATCTTAATTATCAAAAATAGAATGAGAAAGATCATAAATGTGAACACACGCATGGCTTAGATATTAGCCTCCGTGCACCTTCAATTATTTTTCCTTCCTATTAATGGAATTCTTGCCTTTTTCAAATAGTTTTCATCTGTTCCTTGTTCATATGAAGCCAAAAGGAAGTAAAATTCCACGTCATGTAAACTAACAATAATATTAGTTTTTTTATTTTTCTTCATTTTATCATGGGGCCATTATCCCCTTCCCAAAAGACATGCCTAATGAAATGTGCAGCATGCCCACTTATATATCTAAAAACCTTTTTTTTCTTATCTGGTGTGAGATTAATGTATCCTACCTATTTGTTTAGAGCATTTAGTGTGACACTCAGCCCACCTAATATTGTGATGATGCCCTTGTCATGGGTTTCTGCACCATTTCTACCTACCCTGCCCATAGGATTTCAGCATCGAGTCACAGTTGGTCCACCCTACCTACCCCACCCATTTGAGCGCTCCACGTGAAATCAAATGGTCAAGGGTTGGCTCTGATACTATTATAGATAATTAGTTTAAGAAATAAAAGGTACATGAACTCAAGACATCAATTTTTTCAAAAAAAAAATTATCTTCTTTATTTTCTTAATGGTGATCTTCAATAACACAGCACCATATAAAATATGGTCCATAAAAGTTATCAAGCATTCTAACAATTAAACTTAAAATTTTAGGATCTTGAATATATAAATCTCTATTTTAAAAAGCATACCTAATTGTGCAGAAAATGATGATGCCACAGTTGTGACCCTGATTCCATAAGTAAATTAGTTTAATTTGATCTCTATGAGTAAATTAGTTTCTCTCCCCTGATCCACCTTTCTATTATCTTTCATGGTATTTAGTCACTCATTACTTTCTATAGCTTGTGAAAAAGAAATCAGATCTTTAATGCTTCATTCATAAAAAATCTAACTTTTGTAGATAAACTATATGACCCAAACATCTATGCCACAAGTAAGCAAAACTTTCCTTTAGCATATTACACTTGATTCTAACATTGCTATAAACAATAACTATAGATTACATAAAATCATGATCAAGTTTTAATTTATATGAACCATAAGTAAGAATACTAGAACAAAAAAAAATCAATATTCGTACAAAATAAAACAACCATGTCCAAATTTAACATCAAACTAGAAATATTAATTTTTAAAAGAGAAACTAAATTTCTAGACACTAATAGTACATAGAGAGTTCATAATAGGTCTAGATGATATCTAGAGTCTAAGAATAGATGATAAGTCCCTATGCCTTCAATAAAAGCCTTCATGCTTCTCCCCATGAATAAAAAATCCTTAGTTGAGTTTGTGGTTTGGATCATAAAGAATCACTATATCACGTTGGGTACATAGGTAGTAACACTAGAATCAAGACACCAAGTATCATGAGGAACATCAATTATGTTTGATTCAAAACATTCAAAAAACATTAAGATTATTTTTTTTTCTAATCAAGCCTTACGTTTCAGGCATTCTTTCTAATGATTTCCTGTTTTCTTATAAAAGCAACACTTATCTGCAATTTGTTCCTTCTTATTAGCCTGAGAATCCTTAATAGGCATTATTAATATTAAACTTGTTGATCTTGACCCTAAGTCCTTTATTAGTTTTTTAACCCCATAAGCTTAATGGATTGACTCCCTTAATTTTCAGTCTTCTTTCCTTTTAAACAAGCATATAGACCAATTCACTAATATTCCACTTGTCTTTAATAATGTTATAATTAATTTGAAAATGCTCATATTCAAAGGGCAATGAGTTCAAAACAAATTGCATTAAGAACAAGTCATACAGCATTATCTCTAAGGACTTTTACCTTGCTATAATATTGTTTTAATAGTGTATTTTTGCATGACTCTTGACCTATCAAACTTCATGGTCATGAGTTATGCCATTAGTGTACTAGCAAATGACTATTTGCAAAATGAAAACATTATTCCTCAAACCTATGGTATTACCTTGCACTTTCTACATGTGGAATAAAGGTTTAATGTTGTTCACAGTAGTCATTCGAAAAATGTAAGGCTTAATTTGTTAGATTATTCCATGCCTTACGATGTAACATTTTATCCTCGTTGCTTAAAATAGCAACAAAGTTATCTTTCAATAACACTAAGTCAAGATGAAGTACACCTAGGTGAAACTTAAATTGCTTGCACTATTAAAAAAAGCTTAAACTGTTAAATATGGCAATAGATGAAGCATGCAAATGAAGTGAAATAGCTTCATATAATACATAAATACTCAAAATCAAAATTTATTTACTTTACAGATTTGAATGTAAATAAAGTATAATATAATTCTCTTTTGGGTAGATACTTTGCTATACTATCATTAAACATCAATTAAATACCAATATCAACATTTATTAAGCAATTTAAATTTTGAACGAAACATACATGCTATCTTTGGATACAAAAATATATATGACCAAAATATCAATTTACCTCAATCATGCTCACTATTCATATAAATATTAGATTTAGCTCTAGGCAAAAATCCAAAAGCTTATGACTAGTGAACTTTCATCTATCCACTTAATTTTAACTAATAGGCATAACTTCCAAAATACTCCCAAAAAATATTTTCCTTTCAAATATAAGTAATAATATCATTATGCATGACTTTTATACACAAAAACATTTTTTTTACCAATTTGAACTTGCTTGAACTAACAAATATACATAGTTTGGCCATCATCACAACATATTCATGAAATGGCGAAAATCATGAACTTAATGACACATGCATATAATACAAAAAATGATGTGAAATACATGTAACATATATAATAAGCAAAATGGCTAACATGAGGTAAACTAACAAGTATTGGAATAAAGAACTACATGATGGAAACATCCAAGCTTAGTCTCAAATGCATGAAAACAAGTTTTTTTTATAGGAAATTGGTTTTTTATGAAACTTTAAACAAAAACCAACAAAAAACAACGAAAAATGTTTAGAGATCATAGCTCAAAGTTTGACCATAAACTTGGTTATTACACCTTTGGGATAAACTTGTCACCTAAGCCATGGCTTAGGATCCTCCAGCCCATATAAAAGAAGAAGAATATGCAAAAATAGAGCTAAACAAAATAGAGAAACCACCTTAGATCAAACTTAAAAGAACTTTATTTTTCTCTTATTTTTTTCTCTCTTTTCTTTTTTTCTCTTTTTTTCTGGTTCATCTATTGAGAATCCTCATTTCCTCCGATTTGGATGCCCTAAGGGGTTATAAAACCCCTTTAGTTAATTAATTTCCTTTCTTCACACACTCTCACCACCCTTTTGACACCTCATGCAAGCTTATTTGCAAACAAACTCTCTAAACACCTAGATGCTTTGATCAAAGGGTTGAGACTTTCCAAATTGAGCATGGAGTAAGTTGGTTTTAATGGACAAGCTCACATGCATGCATCTAAGATCGTAAATATCTCTAAATAGTATTATCTCAAGCCCATGCATGAAAGAGTTTTTAACTCTAACTCAAAATAATATCCCATTGTATTTCAACAAAACTAGGTTTAAACAGTTGGAAATAAATCAAATTACATGCCTTTTGGTTGCTAGCATGATTAGGAAAGTGAATTAGTAGCAAATTTAAAGTGAACAAACTCCTCATGCCTATTTTTTCATATTATGTCAATACACAGAGTCATGTATCGATACATTATAGGTTAATGTATTAATATCAATACTTCTCAATAGTTATGATAGACCTTGGCTTGATGATTTATTGATACCTTAATGAAATGTATCAATACATCTAGGTGATTTGCATGAAAAGGTCATCTTTTGACTTTTCAAATGTTTCCACTTACTCAATTTAGTTTTTGGGCATCCTGAACCTTCTAGTTGAGTCACTGAGTGTTAAAATTTAACTAGGGAAAAAAGGGCATTTTTATCATAATTCTCGGATTAGGCATAGTTGACTCAAGAAAGGCCCGGACAGAATCAAATGGCTACAATTGTCAATCATTATGAAAATTAAACTTAAAATTTTAGGATTTTGAACACATAAGTCTCATATGTTGGAAAACATACTTGATCGTGCAGAAGATAAAGACGTCATGGTTGAAAACCATGATAGCCATAAGTAAATCAATTTAATTTAATGTCCACAAGTAAATTTGTTTATTTCCCTTGATCTGCCTTTCTGTTACGTTATATGTTTTTAGGAAAACTGAATATGTGTGAGAAAGTAACCCTAATGATAGGGAGAGGACCAAATTAATGATATCTCTATCTTTAATATGGAATGTCCATTAAGTATTAAAATGAATGGTTGAGTTTTTTTATCATTAAGAATAAATATCAATTTATTATTAAATAAGTTAAATGATCATTATGTCAATTATTTTAAAATAATAACTAACAATTAAGCATAACTAATAATTAGCCTGTAAATATCGAACTATTATCTTACACACCAAAAATATTTGTCTACGGATTATTATCATGTTATACATAGGATATTGTAACAAAAACATCGACATTAGTTAGCAATTTGATTTTTTTTTAAACAATAAGATCATAGTATTCTTAAATCATTTTAAAGGTGATTCTCATATTGATATGATCTTTGAAAATTTTATTTTCAAATTATTTTAAATGTGAATAAGAAATAACAAATTAGGTTTGGCTTAAGATTATATATAAAAGAATTCGCTAAGGAAGAAATTGCATATATTGAAATTTAAATATTACACCTATTGATACTACATTTGAAAAACAGCTTCATAAACCAAATAAATTAACCTCTCAATTCAAATTACTACCTTTACAAAAAAATCTAGATTTGAATTCATATAAGCTACAAGCATAACGATGGAAATCGAGCTTTATATATTTACACTTTTTATGGAAGTCATTAAAGGATACGACATTGACGAGCTTCATATATTTACATTTTTTGACATGTATATCTAGATTTATTCTTATTCTTTTTTAAATTTTTGGCTTTTCAATTTGCTGCCTACTAGTTGGTCTAATTTTTAAGAGAGTTTCCTGTTTCTAAACATTAAAATTAGATTGCAATTAAAAAAATTAAATTAAACTAAATAGTATTTTGACAAGAGCAATTCTAATCTTTATAAATGCTTTATAGAAATTTTAAAGATGAAGAAAATAAAAGTTAAAACTTTTAAAAGAAATGCAATGAAAATTAACAAAAGTTTTTGTTATACATATAAAGACTCAGTAAATCATAAATTACAAAAAAATAACGATCAGTTATCTCATAAAATTAATTATTAAAAATTATAAATTTAGAGCATTTTTATAATTATATTATCATTTTTACTTTATAGCCATTTTGCTCGTTTTTTTAAATTTTACAATTCATATGTACATGTAATCTCTCATATTTCATATCAATCGTGTAAATTTTAATAAGAAAATATTAAATTTGTCAAAATCTTGAATACCATTGTTCGTAAAGTTGTAAATGCTTCTACCATAAATGAATCTATCATGGTATAAACCTCAGTAGAATAAACTTTCATAATATCACCCTTATCATCTATGATCACCAATCCTACCATTACATACTTGTTGCCGGCATCAAAAGCTCTATCATAATTGATCTTGACTTTTCGTAAGGCTAGTGGTAGTCATCTTTAGTTACTATCAATATTATTAACCCATCTGTTAAGTTGTGCCCCAATGTACTCCGTTATATAACTCTCAATAAAGCTTGTTGTTGTATGGGGATCACGCCTTAGCTCACCATGCAGTTGCTATTTTTGTCATGCCATATTACTCAAGCAATTGTCATTAGTAGCTATAGCCAACAATTTATAAAATAAAGTTATTTGATCTCCATATGTGCATTAAAATAGCTAAGTCTTAGAGGGTTTTAGTTGTATTTAATTAATTTTTGGTTTATTTGATATTAGTTTTATTTTTATTCATAATTATATTATATAGTATTTTAATATTTTTCATATTTTTGTAAGACCTAAGCCTGAAGGAGTTTCCAAGACATGATAACACGTTAGAAAAGTAAGTAAAACCTAGCTAGATAACTTTCCAAACAAAAACTGTTCAAGATACTTGCATGACAAGTTTCTCTTTTCCTGGGTTTTGGCTATTATTAAAAATTTTTAGGATTAGAAATAGAGAGAACTTATAGCTATTATTTACCCTAGTCTTCTAAGGGGGAAAGCAACCATCAAGACATTGTAGTTGGAAAAGAATAGATTAGAGAAGCTCAAAGACCAAGACCACAATATTTTTATCTTTACTATAATTTTTTGTCTGTCTCTTTAGAGATCAAAAGAATGGGATGATAGCTTTTTCTTACGATTTATACATAGACAAGGTTATTAAAAGGTATGCGATGCAAGATGCCAAGAAAGGTTCACAACACTCTATGGTAGGATTCATTCTTTCACTAGATGATTGCCCTAAAATATGTAAAGAAAAAAATGCATAAAGAAAGTCCCTTATACATCCGTTGTGGGTAGTCTCATGTATGCTATGCTTTGCACACACCCATACATTTGTTATGCAGTTAGGATTGTAAGCCGATATCAATCGAATCTCAATGATAAACATTGGCAAGCCGTGAAGCATATACTCAAGTATCTTAAGAAAATAATGAACTATATTTAAAATATTCTTGAGAGAACCTAATACTCATGGGTATACAAATTTAAACTTCCAAACTTGTAAAGATTCAAGGAAATTGACTTCAAGATCTTTGTTTATCTAAGAATGAGGCACCATTTTATGGAAGAATATGAAATAAACTTTTAGTATTGACTCCATAATGGAAGCTGAATATATGGATGCCTGTGAAGTATCTAAGGAAGCGACTTAGCTTCGTAAGTTTTTTAAAGACCTTGAAGCAATTCCTGGTAAAGATAAACTTATTACACTATATTATGATAATAATACGGCAATAGCAAATACCAAGGAATCAAGGAACCACAAAAGGACAAAACATGTAGATATAAAGTACCACATTATAAGAAAGTTGGTGATGGACGGAGTTGTTGAAGCTTGTAAAATTGTGTCTGAGGATGATGTTGATTTGTGCTTGATAAAGCTAGGATATATGATTATTGAAAAATTTTGTTTGGTGGGTTCTTTAATGTTAGCCGAACATAATGTGCGTGTATATAACGAATTTTTTTATTTTTGTGGCTCATTTGTGCCTACAGAAAGTTTAGGACTAAATTGTAAAAATAAAAAATTTTTAGGCATTCCGTACTTGGTCGAAATTCTTATATACATTATGGAATATAGTTTATACATATTATCATGTTGAAGTACATTCTTTGGATTTTTAGGTCTTTTTGTAATTTAAAAAAGTTTAAGGGTTTATTTGTAAATATTTAAAAGTTTATTCCAAGGCCAAAGGCAATTGGTCAAACCTCAATTTTAATTTTTGGATGTGATTTTTGTGTTGATTTTCATATATTTGATGCTTAATTTTGTGCTTTAATTATATAAGGATCAATTTGTAAATTTAGAAAAGTTTAGGGACCATTAGGAAAACCTAGCATTTTAGGTCAAAATGGTCATTTTTAACATTAAAATTTAGGGTATTATGATTATTTTTAGCATTCCTCTAGTCCTCTAGTGAGGTGTAAAATATTAAAAAACTTTCGTATTCTTTCAGTTCTCCCAGAGGGTACAAAATGTAATTTTTAAAAAGCTTACAGATTTAATTATAATTTTTGCATTTTAGGTCACCTTAATATCCAAATTACCCATTTAGACTAAAAAAGTCATTTCCTACCATTTTCATGTCTTTTAGGGTGACCGAGATGCTTTCAAGAAAATGTAGTCTCTAAAGGCATTTTAGTAAGTTCCCCTAGAACCAAGTCTAATGTAGTCATCAAGATGCTTTTATGCCAGAGGTGCATAATACGGATAGGTTCACCCTTTTATAATGATATAGAGTCCTTAGGCTAACCGAGATACTTCTATGTCAAAGGTAAGCCTTAAAGACATTTTAGTAATTTATGTTAGAATCAAGTCTTATGTGATCACTAGGATACTTCTAAGTCAAAGGTACAAAGTAGGAATAGGTTCGTTCATATATGATATTCAGTCCTTTAGGGCATCGTGATACTTTCAAGTCAAAGGTATACCTTAGGAATATTTTAGTAAATTACCTTAGATCCTAGTCCTTAGAGTTATTACGTTACCTTTGTGTCAAAGATACTTTAAGGGACATTTTGGTCTTATCAACCATGTTTAGGTCCTTTGAGTCTAGTTTAATATGTAGGGTCAAAGCTGGGTTTTAAGACAAATTTTCATCATTTTTCATAAATTCAAAAATTGTAAAATTAAGGCAATATCTTTGAGTTAAAGTAGTACGCAAAATTTCTCCTAACATATGGAAAGGGTTTCGTAGATTATTTTAATAGTGAGATATCCTTTTTAAAAGAGAAAATCGAGACTTTTTATGAATTCATAAAAAAGTAAACCTTTCATATTTCTCTCTCTCTCTAGTAGGGTATGAAAGATATTTTGATTTTTTAAAACCTTTCACATTCCTCAAGCTCTTAGTGGGGTTTGAAAGAGATAATGATAAAATGTTTTGTGTTCATCTGGTTTTTCGATGAGGCACGTAAGAAATTTTGATTTTCAAAAATACTAAAAACATAAATTTTTTCATATGTAATAAATTGGTTTCATAAAATATCATTTTGGGAATTATAATTAGATAGTATATATTGAAATTGGATTAAAAATCAAAATTTAAGTTAACATGTGATTAATAAGGTATCTGTTACCGAGCATCATAAGAGGGATCGATCCTTACTCATCATTGTAATTAACTTTTCAAACCCTTTTACATGATCTTTGGTATGATCGCAAACCTCGGAGTTTATTTTTAAAGGTTTCATAACCCTTGAAATATGAACTCTGATAGGTGACCAATCTCACCAAGCCTAAATAGATTGGTGGCAACTCCAAATAAATAATCATTTCGTAATGATTATTTAAGTTTAAGTCGAGTGAGAAATTCATCTTAACAACCTCGTCGCTGAAAATGAGAAAATATTAATAATGATATGGCCACTGGAAATATATATATATAATAGTGATATATCAATAAATATAGGAACTAGAGGCTTTTAAGTTAGGCTAGTCAGGATTCGGGTCCTGGTCGCGTTGCGATACACAAATGACAAGGCCATTGGACTAAAAAGCTATTTATAAAGCTTACACAATACAATATATAATTGAGAGTGCAGATTAAGGTCTTTAATAGTATGACTTTGAGATTAATTATTTTGTGATTTTTTATTCGGTATAGAATAATTTGATATCTATAAAGTCTTGTTTAAATGTTTATTTATAAATTAAATATGAATAGTATTCTAAATAAATTTTAAAAAATTATTTTATTTATTTATTTTAATTTGTGATTAAAATTAATAATTTTACTATAGTTAATTTTATTTTGATAATCATTATATAACTATTCTATGCGAATAAATTTATTATGATTTTATTTCGAATAAAAAATTTAGTTATGAAAAATTATCTGGTTAAATAAAATTAACGGTCTAATTAATTATATTAAGTATTTAGATTAAACAACTTAAACTCTTTAAAATATATTAGGCCAAAATAATGTTTGGCAAAATTAGGGCTTGGCTGAAATTTAGCGTCCATACTAGGATAGGAAGCCAAAAAGGTTTTAACGAGGTGGTGAAATAATTATTTTAATTAAAAAACTAAAAAACAAGGTTTATCTTGGTACCTGATATAAATAAGAGGCAATAGCCTAGGGTTCAGGTTAGACCATTGCGTCACCCTAGGGTTTTTATTACAACATCTTGTGATTCTAAACTAGTTGGCACAAGGTGGTTTTGAAGAGAATCAAATGTACAATCCAACGTTGATCGAGACAAAGAGTGCCCACACACTCTACCATTTAGAAATTGGAGAATAGTGGACAAGGCTAGTTGATTGAAGCTTTCAACAGGATTTATTCTAGGCTTTCTTGGATGGCATCTGCAAATCTACAGCTCAGGTAATTTGATTGTGGTAATTTTATTATTTATAACAACATATCCTATGGTACAATATGTTTTTCTAAAAAATTTTAAAAATTTTGTTGCACAATCTAATTTGGTTTTCAGACACCATCATCATTATATTAGTTGTTAATAATACATGCACTTACATGGTAGATCAACAACAAGTATCCAAATATCATTAAGAAAGGTATCTGGACATCCTACAGCAATTTTAGGCCATTAGGCTTGGACAAGGGTATCCGAACAAGGTATTAGAATACCCTTGAATTTGCCATGAGATTATGTTTTTGAAATTGATGAAAAAAACATAATTTGAAAGAAAGAAAAGTTTAAGACCTAATGGCAAAACCAAATTCATTTTTGAAAAATGAAAATTTGATCTATTTTATTAAAGACTTTGTTTAAACATTTTGATTTTCTTTCTTCGTAAAAAACGATAATTAAACTATTTTCAAAAAGGAATTTTAAAAGGAAAATGAAAACCTTTTTATACAAAAAAAATATTTAGATCTAGTCAGGGGAAATTTAAATACTAAAACCATTTTCTTAGTTTTTGGGAAAAAAAGGATGGAGAAAAGCTCTAGCCCAAAATCTCCTAATTTAACCTTTGAAAGTTTGATGTACTCAAGACTTTATAGGATACTAAAAACAATCTTGGTTATGGATTATTGCTTAGACTGAACCAAATACCAATTTGGAATATTTTAAAAAGCACTTTTAAGAACAAAACGGTTGTCTCAAAGTTGGTCCCTTGCAGTTTTAATCCAATTCAACTATTACCTAAAACCGAAATGGCTTAAGACATTAAGCTTATAATCAATTGTTCTTGAAAAAAGAACCAACTTTATCACAAGGAACATGCCCAAAAATAGACCTGAACATGTAACAAAAGCATAATAAGCACATAAACAAATAGCATGAATCACAAAAGACCATATATTCAAAGCATGCTCAATGAACGTACAACAAAAAGGCTTAATGAAAAAGAAAGCTAAGGTATCCAACAAGCACAAAAACGTGTTTAAAACAAACACAACATCTTTAAAATCTTTTTCAATGTTGATAACATTTTATTCTTTTTTAAGCTTTGAAAAAGAAACAATTATTTCAAAAAAAAATCTTTTAAACTTAAGAAGCCACAAAATAATAATAAAAGAAAAAAACCTAAAATTTTGTTGAATGATTAAACAAATAACTCTTAAGAAACTTTTTTCTTTTAAAGATCTTAAAAAACCTTTTATTTTTTTCCAAGAACAAAATTTTTTCTTTTTTAAAAAAATGGAGAAACCAAAAACCCACCATGGAAGAAAAGCAAAGAAATAAAATAAGAAATAAAAACTTTCTTCCAAATTTTTTTTCTTCTTTTTTTTTCCTTCTTTTGTCCCTATTTTTCCTCTTATGGTCGAACCTCATTATTCCTTCCTTAAGCTCGGCCAAATGTCCCTTCTTAAAAATGCTTAGTCTTATTTTTCCTTAATTGGTAAGGCTTCATCCCATTGTCTCTTCCATGCCACTTATTGTCTCTCATTGCCACCTATTGTCGTACTTGGCCACTTTTTATACTTTCCTCAACCTTATCCTCTCCTCTTTCACATCCTAATTACAACTTTGCATTTTTATTCCATTCTTAAGCTCCTTTTTCTCATTTAATTACAAATTTTATCCATGTAAATTCACACATGGCCTCTCTATTTCTACTTTAGTAGTAACTTATTCACTTTTATTTCAATTTCACCTTTATCATTTCAATTTTTCAATTATGCACCTCCATCATATCTTCTTTAATTTTAGCTCTTCAATTTGGCCTTGCACCATTTCTTCTTAAATTTTAATTTTTTAGTTACAACTTTTCACCATTTCTTCTTAAATTTTTAATTCCATCCTTCCTCTATTTTAAATTTTCAATTTCTAAGTAATTTTCTCTAATTAATTGTACTCAAGTAAAGCAAAAATGTTTAGCCTAGAAATTGAAGAAAAAGATATATTTTGGAAAATTTAATACTAAAAAATTATAATTTAGAGACCTAGACAAATTAGGTGTCTATAGTGTGGAACCCACAATCAATAATTGCATCAACCATAATTGATAACAAAACTTCAACATCAATGAATTCACAATGGAAGGTTAGATCCTTTAAGCTTATCTAGTAATAACAATGGCTTTAAACCTGTAAATAATGAATAAAAAATAAAAGAAGTAAGACTCTAGCGATGGAGGGAAAGGTAGATATAATTACTTCTACTAATGTGGTAGAGGAAGTTAGAGGAAACCTAGGGATTGAAGATCGTTTTCCTCCTCAAAAGTAGACTAATCTCTTCAATACTTCCCACCGTTATTGGATCAAGGATAATGTATGTTGAAACAATTTAAAACAATTCTTGATGAGGGATCAAATCAATGGTAGAACTGTGTGGTAGCCTAATTTTTAGGATAGCACCAAACTTTACCAAGTTCAAAGGATGGCTAATATGTTAACAGGGAAGGGTTTTGTGAAGATCAAACTTATTGGGCATAATTTATTCATACAATTTCCTTACTCTAATCGTTAGAACTGGATATGAAGAAAATACTTCTATGGATCAAATTAGGGAATGTGTCATTAGGACTATACACAAGCATTGGATTAAGATATGTGGTTACTGTAATAGGGCAACTCTATATATGGACAAAGTTACAACACTTAAGTAGAAGCTTAAGTTTGTAAACGCTTATTTTAAGTTGGATATGGAGACAACCATGCCAGACTTATTCAAGTTGAATTGGGCAATCTAGCTCTAACCTCAATGTCAACAGAGGTTGCGTGGATGCCCTCAAAATGTGCTTTTAGGAAAGTGTTTGGGGATGAGGAGAAAAAAACTAGGAAAAGCCTAGCATCGCCCAATAATGGATTCCTAATGGAAATAAGGTGGAAGAAGGTTCTAAAGAAGAAAATGAAATAGCTTCGAATTCTATCATAGTACATAGTGAAATGGAACTGATCCTTGAAAGCTCTACTTCTCCTTAGAGAGTAAACTTGCCACCTATTGAAGAAAGGTAACTTATTTTCACAACAAACAAGTTTGACATATTGAACTTTAGAATAGACTACTTTCAAAGAAAAATTAAAATCATGGTCCTTATATTTGTTGCAATATGGTTGAGACCCGGATCCTGACTAGCACGAATTAAAATATGGGTATATCTCTCGTTCCTATATATCTGTATATCATTATTCTTTATTTATAGGGTTCATATCATATTTTTTCCTCTTTTTTTTGTATCTGGGGACAAGTCATCGAGATGAATCATTTATTTGACTTAACCCTAAATAGTCGTTACATAATAACCATTTATCTTCGAGTCACCACCATTCTCTTTTGGCTAGGTAAGATTGATCATATATCAGAGTTCATATTTCGAGGGTTACGAAACTCTTAAAAACAAACTCTGAGGTCTACATGAATACTGGAGATCACGTGAAAAGGTCTGGGAATCGATTACAATCAATCATAAGGATCAATCCTTCTCGTTATGCCGAGCAATTAATACCTTATTAATCACATTTAACTTAAATTTTGATATTTATTCAAATTCAATATTTGATATTTAATTATAATTTCCATTTTTCAAAATAAAATTTTATGAAACAAATTTATTATTGCACTTGAGAAAATCAGGTTTTTAATATTTTTTGAAAATCAAAATATCTTTCGCACCCCACTAAAAGACCAAAAGAATAAGAAAGTTTTTATCATTTTCTTTCGTACTCCACTGGAAAGCTGAAAGAATACGAAAGATTTTAAAAATGAAAATATCTTTTGTACCCTATTAGAGAGCCAGAGGAATACAAAAAGTTTTATTTACAAAAGTTGAAAAATCCTAATTTTCTTTCTGAAAAGAATATTTTATTATTAAAATAATCCATAGAACCCCTCTCGTATTCTTGGATAAGTTTTGCATACTACTTTAACTCAAAGACATTGCCTTAATTTTAAAATTTTTGATTTTATGAAAAATAATGAAAATTTGTCCTAAGACTAGGTTTTGACCCTACGCACGAAGCTAGACTTAAAGGACCTAAACATTGTCGATAAGGCCAAAATGTCTCCTAAAGTATCTTTGACACAAAGGTATCCCGATAACTCTAAAGGACTAGGATCTAAGGTAATTTACTAAAATGTCTCTAAGGTATACCTTTGACATGAGAGTATCCTGGCAACCTAAAGTACTGGATATCATACATTAACGAACCTATTCCTATTGTGCACATTCGACTAAAAAGTATCACAGTAATCACACAGGACTTGATTCTGACATGAATTACTAAAATGTTCCTAAGGTTTACCTTCGATATAGAAGTATCCCAATTAGCCTAAAGGACTTGATATCATTATAAAAAGGTGAACATATCCCTATTATGTACCTTCAACATAGAATTATTCCAGTGATCATAAAGGACTTAGTTCTAAGATAAATTACTAAAATGCCTCATAAGATGTACCTTCGACATTAAGGTGTACCTCCTAAGTGATAGGAAATAAGATTTGTACCCTAGATGGGCAATTTGGATATTAAAGGTGACTTAAAATGCAAAAATTTTAATTAAATCCTTAAACTTTTTAAAATTATATTTCGTACCCTACTAGAGAGCTGAAAGAATACGAAAGGTCTTAATATTCTCTACACCCCACTAGAGGTCGGAGGAATGCTAAAAATATTCATAAATTACCAAAATGCCCTAAATGGAAAATTGAATGTTAGAAATGACCACTTTAACCTAAAAATGCTAGGTTTTCCTAATGGTCCCTAAACTTTGTAAACTTTCCAATTTGATCCCTACATAATTAAAACACAAATTGAACATCAAATATATGACAAAAATAATGGAGATCATACCATATGACAAAAGATCAATTCACCCCAAAACATAAAGTCTAAAAGTAATTTTTTTGATTTTTTGCAATTTGATCCCTACATTTCCTTAAATTAGAAAATAGCATCAAAACATCAAAAACTTTATCAAACTAGTCCATGCATGATTCTGCCAATAAAGGGAAATACTTTTGCAAAGCCTTGAAATTTTAATGAAAATCATTTCTTAGTCCCCACAAATTCCAGAAATAACAAAATAATACAAATTATCATGAAAACAACAACTAAAATTGGATCCAAGGCCTCCATGGGTTTCAACCTCCACCAAGAAAACATATTCATCAAAATTTTTCAACATAATAACCATATATCTTATTTCTACCAAACTCAAATCAAAATCATCATGTAAGGAATCAAGAATAATAAAATTATATATATATGTTTTTCTAACATATTGACAAGAAAATACTATGTAAAATAGTATCAACATGAACATTTATATATGAAAAGGTCAAAATCATATCACAAGAATTAATATCACATCAACAAACAACATATTTCAGGAAGAAAATTAAGCTATTATTAAGAAAAATTAGACATAACAATTAAATCAAAGAAAATAATTCATAGCCATCAAGCTTAGCCTTTTAACATGGTTTAAAATCCATGAGCTTAAGCATGATTTGGCTCACTAAAAGAAAGAAAAGTGAATAAAATGAGAAAAAACTAAGGATTTTACAAGGAAAATTACCTTAAAAGCTTATTAACTTAGAAACTTTTAGAATTTTTAATGTTTTTTTCTTCTTTCAAACCATTCCCCAGTTTTGAACAATTCTCTCCTATTTATAAGGGGGAGATTCCACCAAGAAGGAATAAAATCCTTCTTGGCCGAATTGGCCATTGCTTTTTTGATTTTCTTTATTTTTTATTTATTTGATAAATGAAGTTGTTAATTAGTTGGCAAGATAAGCCGTAATTAATTAAGTTTGTCTTTTAGCATGAGTCATATGCACTAGTAATCAACTAGGGCTTAGACTCCATGATGATGATGGTAAGCTTAAAAAAAATTCTTGATGAAGAATAACATAAAAAATGAATTAGAAGAATTAAATTGTAATAAATTAAAAATTATGTATTCAAACAATAAATTTCATTTGATAATATTTAATTCATAATTTGATCAAATAGTAGGCCTAATTGAAATTTTATAAAAAATATTAAACCTAAATGAATTAATAAGGAAATAAATAAATGGGCTTTGTTGAAAAATTAATTTGGACCCAAAATATTCAAATGGGCTTGTTGAAAAATTCCAAATGAATATACTGAGCTTGATAAAAAAAACAAAATGCGCTAAGAAAATCTTAGTGGGCTTGATGAGAATGAAGTGAGTTTATTGGGCCTAATAGCAAAATTATTAGTTTTAGGCCTATTAAAAAAATTTGGCCCAAAAAAATAAAATAAAAATAATAGAATTTTCTTATAAAAGTATCAAGTGTTGAATTACAAAAGAAATTTTTAAGAAGTTTTTTGTGTAAGAGAAAGATAATTAAAACTTACAAACTCGAAAAATTCTCCAAGAGAAACCTTTATGAAGGAAAATTAAGTTTTGAAAAGAAATGCAAAACTCATAAAATAAATTAAAATTTCAAAAACTGAATTAATTTGTATTTAATAAAAATATTTGAAGAATTTCAAAAATTTTGAACTTAGAAAAATCCTACCAAAAAAATTACAGAGTAAAAACTCTGTATTTTAGAAATGTGAAAATTCCAAAAATAAATCCAACTTGAGAAAAACGAGTTGAATTTAATACCTTGCTTAGAACATTAATTTAAAAAAATAATAAAAATGAAAACTTGAATTTTGGAACAAGTTTCACTAAAAAGCTTTTGCGAGTAAGAATTCACAGTACAGTAAAAAATTCAGAATTAATTGGTTAATTTGACAACTTAGTACCTCGTGGTATAAAATGCCAATATGTATTTTTTTCTTGAATATTTTGAATTTTTTAGAATGCATATCGGCATAAACACTACGAAAGCATTGTTAAAAATATACAATGATCAACTTCCTAAATTTTACAGAAAATATTGAAAATTTCTTAAAAATAAAAAATTTGACCATGATATCATCTGCAAAAATAAAATTTAAATTTTCAAAAGAATAAAATTAAAAGCTAATTTTTTTACCTTTATGTGCGTCTTTCTATTCGAGATTTGTTCTCTATGACTCTTGACATTGCACTTTTTCTATCACATGCACATGTAGTCATTTAGGCGTAATTGAATAAGTTATAAAAGATGCCAAGTCCACTAGCAAAAGTCGACCTTTATCAAGGTAATCGCTAAGTTCTCAATCTCAAATAATTAAGACTATCAAAAAAGAAAGCTCGACCGAAATTAGGTATCTACAATCATCACCTAAAAAAAAGATTTGCAGCTATTGATGTGGCTAAGCTGATGTAGCAAATGTAGACAGAAAGAAAACCAAAATGTGAGAGGGAAAATAAGGTGGTCAAAATAGATAAAGTTACTTTAGGGAGTCACCCATCACACGTCTTCATAAACATCTTAATATGGAATGTCAAAACGATGAATAACCCTGACAAGTGAAGAAAGATAGTTAGTAGAGCATGTGTATTGAATTAAACATCTTGTGCCTACTAGAAACCAAAGTCAAGTACAAGCACTCACAAGCTATAACCAAAAAGCTATTTGCAAGGTGGAATAGTTCCCCAACTATAGTTCTACATACAATTGAAGGATTTGGGTCATGTAAAGCCACAAGGGTAAGTTGATCTTGCGGATGCCTCTGACCAATTGTTAACTTGTTTCATCACTCATGACAACAAAACATTCCTTTTAGCAATGCATGGTTGCAACACTCAAACTAATAGGAATGCTCTTTGGACCACACTGCTATAGGTTGAGACAAAGGTTGGTGATAGCCCTTGGTTGGTGGTAGGTGATTTCAGCACGTTCAATCACCTAAGAGAGATTTCGGACTACAATGGATCCCATACTATCAACCCAAAGATGAGAGAGTTTGTGGAGTGTCAGGCCAAGTTGGACTTAACTGACAACGCATTCATTAGCCCTCTATTTACTTAGTGCAATAACAGGCTCAAAGGCCCCTGATCAAGAAAACTTGATAAGGTCCTTCTCGACACAGAATGGTATGCCAACTACACCAGTTCTGATGTGGAATATGTTTTTGATAATTGCGATGCGCATATAAGGCTCCAAACCCCATAATTCCCCTTTCGCCCAAACCATTTAAATTCTTTAACTTCTAATCTAGTCATATAAAATTCAGGCAGATGGTTGAGAGACCCTGGAATACAACAGTAGCAGGAAATCCATGAAGTTACAGAAAAAGTTGAAAAGATAAAAGAATAAGCTGAAAATTCCAAACTATACACACTTTAGCAAGATTTCTGAAAAAGTGAAAAAGAAAGAAGTCAAACTGAAATTTGTCCAACTGGACATGAGGTCCTGGAACCCAACACATGAGCTAGTGCAACTTGAGATGCAACTTGCTAGTGACCTAAATGACGTATTAATTGTAAAAGAAAAGTTTTACAAGTAGGAAGCTTGAATTCAGTAACGGAGGGAGATCTAAATATGAACTTCTTCCAAATGCAGGTACATGTTAAGTAGAAAAAAACACCATCAGAGTTTTGCCTGATTCTAAGAGAAAGAAGCTGGAATGTTATAACAAAATCTCTACTGAAGTAGTCCATTATTTTCAGCAAATCCGAGGATCCCATGATCCTAAAGTTACTAGATGTACAGATGACCTGATGAAGGAGATATTACAAGCTATTATACCTGACCAGCTAAAGACAATGTTGATAGCTCTTGTCATTGGAGAAAAAATCAGGACATCATATTTGTCCTTAACAGCAATAAGGCATTTAGCTTTCATGGATACTCCGCGCATTTCTTCATATGTGCATGGAGCATAGTAAGGAAGAATGTTGTGGAAGCAATATAGCAATTTTTTTTCACACATAAGATACCTACTTCCAGCTTTCGATTTCACAATTATCACCCTAGTTCCTAAGACCCCAAGCCCTACAAGTTTGACAGACTTCAGGCCAATTTCCTGCTACTCTACTATTTATTAATGTATTACAAAAATTTTGGCCAATAGACTAACGAAACGTCTACTAAAGATCATAGCAAGCAGTCGAAGTACCTTCGTTAAAGGCAATACCTTGGTGGACAATGTGTTAATGGCCTAGGAAATTGTGAATGGATACCAGAAAGCCTTATTATCTCTTCGAAGTGCTATTAAAATGGAGTTGAGGAAGGTTTTTGATACCAAAAAGCAGAGATGAACAAATAATAATCACATTTTGTTGTTAACATTGTAAATGATAAGCTAGTAAGCACAGGAATACCATTAGCTAGTAAATGATTGCTTGATTGCATAAAGGACTGCACTACAAGTTGGCGGGAAGTAAATATAGTGGCAGATATTTTGCTTTTTGGATAAATAAAAAACTTTATTTGTCCAAAAAATCTTTATATAAATTTCACTACAAAAAAGGATGCTAATGTTATGAGCTCAAGACCTAATAGTTTCATCTTCTGCCCTTCACATATCTATTGGTGTCATTAAAGTAAAAACTTTTCAATTGTTGGTAAGAGTGTGTTTAGCAAAAGGAATTTTAAATTTTTAGAGAAAATATATTAATTCAAAATACTAGCATTTATAATTATATTATTTTGATAAACATTTTTTGGAAAAAAAATATTTGAATTTGATGAAATAAAAATATAATTATAATAGAGAAATAGTAATATTAAAAATAAACTGAAAAAATATGTAATATGGATGTCATTATATTTATAAAAACATATAGATATCATTAATAACATAAAAAATTAAAATGTGTTCTTTTAATTAGAATTGCAAAAATAATAATTGTGTAGAAAAAGAAACATAACAAATGTTAATATCAAAAACAACCATAAGAATTTCACAAATTTCAAGATGTGAAATTTGAGAAGAAAATCTGAACTATTTAAAATTCATTTTTCAAATTCAAAAATTTTTATTTTTATTTTATCAAATCAAAAAAAAATTAATTTAAAAATTTTAAAAATATCTCTATAAATAAATTATCTTTTTGAAATTAAATCATCCAAACACACCCTAAAAAAATTACAAAAAGGCAAACTACTAGAAATTGCACAAAACCCAGTCCCAATTGAATCCTCTGCCTTGAAATTTCCTTCATGTCGTTCGATAATTAGACTTACATGTGGAGTAATAGAATAGAGATTAGAGATATGATAAATCAAAGCTTTGTTTTTTGTATACCAAAGACCGTCAGTATATGGACTTCACCATCAAGTGATATACATAACAGCCGAATGAACACATATTTATACACCCAAAAAACTTCAAACCTAAATTGATATTGAATATACAAACTGAAAAGTTATTTGATGTTTCTTCTAAGCTTTTTATATAAATAATATAAACCCAAGTATCTCACGCTAAAAAATAAAGGATAAAATAAAGAGTATGGAGATGTGGGTATAAAATTATAATTGAAATATTAGATTATAGATTTGTATTGGATGTATACCGTTAATGAATTAAATCATGTCATATTATTAAAATAAAAACCATCTGTTTTTATTTTTAAAAATTTTAATGGAATTATATAATTTGATTCACTAATAATTATAAATTCATACATAATCATTCCATCAAATACAAACTTTTAAATTATTCATCTTAATGTGTTTATTGACAATAATATAGTTTATATGAAAAATTACCTTTCAATAAAGATTAAATACTCAAAAACATTGATTCTTACATAAATCTAAGAGACCTATTTTGACCCTTTTTTAAATTTAATATATTTATTTTATTATTATTAGCTTCTGCAAAATGCAATTGCGTGTGAAATTCTTTTAACGATTGTATCACTTGAAAAAATAGAAGAAAAAAAGTAATATTTAAAAGTGATGATACTTAAAAAGTTAATTCTCAAAAAAATGATTTTGTTATTTTTCAAGTTGACTAATTTACCTACAAAGACAAATATTTGAGAAAGAAAAACATATCTTAATACTAACAAAAAGCAATCTACCATGGAAGATTAAAAAAAAGCTTCAGAATCTAGTGAGAGAAAAATAATCAAACAATTTTTTAGAAAAGAAAGGAGAAGATAACTGTGAAAGTTTTCGAAAAGTGGGCAATTTTCTAAGTACGTGAGTTGAATGAATTTTGTTTTGTTTTTAAAGACTTATTAAATTACATTTTCAACGTATTTTTCATTTTTTTATATTATTATATTAATTTTTTTTATCATCTTTAATATTCAATTAATTTGTAATATCAACTCAATTACTCTGTTTATCAATAGTTTAATTTATTCTTATTTACTTAAAATAAGAGCCGAAAATGTACATTTACATAGATATAGATTTTATTTTATTATAAACCAATTAATAATAAGATCGTCCCATGTAATGTGATTAATAATAATAATAATAATAATTAATTAATTAATTCAACAAGAAAAAGCAAAGAAAGAGACCGAAGAAATCAAATAATAATTATTGTTAATTTATTAATGTCCGCCTCTTCTAACTTGTAATTCTTTACCTCTCTCAACCGTCTTCGCTCCCCGCCAAAAACAGTTGAGTGTATATTTACATTCCTATCCAACCCCTTACATTCCCCACGTTGAATTTTGAGCTAGGAACTAGTAAACATTTAATCATCCTCCCAGAACCCATCAACCACCACCTTCACACTACTGGGCAGCCAATCTCCATGGCTTCGGTTACAGGATTCACCATCGAGTTCAAGTCGAACGACTAGAGACTCATCGGACAAGGGCAATCGTGTTTGGAGCTGTTGCAAGCTTGGAACCAATGCTTTCTCCATCCAGTCTTCTAAGCCAGTTCGGCCTATCCATACCCCACTTGTAATCTTTTCCAGAGCTTCATCAGGGATCTCAATCGATACCCTGTCACCAATAAAGCTGGAAAACTTTTTTGCTATGGAGCTTGCTATATCACGTCTAATGGGACCAAAATCGACGGGTTTAAAGAAAATGGTATCATCTACAGAATTGAGCAGGTCAGGAGACACGGATGCTGTTGAGTTGGATAATAGCCTATTAGCAAGGCCATGTTCTTCATGTTCAACTGTGACACCGCTGGAATTGCGTGATCCATCAGCTTTATCATCCTCCACATCCGCAGCCTCATTAAGATCAAATGATAGTGATGAACCAGTTTCCTTCCTTGGCTTTCTTGCTCTGTCCTCCTCATGTAGAAAACTGGCTCGGCGCTTTGCACTTTTCTCAAAAAGGGATAACCTTAATTGCCAACCTCCACTTGCTAAACTTGTAAGCTTCCTTTCATCCAGGAAAATACCATTTGATAAGAATTTAAGATTATCTGGAAACCAATTTGCAGTGAGAATAAAAGTAACATTTCCTAGACTGATTTCACGACCGTGAGAATCAGCAAGTCGACCACTCTCCATTGCTCGTTTTATGCTGCCTCTAACTAGCATATCTGCTTCATCAATATCTTCAAGCATTACTACTGAGAAAGGGTTCCTCTTAACTGCCTCCGCAATTCTATCCAGCACTGTTTTACCACGGAAATTCGCATCGGATTCCCCATCATCACGTCTTGAACCAAGACATATCACTACTGGCTGAGCCCCACATACTTGATCAGAGAGGGCCAATGCCATCTTCTTCTTTCCAACCCTGTCAGGGCCAGTGAACAATAACCAAATGTCACCTTTAGATCCAGCACCCCGCCGTTTTCCATTGCCTAATTTACACTGCGTCACCGTTGTAGCCACTGCGGATGTTGCATCCTGCTGCCACCACACCTTCTCTTTAAGACCTTTAAGGAGTTTCTTGAATGATTCAACATCCAATGTGCTTAATAGCTTGTTGCTTTGTGAATCTTGGAACTTGTTCTGTTGTTCAGAAGGTATGCAGCTCAAAAAGTCCTTCACATACTCTTTATGGGCTCTTTCAGGTGTGTTGTCAGTGATCTTCGGTCCCCCAAGAACAAGGTCTGTTCTTACAGGGCTTCCTGGTGGGCTGCTTGTCCGTTCCATCGGTTGGCTAGCTAGTAGATTTGGGCTCAATTGCAGTGTCTCCCCCACGTTTTTATTCAACGGTAATTTGGGTTGGAAAGGTTGGCGTCCTAGCAGACTTGAATTGTATAAGCTTGTCATTGAGAGAGCTGTAGGCGCTAATCTCTCAGAGACTTGGCAGGTCTGATGGAAATTAGGATGAAGACGCCGGCATGTATCATTCCATTTCTTCTGCAATTCTTGAGTCTTATGCTTCAAGATCATCTCTTGATCCTTAGTCTGTATATCACATGCGACAATAATACTAAAAGCTTAGATGGGGGGAAAAGATTCACCTATGCAAATATTAAAAAACATAAATCTAATAAGGTTTGGTTCAATTTATTTTTTGAGCTTGTTACCTGCATCTGATCTACAGTTTTAACATCATTATCGAGGGCCTTGGCATTCCGCAACCACTGCGGCAATCGTGGCTGAGTTGATTCTGATTTAATATCAGATGAAGGTTTCTCAAACTCCTTGGCTGCTAAAAGTTTTGCATGCTCTTGTTCATAATTCTCCATGCACTGGGAGCAACATCCTGCTTTTTGTGCAGGGTCCAAGTTCTCAGAGAGTTGCCTAGGTCGAACAGCCATAGTCGCAAGCCCCTTCAATGGGGACAGGGACTCAACAGAGCCGCTAAGTATCCCATTACTCCCAAGCCTGGAAGATAAGAAGCATATTACAAGTTAACCGATGAAACCAGCAGAAAAACAAGATAATCCGATCTCTCAAGTATTGACAGAAACCAGTAGGGGGGAAAAAAAGGATGCCCTCATCTCAAACTGCTTCATCTAAGTTCAGAGCTTGCAAAGAAACCAAGATAGAGCAAGCAAGACAAAGTCAAACTTAAACATGAATGTAAAAAGTCTTATGAAAGTGAAGCAAATAAATTGTATTAAGCAAGTCCCAAAGCCGACAGAAAAAAGAAATGTTAAATTTTTTTTTCATCAGAATCAGCTTTTTCCCCAGAATAAAATCCATTAGTAGCACAAAAACCATGGATTCTATAAACAGAAATTTCTTGATACCCATTAATATACCACACTCAATAAAATCTACTTGCATATAATCCCTGAAATCAAGCATAGCATATTATCCGAGTTAAATGAATTCCAAAATTTTGATCCTCTTAACTTTTTCTAGCACCATCCATAGAATTTAGGCTTCCCATATTCAAAAACTAAAGCTAAAATAACAAAAACATGAGCTTCCATAGTTGACAAAACAAACACCTTGGAAACATTGCCGGCAAGGGTGCTCTAGCAGCAATAGGAACAGCCTGCAGATCCCAATCGTTCTCCATTGAAGGATGATAGACTTGGCATCTCAAATAAGTTTCACAAGTTGCAGTTCCGATTAACCATACTCTCCCACTCCCTTCTCCAAACCTCCTCAACAACTTCCCCATCTCTGCCACCGTAGCACGCCCCGCTTCCGATACCACCTGCGGCTGCTGTTGAACTCCGCCAGCAAGACCCACCTGCTGGTTATTCTCCACTAACCATTTCAAGTCACCCAAATCAAGAATCACGCCTCCGCAATCCAAATTCCCAATCTTTGCTCCAACTTGAGTACCCAACTCCTTAAGTTTTGCAACCAGTTGGGTTTTATCCAATGCGAAATCTTTCTCCAAGCGAACCACTTCAACAGTTTTTAAAACCCCATCAATTTCCTTATTCGCAATCCTCCTCAAAATCTCCTTAGCCACCAATTCCGGCTCTGATTCACCCACCAAAACCGGGTTCCTCTTCTTGCTCCTCATCAAAATATCAATCACCCTTTTCACCTCTTCACCCCTTTGCTGCCCGGTCGGCCCGGCTGCCCCTTGCTGTAACCTCGGATTCAAATAGAAATTCCGACTAGCTGAAGGCGCAGCAACGGTGGAAGCAGCAGCTACAACCGGTTTAAATTCCAATCTGATTGGACCAGTCGTGTTAGCTAAGTTTGAATTCGTCGAGTTCAATGATTGTTCGATGTTTGCTTTGACCGCTGGACTCGAAAAACTAGCTTCTCGCATGACTCTACTAACACTTGGATCATCAAGAATGGATATAATTAACTGTTCCAATTCAACTTTAACGGCCAAAAGCGGTTGCTGTTGTTGCTCAGGACATCCACGGCGTTGGTGGGCTTGAGCACGCTTAAGAGCAGCCATCAAGGCATTGGAAATTGGTGGGTCGAGTCCGGGGCTGCTACTGTTGGCGTTTTGAGCAGTGGGTAGACGATCCAACGCCACGCTGAAGCAAAGCTCCAAAGCTCGACACTGCAAGGGATGAGAAGAATTGGGGTGCGATTTAATACATGCTTGGCGAAGTAGTCCGGTAGGAGATGCAAGGAGGGTTGCCGCCACATGGAGCGGCGTCGTTTGGCCGTGATTCCTACGGCTGGCTTCAACTATGGAATTGTTCAACACGCTGGCCGCCTCCGGCGTCAGGGTCTGTTGGATCGTACTTAATCCTGCTCTCATTTATTTTCACAAAACTAAAACGAATAACCAAACGAAAGCTTTTTACAGGCAACACCAAAAGACCAATACAAATACAAATGAACAAAAGCAATAGCTTGGATTTCGATAGATGGAGCTTATAATCTTCTTAACTTTAAGTGAATCATCTTTGGCTGTTCCTTTTTTCTTTTTTTTTCCTATGTTATATATTCTCTTCACACAAAATCAAGGGGAAATGGGAAAAAAAAATTGGGTATAAGAAAGAGAATTGAAGGCGAAAAGGAAAGACGAGATCCCCTTCCTCCCTTCCTTCCCTACCTTTTCCCTCTTTCACAAGAACCTCTCCATTTCTCTTTTATTTAGCTTTCACTCCCTATCTATCTCATTCACATCAATAACAAAAATATCCAGCCCTATTTAATTTTGTGTCAAAAATTCTAGACTCTACCTCGCCGGCCAACATAAAACTTCGGTTTAAAACAAAAAAACTAGGAAAGAGAGAGGCAGGCAAAAGTAAATTTGTTAGGGGATCAGGTGAGCTGAGGTGAGACTGAGGTGCATGAAAAATGTTTGTTTTTATTAGAGAAAAAAAAAGAAAACAAAGGAAAAGAAAATAAAAAAAGAAAATACAATTTCTTTAAAATATAGAAATCACAATCACTGTAAATCTGCAATCCTCATCCCCTTCATTTTAAATTTTATTAATTATTACATTTAATTAATATTATTTTAAAAATATTATTAATTAATTTTTAAAAAAATTGTCTTTAACAAAACCTTATAATTTTTATTTTATTTTAAAACACAAATAAATAATTAATTATTTAAAACTTTTGAAACTTTTGTTCTCTTGTCTCTATGTGTCAATACATTAGAGGTGGGAGAAATTCCATTTTTACAGATAGAAACAGAAATATTTTAATGTTTTTAAAAAATTTAAAATTAAAAAAAATAAATTCATGGGTAGATTGTTTTATGTTTTTATCTCTCTTCTACACTGTGGATTGATTGCCATTTTTATCTTTTTCTTATTATTATTTTTTTTTTCAAGATCAAGAGTTCATCCCTCCCAGTTCCACGCGCTTTTGCTGATAAAGATGCTGTTATGGTTCAAGAGGCGGCAGGGCTGAATAAAAACGGGAGTAAGTTTCACGCGCAATGGAATGAGAGGAAAAAAATTGGAGAAGAGAGTTCCCAATATTTATTTTATTATAAAACGAAAAAAATAAAAAATAAAAAAAACAAACCTTATATTACTATTTTATTTTTTGTTTGGTTTTCAACCAATTTTCCGCTCTTCACACGTAATCGCTGCAAAGGGCATCGCACGACTTTCAGGTTTCACCTTTTCATAATGACAACTTTTCTCTCTCTCTCTCTCTCTAATTTTGTTTTGTTTTTATTTTGTTTTCAAAGCATCCGTTCCAACATCATTTGCATCTTTTTTTTTTTTTTTTTTTACTTCCTAGTAATCCTAAAAATTATATATAAAAAAATTAAAAGAATAGACAAATTTTTAATATATTTAAAAAAAATAAGCAAAGAAATGAGACTGACGAAGTAGTCATTTTTTTATTTAAATTTGTTACCATTAATCTAGTTTAAATTATTCTGTTCTTGTAACCTTTTTATATGTTTTTTTCCTATTGTATTTTAACTCTTTTTTGGTTCTTAGCTACCTTCTTATTTTTTGTGCAAATGTTATCTCACATCTTTTGTTACTTTATTTCCATTGATATGTTACCTCACATAATGACTATTGTATAATATAAGATTAGTCATTAATATTGAGATTTTGTATTCTAATCTTCTTATTACTGATCTCTCATGGGGTCTAATTTGATCACCAATGTTGACTTTGAAATATTATCTATGTTAGTTTGAATTTTGAAAGTGTTGTATATGGCTCATATAATTTTATATATAGAGGTAACCTTAAATCTATGGCTCATATAATTTTATGGTACATGGGTAATTTTATAAAATTATACTGGATAGGGTTAGTATAAAAATATGATTGATGTAATCTTAAATTAAGTAGTGAATAAAAAACAACAGCCGCCGCTTCTGAAGACGTAAGCACATTGTCGAACCTCGTTAAATCTCTGTGTTGATTTTTCTGTTCTCTTTTCTTTATGTTTTCATGATTCTTTGATTATTAGTCTCAATAAAAAGATTGAATAATTTTCTTTTCTTAAATCAATAAATACAGAATAAAATGATTTGCTAGTAAAATGTTAAGTTTGTAATATTAATAATCAAGATGCATGAAATGTTAATGCCAGGGAAAAAATTTTTAGGAAATGATAAATTTATGTGCATTTAAAAGTTTCATCTTGATAAGTTGTACTAGCACATAAATCCAAAACCACTGCATGGAAAAAATTTAATACCATAAAAGATAATTAAATCACTACATGTTAAGAGAAGCATCTCAAATATTTATTTTTTATATGCTAATAAAAAATTTTTTAACTTGTACGATTAAAGAGATTTACGCATATCTTATTTTTTAAAATTATTTTTATTTATTAAATATATATTGAATAATATATGTCACTCGATAACTTTACTTATAAAATCTAAAAATTAAAGATAATAAGACAATTTTTTTTTTAAAAAAAATGTAAGATGGATTTGCCTTTAGCACATGATGATGGACTAACTGAATTTTACATTTGTATTTACTATGAAATTAATATGATGACACAATTGACAGCAACCAATTATAAATTGTGTTATGGTGACAATTTCGTAATTCACAGTCCACATAAACAACTATTCTACAATGCTAGAAGAAGCGTGTGCATATATTTAAATTAAATTTGATAATATCAAATATGATTATATGAATTTTATATAAAATAATAATAAAATTTGATGTAATATAAATACGTAAATATTTTAAAATCTATATAATATGAATTATTAAAATATCAAATTTTATATAAATTTAAAACAGTTTTAATATAATTATGATATAATAAAATATATAAATATAAAACAAATAAAGGAATTGGGAGATCTACCTCAAACCCAATTATTTAGCAAAATAATTGATATATAATAAAATACTAATTAAACCCAATTATTTAATAAAATATAATATATATATATATATATACACACACACACACATCAATACTAATTAACCAGATCCTTTTATTTATGTGATTTATAAGAAATCTTTTGATATATGATTAAATGCTTTTGTTAGGGGTGCGATCTAACCCCATCACGGGGCAACCATCCAATATAAAATCTTCTGGTAACAATTAATTTGGTGTAAATTTTAACTTGGTCGGCACCTTCTTTTCAAGTTTAATTATATCAATCAATAGCTGATGGCTTGCTTTCATTGTTGATAGCTCCCCTGTCCAGTTAAAATTAAATTAAAAAGCTGTTTTTTTCATTCAACTTGAATTTAGGTTAGGTCACAAACAAATTTCATTCAAATATTCAATAATAATAGCTTTCTTTTTTTTTTTTTTTCTTTTACTTTAAATTAATTAGAAATTTATTATCATCACAAGTATGTACACAATGTAATTAATTTTCTTGTCATCAATTCTTCGTTAGTAATATCACATTTATTGAGTCCCTTATCTATAGTTACTTAGCCAATCAAGTACTACACCAATTATTTAAGCAACATTGACCCAAACTTAACCAAATCCATCACTCTTTCAAAGTAAAAAATGGTTTAGGTATTGCACAATTTATTTAAAAGCAACATTAAATAAATGAGAGGTAAATAGAAACAAACCCATCACTCTTTTAGCGAAAAAAAAAATGTTTTTTGTCTGAAAATTTTTTTGCCTAAGTGAGAGGTAAATAGAAACAATGACAAAAACCATAAAAATAAAAAGGGTTTTGCTAAATGGATCTTTAAAACACTTATAAAGATTAGTTAAGTTATTATTTATTATCAGATTTTATATTTAAAAATTCGTTTTTGATATGCTAACAACGGATAAACATTGTAGTAGATGTTGAGTATCAATCCAACAACGTGAAATTAATTTTTGACCAAACCCAAAGGGTAAACTTACTAAGCGAGTAATTCAAATAAATTTTCGGGTCGCTTGATTTGGCTTAAATAGCAAGTTTGGTCATACATGGAACATTTTTGTTTTGTTTATCCAGAACATTAACAATTAATTATAAAATAATCTTACAAAAAGGTCAATTGGAAGGAGATGTTTAATCTCGAATTGTCATTTAAAAGCCCATCAATTTTAAATTAAGGCAAAGAAAAGGGGAAAAAAGTTGGCTTTGGATATGGGTAGAAACAATTCAAATTTCAATCAAATTTAAAAATTATATTAACGAATTTTTTGGTCGTTAAAGTTTAATTCAACTTAAAATCTAAGTAAACTTTTACATTTAAATCCAATCAAATTTTGCAAAAAATTTACCAAAATCTAGATTGATCCATCTAAGTTTTACCGAAAAAATAGATTTTTTTTTTTTAAAAAATAAATCCTTAAATAAAATGAATTAGATAGGGCTCTATATGACAAAAAATTATTACACTGAAATTCAATTTATTTTAAAATAAATTTTATTTTTTTAATTGATATTTTTATCTAAATTATTTCGTGTATAAGATGAACCTTCAAAAAAACTTGACGACTAATCCACCTATAAACATTTCTAGTTATCTCCTATTGACAAAAGGGGTCTCCCATATAAATAAATGTGTACTTCATGATTAATAATAGATTATTAAATAAATAGTAATGTTTTATTTAATTGAAGAGTAAAATAATGAGAACTTTTTGGGATTCCTGACTTTACAAAAAAGTTATTTGTTACTTCTAACTACTGCTAACAACTTTTTTGTGGAGAGAGAAAGGGAGACCAACAAAGACCATCCATCTATCCATCATCATATTTTCCTTTTCGTTACGCACGCCCGATTTTAAAAACCGTATAATTAATCAACATCAACTAATATAAAAATAATTAAATTATAATAAAAATAAAATAATTATTACATATATCAATAATAAAAATTTTTTAATTTTATAAATAAAATTTAAAATTTATTATATATTTTATTATATAATTTTTTAATTTTACTTATGTTATTAAAAATTTTATAAATTAAATAATAATTTAAAAATAATAAAAATATATAATTATATTAAAATTTATATAAATAAATTATATTTTTATATAATTTTAATAAAAAATAATATAAATATGATATAAAAATATATGATATTTTTTTTCCCTCCACTTTACGCGTTTTGGGAGCCGGTCTTTCTATTTTCTTACAACTACTCCCAACCGTTTCCACCCCTACTGGTTCTTCAGTCACGTGCTGAGATTGGGGCGTGGTCATTAGTTCAAAAGATCAGGGCCGTTTGATTGGATGGATAGAGTTCTGGTAGTACGGGGGGGTTGAATTTCTCGCGAGAACAAAAACTTTTGTCGTGTAGGGAGAAAAAGCTGACGCGTGAAACTTAATCCTGTCCTTTTCCGGTGATCCAGAAAAAAAAGTGAGAGTTTGAAAGTAGGAGTGAGTTTTTCAACTTTCTGCATTTATTAACCCTTCAGTTCACGTATCTTGGCGACCCCTTTGTCTGCTTTTACCGTCTTTTCTCCTATTTTCTAAATGATGAAATGCCTAACATACCCCTACATCGGTTAATTTCTATATTAAAATATATTTTTTTATAAAAAATGTTCTGAATAAATAAATTATTTGATTTGACGAGTAACTTTTTAGGATTATCAATTCATCACAATATTTATATAATTAGTTAAAATTTAATATTAAATAAAATTATAAGTAAAAATATAGATAATTTTTTTGAAATAAATAGAGAATTTTTTAAAATATATATAAAATTTTAAAAAACATAAATAACTCTTTTATTTTCTATATTATTATTTTTATTTTATATTTTCATCAATTGAGTTATTATTATATGATTAAATGACATCAATGATTTAATTTAATAAAATATTTTATATAACTAAAATTTGATATACTTACTATGCAAGCAATTTTTCTGCTAATATAAAAAATAAATTATTTTAGATAGCTTTAATGGCGGAAGTACATTTTTTTAACAACTAGTAATAAATTTAAAAAGATATTAATATCTTTATTTTTTTATTATCTCTTTTAGTTTTGAGCTTTTTTTTTTTTTTATCAATTCTCTTGACTGGTTTTAATTTTTTTAACTATATTTACGAAATTGACATATGTTTATTTGATATTATTATTATTATTATTTTTAAATTTAACTAAAGAGCATAGAGTAATCTAATAAATTTATTTGTAAAATTTAAAATTTTTAATTTTCGTAATAATTTTTTTATCATATTTATTCAATATAAGTATTGTTACAATCTTATTATTTTGCTTGACAATTACTACTCATTTTATTATGAATTTTACTAACCTCGTATATATATTTTTTAAGGTCATAAGTACGCTTGTCGAAAAAATTTCCTTAAAGATTTGACACGTCGAAGATTCTTTCATTTTATAGGAGATGATGTGACTTTTGCAATTTTCATTATTATTATTATTATTATTATTATTATTGTGAAAGTTAATAATTATTTTTTTTGTTAATCTTCCATTGATCCAAA
>JBBYHL010000016.1:1043513-1055026 GCA_038381835.1 Adansonia madagascariensis | reverse complement strand
TTTCATGATTATACGTGTGCTAATTAACATTAAAAAAATCACGATTAAAATCCAGTCCATTATTTTTATTACTTTTCAATACAGTTAATATCATCATCCATCTTTTTTATAATTTTAGAAATGTTTTTTAATCTTACAAAATACTGTGGAAGTTAGAATTCTAAGAAGCTAAAAAATGGAATACTTTTGCTAATAAAATACTTAAAAAGCTTTAAAAAGGCACCAACTAAATATATATTATAGTGTTTATTTTTCCACACGTAAGATCATCTTTTACCATTATTAATACATCTTTTACTATTATTAATGAAGGGAAAAGAAACTCAAAATCAGGTCTATCAACATAATATACAGTTGAATAAATACATATTTTATTGAACCAAATAGTTAAGTGCTAGTATATAAGTTTAATTAACAAACTTCAAAATAAAACTTTTTGGATGTGTTGCTATATATAATACGATGAATATTGACATTCGTTCAATTAGACAATTATTCATTTAAGTAATTGTTTATATGACAACGGGATGGACTCCCCAATGCTCATCAAAAGCGTCTCACATTTTGCACTGATTTGCTACATTTATTTTCTTCTTTGCTCCTCTGTTGCATAAGTTTGATGAATTAATTCTTAAATTATTCATTATCAAATTGGAGGTTGAATACGTCTTAATACCGAAAAGCTTTCATTATTAATTTTTTTTAATAATCATCTACATCATGCTTATTGCATGATGTTTATCGGAATAATTTAAACTTTGAAAAATTTATAGCATGTAAAAGTAGAAGAGAATAATGCTTGTGGAGGGACCTCAAATAGGAAATAAATGAATGATAGATGATGTATATTATATGGTCTCTATGAATTATGCTTTAGGGGTTTTGTATTTTTGGGCACAAAGGTTCTGTCTTGTAGAGTTGATAGAAAAATAAAAGGGAATAAATAAATATAGTCACTTAATTATTCGAAATTTTTTATTTTATAAAAGTTTATTTTTTTAAATATCTAACTATTAAAGACTAACAGTTGAATAATATGACAGTATCATGTCATTTGTTAAATGTCATATGGAACTGCAACTTTATCTAACATGCGACGGCGTTATTCATATGGTATTATATTTGAATTTTGAAAAAAAAATGAAAATTATAAAAATTTTTACTCGATCTATTTAACTTTTTTATAATTTTTATGTTGGTCAATCAACTTTGAGTTTTTCACAATTTTGATCATTAACATTTATCAAAACTTGTTTATTAATATTTAAGTATTTATTATAGACTATATCAGCCAACCAAGAAAAATTAAAGAAATGAGAATTTGGTTTTAATTTCATGTAAAAAAAAAGAATATAGAAACTTATTATATTAAATTCTCAATCGTTGTTAAATAAATTGTTATAAAACCATGTCGAGGATCAGATTTTCACAATGAAGATCAAAATATTAATAATTTTAAAAATATTAAATATTGGTAGCCACATCATAACTATCTAAATTTGATTAAAATAGAAATTCTAAAAAGAAAAGTGATCAAAAGTAGTGTAACTTAATGCAACCGAGTAAGACGATATGACAGCTCCACAAGGCATCTAACAGACGGTGTGGTACTATCACATCATCTGGAGTTACTCGCTAATGATTGAGTGGTAAAAAAATAATTTGAGTACTACGGGTAACTAAATTGATATTTTCATAATTCGATAATTAAAAAATCTCGAAAGGTTAAATGATTATATATCATTTTATCTAAAAAAGTGAAAAAAGTGAAAAAAATGAAAAAAAATATAAATATTTTTTTCATAATATATTTGATAGGAAAGATTAAAATATGAAAAAGATTATTTTCATATGTAATTTAATTGAAAAAAACATATATTTTAGAGAAGCTTTTTTTTTTTTTTTCGATATAAGTTTAGTTATCTTTTTTTCTAGCGAATGAGGATTTTTTTTTCAGATAGTTGTAATTGGCTTAGATATAAAATACTTGTGCCTTGTACTCTTTTAGTTTTGGGGTATTGCTAGATCGAGGGGGCATGATGGAGTAGTTGAACATATTAAGACTTCTCTATTGTTTAACTTCAATATCACAACATCATTAAATATTTAAAATTTTCTCCAGGAAACTCCTTGTTTTTTTTTCTTTAATATGTGAGGGTGTTAATAATAATTGAAATTAAGAATTCAATATTTAATTAATAAATCATATAATTATTGGCTTGCTTTTGTCTTTTGCATGCTCACTTCTTAAGCATGATACAATAACAATTTCTTCCATTTAAAAAAAAAAAAAAAAACCCAGAAGGTGACCTCATCTTAAACCTTTTCTCCATATTTGAAACCTTCTTAGATCCATTTCCACCATTTTAAATCTCCACTTTGGTTTAAATTGAAAGAAGCTCTCTCCCTCTATGATTATTATTTTATCTTAGCATCATTGTATCAAAAGGTGTTTGCTTTTTTGTTGGTTCCTTCACAAGGGAAAAAGGTTTTCTCCCACTATACCATACTCCTTTTCAATTCTCCCCCACCCCATCAATAATAGAAGAACCATGATTCGAAAAAGAACCCCATTCTCTTTTTTTTTTTTTTTTTTCTTTCCTCCAAGTAAGGATTGCTAGATCAACCAACGACCCCATTTGAAAGTATCCTTCAAAACCCTTTCTCTCCTTGTGTAATTGCTAAAGTAGCATTTTATTTGACTTATTAGAACCTCAAAAAGGCACCCTTTTTCCTCTCACAAAGTTCAAAATCACACTTGATAAATCCATGATCATCTCTTGATGCAAAAAAAAGTAAAATAAAGCCTCTTCCAAAGGATAATTGATGGTATATCATGAGACAAAAGGGCCCATAGCTCTTTTCACTAATGCAAGCCAAACCCCACATTAGCTTTTTCACACACATGTATCTGAATAAGTATATGATATAATCATTCCATCAAAGGTCAAACTTTAAGCAAACATAAATAACAATTCACTCACAGCTGGTGGAGAAACTGAGCCACCCCCTCCCCCCCTTCTAAAAAGTTTTGGTAGCTTCTTGCACTCAAAGCAAATAGACTTTTTCAAGTCCCCCGGCCCTTATCCATTCTTCTTTTGTTCACTCCCCTCTCTTTTTAGTTTAGAATAAAGGAAAGTGGCTTTGCTTTTTGATTAGATGAATTTGGGAGAAGCACCAATCAAGCAAAAGATGACCATTGGTTCCCCCTTTTTGCAATAGAAGAATGGTACAATCACTTTTTTTAAAAAAAAGAAACTATACAAGAAAAAATTATATGTAATGTTAGTTGTTATTCCAACCAAGGAAAAGTTTAAATTTATATATAAATATGGTGCATAATTAATATTTGAAATGGAAATATTACTTTTAAATCTTTAACAAATAAATGCCTTACCAAAGAGATTCGTTTTCAAGATGGATTTAATTAGCTATTGGGTATATTTAATGTGGGATTCAATTAATTATTAATTGATGGCAATATTTTCATCTTATATAAAATTAGTTCCTATATATTAATGATCATGAAAATTGACTTTCTTTGATGAAGTATATTTGAATTATATAGTGAAGCCTCATCTCAAATGATTGTAGGGGCACCGACCCATCAAAGGATGCATTGATTTTTAATTTTCACGTAAGAAAGAGGCAATTAGAAGATGCCAAATCCCCACCTCAAAAGCTTTGTTTGAAAGTAAGTGGCATCTATAATATATTTCCCTCTTTAACTTTTGGAGTTTTGGAATCCTTAAAAGAGTTACCAACAATAGAAAATCCAACTTAGAAGCCGAAGAAAAGCTACTTTTTCCCCCTCCACTAATGGTGTGGAAATTTTGGGTTTATAGCAATAATCTCCTTTTACTTTACACTCAAGCATATTCAACTTTTTAGGAGAAATCAAGAAAAGCTACCCTAAGAATGATATGAAAGGAAGACATGCCTACGTGAGACACTTAAACCATACATTGATATGCATTGAAAGTGTGATAATTGGGCTCAATTAAGCCACAAAGATATGTTTTAAAATATTTGTTTTTTAACATACCCAGTTTTATTTTAGAATTCTTTATATTCTGCAATAAAATGATGTCATGTATAAAATTGGTTCTCTCCGTATTTATTAAAATTTTAAAAAATTTTGAGTTTAAGTGAGTTTATATATATATATATGTATATTAATTTTTTTAAGTACATTCAAGTTGGGTTGGTTTCAAATTTCAATTAGATTAATCAAAGTTAACTATACCTTGTTTTAAGGATTTCTTTTTCTTCTATTCTTTATTTTTTTTATTTCCTCAAAAATGCTGAAAATTGAAGGGATCGATATATGAAAAAGCTAAAGAATATGTATTGACATTGAGAATGCTTATCTAGATTTCTTTTCTCTTCTAATAAATGCTTATATAGATTTTTTTTTTTTTTAACAAATGAAATGAGTGGTAACCAGTTAGCAAGCATATCATTACAATTCTTAAAATTTTTAAGGACCTAAACATTAAAAAAATGCATTGAATACAAAATTGAGTATAGCCCACTTTCAACTACAATCATAAATGCAATTTGGTTCATGAGATGAGTCCTCATCTCAACATTTAACAAATTGAACCCATTAGGTGGTAAATTAAATGCCATTGGGAACATTGAGAAAGACAAGGGAATCATCACTTTGATAAATTTGGTCATCATTTTGAATTTTGATGGATCTTGAAACCCCAAGTTTTCCTTGGTTGCAATTTTTTCCGATTAATTTTAGTATTAAAATTACATTCCACATGTTTTATATAGGCCGAGTCCATAATTGTGTGACTGTTGTTGTACTAAACAAAAAAAGGAAAGTCGATAAAAATAAATGAGTCAATGAATGCTTCTTGTGTACTTCAATGCTATCCCTGCTATGTCCACATGCTTGATTTTGAAAAAAAAAAAAAAGTATGATGTTAGAATTATACCATTTTAGTTTCTATATCTATTTGTACAATTGTATCGATTCGTATTCATTTATATTGATTTTTATTAATTAGTATAAAATTTTAATTTTTTATTTATTTAAAATGCTTTGTACTTTTTTTTATTCTTTTAACCAAGTTCTAATTTTTTTTTTTAAATAATCTTTTCATCTTTACCCTAGCGATCATTATGTAGAGCTCTTCACTCTAATCTCCAAAAGAGTAAAAATGTTGCTTTCTTGTACTAATTTGGGGATCTAAAGCTAGCTCCTGCAGCCCCTATGCATGAAAAGGTCATCAAGTAATTAGCAGAAGATAGCTAATTAAAAGAGTACACTTTTCTATCATGCAAAAATGCTATGGCTACCAAACATTTTCGTAGCATGGTGCCAGTATATGAAACGGTTAGCACACAGAATTTAGGAAAATAAAAATGGTACAGCTAGCTACAAAATGCCCACCTTTTTCAAATTGAAGAAACCCTTAATTAGGTTTGGAATAAGGGCTTTAACTACATCTTGATCAGTTCAATAGAGAAGAATGTTTTCTGTTCAAGCAAATTAAAAGCAGATACTTTTAACCTGTGAAAGAAGCCTATGAAGTATGTAAGAATATGAAGGTGGGAATGAGGGGGCAAAACCAACCTTTTTTTTTTTTTGGTTGTGTGAAGTATATGTTAAAAGCTAGCAGAAGAAGGTTCAGAGTTTGCTTGTGTTAGTTAATCTCAAAAAGAGAATAATGTAAAACTCTCCGCTTAATTCAATTGATTTATATAATTATTTTTAACAAGCGACATTTAATAAGTTTGGAGTTTAAATGTGAGGGAATATTTTTAACTCTTTCTTCTGTTTTCAAGCAGCTACAACCCTTCAATTGAAGTGTTACCATCTTACCATCTTGGACCTTTTCTTTTATTTTCAAACAGTGACTTTCATTGTATAAAAAAAATGTAAAATCCTCAACCATAGGTGTCACCATCTAAGGGGTACCGAAATCTAAATCTTTGCTATAAGAGTCTTTCCGGTGATTATCAAATTAAAGTTACTAATTTATTAAGAGCAATAATAATACAGACGAAGAAAGAAGAAAGAGGAAGGATGGGGCAGGGGGAGTTAAAGACAACAATCATAAGTGTCATCTCATCTTAATTCGCTATTACAGTGTTGAATTAAAGGCATCGATCGACCAATGTCTATCAAAATCGTAAAATCACAATCCTGCATGTACCTTGCATGTTACATTATTATTATTGCACTCACGTACTAAACGTGTGTGATGCAAACAAGTCCAAATTGTGTAATTGCGGTAGATAATGTTTAAATTTTTTTCTATTCTAGACACCTTTTGAATTTTATACCACATTTAATGATGGTGGAAATCTAAACTTGTGAATGGGGGAATGCATTTTGAATGGGTTTTTTTAATTTCACCGGCCTTTTTAATAAGATTCGAGGGGTAAAGGGCCTAGTTGATAACTAAATCTAATGAAAAGGAAAATACTTTTTTTTTTTTTTTACATTTTTTACTATTTTTCAATTTTAAATTTTAAATTTTTATTTTGGGGTAAACTTCAAAAATACCCATTTGGTTTTAGTTAAAATCGCTTAATCCCTTACGCTTTAAAAATTATCACCTACCCCTCCGCGATTTTATTCTGTCTAAAATGTACTTAATGCCATTAAAAATTTGAATGAAATGTTCATTTTACACTTGAAATTTTTAATAGTGCTTGTTTAAAATAGCAAAGGTAAAATGGATATTTTATATAAATTTTTAATAGTGCTAATTACATTTTGGACACAAGGGAGATAAGTAATAATTTTTAAAACACAAGGGGTTAAGTGAATTTTGTTCAAACAATAGTTTTTTTCTTTTAAATTTATCCTTTATTTTTTAATATAAATATACTTTTAATAATGTTTAATTATTATTTAACATATATATAATTTAACATATATATTTTATCATTGATTATAAATATAATTTTTATAATTTTTAATTATTTATTATATATATTATTTTAATCTAATATTCTCAATAATCATTTTTTTCACTATAATCATCTTATCTTCATTGTTGTTTATACATTCAAACATATATCCTACAATTAACCTTCACTTTACTACTAAAATAATTAATTTCATAATTATTGTTATTTTAATTTTATCAAAATTAATCTCTATCGCCAAGCTAAGTAGGCTTATATCTATTACTATTCTTGTGCGGTGTGTTTGATATTGGGAAACGAGAAAGAAAAAAAAATGAAAATAAAAGGGAAAGAAAAATGAATGACTTTGCATGATTTCTTTCTTTCCTTCCAAAATTCCGTCATTTTAAATATGAGAAAGCTTATTCGTTTCGCTCAAATTCTCAACTTTATTTATAATTTATCTTATAAAATATTTTAATTACGATTATAAGATCATAATTTTTATAATATATTAAGATATTTAGACTTACCATAATTAAAGATTTTTTAATATCTGATTACAATTATAAAATTGTAATCTTCATAATATTTTAATGACGATTATGATTATAACATCATAATTTTTATGATCTGATTCTATATAATTAATACCGATTTAGCTTATTGCCTATATAAATGTCATAGCATTCTCATTTAAACGCATAAAATTAAATAAAAAATAATATTTTCTGTATATTTATAGTCTCTCTCTCTCTTTTTCTCTCTTATAGCTACAGTTATTGTTTTGCTGGCAAGCCATCAGAATTACTAGTTTCCATCAATTTTACAATACATCCCTATTTTTCATATTTCATAATATAATGAAAGAAAATAATTTTTTTTACTCTCTTTCCTTTTTTTTTTTTTTTGTTTTTAACTTTCCTCTCGTCTATATTCCTTCAATTCATTTTTCTTCTTTCTTATAGAACATAACGTTAGGTAACAAGAAAAAGAAAAACAAAATTAACTCATAGAAATTAGAAAACCTGTTGGAGGACGCATTGTATTTGAGATGATGAGAAAGAGAACAAGTGCGCAAATTTTCTTAATTTGTAGTCATGTCATAGTTTTCATATTCAACTTTGTCTACTTTCGATTGAGATCATTATTGTAAATGTCAAACTCCTTATTACTTGATTGACATCTCAAATCGCAAAGTCAAGTGCAGAAGAAGTTGCCATATTTATGATCATCATCGTCGTCGTCATCTAAATAGAGATTCTCTAAGTCTAGTGCACAAAATGACCTCTAATTGATTATAGTTATCAAGCAAATTAAATTCAACGAAATCCAAGTATACTGACAAAATCTTCAACATCCCATTCCTCTCTCTCTGTCTCTCCCTCTTATCTCTTTCTACTAGTTATTACCAGCTTGAAAACCTAATTAATAAATATATATATATTATCCCTCAAGTTTCACTGTTAAGAATCAGTGATTACAAAAGGCAAAGTGCCAAAGACAAACAAACCCAGATGAGAACTAAAACTTGAACAGCATGTAAGCGGCAATATGTTTCTAAACTGTAAAGGCTAGCATAACAAGGCGACAACAGATCCAAAAAGGCTGCATGCATGCACGCATGCATTGCCGACAGCTGAATATACAGGAAGGAACAAATTCTTACAGCTACAGCTTCATGAAATTAGACAACTGAGAAGCCAACAACGACCAAAAATCTCTGTACTTAGATTTTGTGTTTGTTTTTATGAAAGAAAAAAAAAATCCAGGCAAAAAGACATTTCAAACATGCGCCCATAAAACTGTGACCCCCCAATAAAAGCTGACACCAAAACCCAGAAAGTTTCATACTTTCTTTCTGCCAGCAAATGAAACTGGAAGGAATAGGCCAGAGACAAGGTATTTTTGAACCACTTTATTTTTATTAGTGAAAGATAAATGGCATTCGCATGCTATTTCTACTACCATTGTTAAGAATCTTTCTAAATAGTGCACATAAATATGCATTTCCTAAGATAACAAGGTCTTTGGGTTAGTAATAAAGAAGTAGTTTTAAACTTTTGAGCTATATGATAGTGAATGTATTTTTTTTTTTTTTTCGTATTTCATAAAAATATTATTTTACGTATTTTTTATCAAATTAAAAAATACATTAATTATAGTACTTATATAAATATCAGCTTGACAAAAATCTATACCACTAGTTACCATTTCTTATTATTAGAAGACTTGAACTTCTTTTTCAACATAATAATAATTATAACCCCTAGCTAAGCTAAGAACGGGGAAGGTAATTATTTATTTTACAATGGGCTTTATTATCGAATGTTTTAAACACATATTTAAGATTCTTATATTAAATAAATTATTATTTTAGTACATTAAAATTATATTTAATAAAAATACTATTATAAACAATAATTTATCTAACTTTAACAAATATGTTTAAAATACTTATTAATAAAATCATTTTACTATTACTTTTCCATTACTAATTGATTGGATTAAATTGAAAATCGATGATATGCTTTGTTGGGTCGAATTGATTGGATAGTTTGATTGGACAGTAAAAAATTAATTGAATCGATAAAAAATAAGTACAATCTAAAAGAGGAAAAAATAGTTTTAAATTTTTTAATTTTTTTAAAAAAATTATTTTATATAAGAAAATTTAAACTTTTAACCTCTTCAATCTATATAAAAGATTATTCAATTTAGTCAAATATATAATTTTATTTAGTATTTATTATATTTACTACTTATTTAATATTACAATTGCTTATTTAATACATAAATTCTTTTTTTTTCTTGTAACTGACTGAAAATCTCATGGATTAAATTTCCAAATAAGTTTTTCAACATCGTTATTTTTTGGTTATATATTTTTTTGAACGTCCCTTTTTAAGATTTAAATAACAATAATAACACGATATTATAATATTTATTTTATAATTTTATATCTTTTTATCATTAATATTTATAATCAACATTTATTATAATTAATATTATAATATTTATTATATTCATACTCGCAATAAACATGATACGACGACGAACACGTCCACAACGCACTCATCAGCTCTCTTTCTCTCTCTCTCTTGGAAATAAATTCAACTTTCCTTTTTATTACACGTTAAATGCCTTTGAAATTGCTGGAAATTGCAAAGGAAAGAAACAAGGTCATCCCTTCACTTATAAATGCTAAAAGCCTGTGGGGTTTTTGTCCAACAACCCCCGGGACACCAGCTGAATTATAGTTATACTTGAATTCCTTTTTATTTATTTATTTATTTATTTTTAAACGTTATAAATCATGGCTTTTTTTTTTCCATTCAACTATTCAATGCTACACTATTTCCATTTTTTTTCTTTAAAAGTAACACATAGAGTTATCATCTCATAATTGTGAAAATTTTCCAAATGAGAAAACACAAGTGGTAAAAACATATACAAATAAAAATCTATTTTCGTTTTCCCTTGACGCATGCATGCTTATAATTAATAATTTGATTAACATCAAAAATTACAAAAGAAGATCTGCCATTTCAACCTTTTTTTACCCTTTTTTTTTCTGGCTTTTAAATCTTCCAAGTTCGAATGCTGAGATACAATGAATGTATCATCTGTCTATAACAAGATGAAAAAACATGAACTATTACCTTTCTCGGCTTTTCCACTAAGACAAAGACGACGACGTGAATTTCCTTTTAGTTCCATTTTTTCCTGTGCCGACTTTGGCTTGTATGGTTAGGCTTAGATTATTACAATTAGACTTTTTTTGTGATTGTGCATGTGTGTGCGCGCCTTTTAACTTGATTTTATTACTTTTAGGCAGATATTTGGAGCTTTTTACTTTGTATTTTTTTTGGGGTTTTGTTTTTCATTTACACAGTTAACATGCATTGCATTATGAAATGAAAAGTGTTGAACAGATGAAGACATGAATCTGCTTTTACCCTTTAACTTTATTGGTGGGCTAAACTTGTGGTCATGGAAAGATTGCCCATATCCACCACTAATGAAGCTAATTTATTGGGTGTGCAACCTATGGTCAGCAAATTTAATGCAACCCTAGCATCTAAGCCTACCCAAACCGGGAGTTTTATTTTTTTAATTTTTAGTACATTTAATTTAATTAATTAATTGAAAAAAATTAAAATTTAGTAAGTTATAATTACTTTTTTAAATTTTAATAATTTTAATATTAATATATATTATATTTTATTGATTATGTAAATTAAATTTATAATAATTATTTAGGATCAAGCATTTATCTTAAATTAACTTATAAGTTAATGTGCGGACCAATTATTTGAATAACATCCTTAAAAATAAAAAAAATAGGAAAAAAAAACTTTTTCCATATAAGTCAGTATAAATAATAAATTGACCAATGAGTGAACGTTTGAATCAACTATTTTAAATTCATCATTTAAAAATTAGAAAAATAAATAATTTTTTCTAAGCAATTTAAGTACATATCTTAAATTAACTTGCAAATAAATATGTAAATTGTGAGTCAACATATCGACTAACCACTTTAAGTACATTATTTATAATTAAAATAAAAATTAATTAATAAAATATTTTTTCTCTTAATTGAATAACTATGATAGCCTATTGAAAACAGGCTTAAT
>JBBYHL010000016.1:964831-978943 GCA_038381835.1 Adansonia madagascariensis | reverse complement strand
TGCCAACAAGGAAAATGGCATCAAGTCTTTCGTTTTGTTTTAACTTTGACACATAAGGAAAGATTGCCTAAAGTATAAAAAGACTCGAAAATAAAAATAAACTCATTTTGTATAAATCTCTTTTGGTGATGTTCCTAATAATATATGGTGGTTGGACTTATTTCAACGAATTATATTTCTATAACCATTCAAGGTTTCATAAAGTCAAGAAACCAAAGGAAAAGTGGGAGGAACATCTATTACAGAAATCACTAAAAACTATTAGGATCATTTTTTGAAATCAAGATTTGTTTTAAACCTTAAACAAGAGTTTCATCTTTTGTTATGAAAATTTTCTTAGGTAAAAACAGTTTTGAATTTAAATTTTTAAAATTTTATTGTTGAAATTTCAAAGAAAATTTTTTATTGGATTTTCAATCATTAACTTGGATCCTGACTGTGAGAATAAGTTTGTTAACTATTTATATGATTTTTGGTAGTAAAAAAGTGCTATAGATAAAACTCTTTTAGAGTTATGATATAAAGATTGTGTCAAGTCTCTATATAGAAATTTAGGAGAATTGACAATGATACAGTTCTTGAAACTCTCAAGTTTGACATTTAAGTTAGTTGCATTAAAAAAAAGGCAAACTATTAAGTCCATCAAAGGGAGCTAAAGAAAGCACTATAGTATTTAGAGATCATACACCTTCCCTTAAGTTTATGGATTGATGTATTAAAACTATTTTTAATGTCTTTATTAAAGTTTCAACTAAATTATTTTCTAAAACTTTCTAAGAATTACGGAATATTTTGAATCCAACTTAAGACATTTACGAACTTCGGTTGTTTAGTTAAAGAGAAGGTTTATAACTTAAACGTAAGGAAACTGGATCCAAGAATAGTTAGCAGTTATCGACTATGCAATTAACTTAAAGGGTTACAGGTTTTAAATGTCTCTTATATTTAACTAGAATTGTTGAAGCTGGAAATACTAAGTTTCTTATAGATCATGAGTCCAGTGAGAATGACTTTGCTCATACGGTTGATATTAAAGAATAAATTTATTTAGATTGATCTTTTGTAAAGGACTTAATTGTTTCTCAAAAACAAATATATAGAATTAACATGAGAATAATTAAATCAAAGTACAACCTTTACAATAGATCATTAATCTCACTAACTAAAGGTGTACAAAATATACAAATGATTATAGAATTAAGAGATGCAATGAGTAAGAAAATAACTATTTCTATGACTTGGTTGTATACCTATAAAAGTCTAATTTTGATATTGGACATAAAGATGATCTCGTTTTTCACTAGCCATGAATAGTGAAAATCTCACGCTTGGCATAAAGCTATGATAAAAGAGATGAAATCAATAGCTAATGATCCAATCAAGTAACTCGTTAAATTACTATTTGGTAATGTTAAACGATATGAGGTTAAACTTGTGGATAATAGTTTCACTCAAAAGAGGTATTGATTACTGTGGAACTTTCTTTCTAGCTTTTTATGGAAGTTTTATTAAGATTTATCATAGCTTTTTTAGCTCATTTTTTATTGAGAGTTACTTAAATGGTAATGAAAACAACTTGCTTGAATAAGAATCTTGAGAAGAGGTATACATCATTCTACCTGAAGATTTCTTTGAGAGATCAATATAAAGACTAAAACAAGCATCCCACCAATGGTATGTAAAGTTTAACAATATTAAGACATCATTTGGCTTTACTAAAATTGTTGTTGATCATTGTTTATGCCTTAAAGTCAGTGGGAGTAAAGTCATAATTTTAGTCTTATATGTTAGTGATTTTCTCCTTGCAAGAAGTGATTTAGCTTTGTTGCATGATACAAAGTTTTTCTTTCTTAAAACTTTGATATGGAGAATTTGGATGAAACTTCATATGTCATAGGCATAAAGATTCATAGAGATAAGTCTGAAATAATATTAAGTCTATTTCAAGAAGCTTATGTCGAGATAGTTTTAGGAAGAATTAGGATACAAAGCTATTCACCTACAAGGGCATAAATTGTAAAAAGGATATTTCAATTTCGTCAATATCTCCAAATAGTTTGGAAAAATAGCATCTATTAGAGCCTTTTATATTATCAGGTTTATAAGAAACTTGACATAAGGTTTATAATAAAAGTGCTTGGTAGATATTAAAGTAATCCTGGCCTTGGACTATAAAAGTTGTCAAAAGAATTATGTTGTAAAGTAATACCATAGGCAATAACGTTGAGATATTTTATCTCTAGGTTGATATTTGTCAAAAAAGCTATTAAAGATCTATTGTGACAATTCTTATGCAGTATGCTTTTCTAAGAAAGATAAAAGTGGGAGTTACAGTAAGCAAATAAATATAAAGTAGATATAAAGTAGCTTGTTGTTAGAGACTCTATAAAGAAGCAAGAAATGGATATTCAACATATCAGTAGAGGTTTAATGATAGCGGATCTTATGACTAAAGCATTGTCAACAAAACAATTTAATTTCATGTGGATTATATGAGACTAGTTAAATTCTGTCAAGATGTATTTTGGCTTCTTTGATTTGTTAATTTCAAATTCTTAGAGTTTATGGACATGTTTCAGTTTGTGCACATAAAGATTACATGTCAAGTGGACCTTGAATGATTATAAAAAATTCATTCATAAAGTGCTCTTTTAGAGAAGATCATGCATTGTAATACATGGAAGGGAATATTCGGATTAGAATGTTACCACCATGATTCATGCTATGCGAATCTTTAATTGAGTGAGAATTATGCTAGAGTAACTTATGTCCATAGTAAAGTTTGGATTTGAATATCACCTATTTAAGTTCTTGGTTTATCATATGGGCCAAGTTGGAGAATGTTAGACTTTGTGTGGCCCACATGATAATTAAGTGGACCGAGATTAATATTTAATTAATATTATCTATCAAATCCTTTTAAGATTAACTACTCTAGTGGTAAGAGTTAAAATCTACTTCAGTAACTAATTAGAATATAAACTCCTTGATAGTAGAATACAACTCTAATTAGTCTTCTAATATAGATCCTTAATCTAGTCTATATAAATTATTTGTGCACTATCATAAGATAATTATCCAAAAATAAAGAAATAGATTAAAAGGATTATATGAAGTGTTTGTCTTTGTATACTTGAAACGAAGTTGCGTACTTAATTAACAATGACTAAAAATACATTTCTTAATTTAAATATTACATGGAGTTCTTCCTAATCTGGACAACCTCTATAATTTCCGAGAGATCGTCAATAATATCGGAAGAACTTCACAGAACTTCCATAGCCTAGAATTTTTCCGCATACACTAAGCTCCAGCTACATTAGAACCAAATTATATGATGAGTCTTGCCACCTTTCGTTTGTCGTATTTCACAAACACTTCTAATGTAGTTTTGGTTGCCCACGATCCCGCGGCATTAGCCTCACAAGTCCCTAGAGGACACCAAAACTTAGCCACACCTTCATGTCAAAGTCACTCGAAACACTTCCACATCACCGAGAGAACCTAGCCATCTCCAAGACATTCACCTTACATATCAATCCAACATCTCCAAAAAATCATTACCTGATAACAAAATTACAAGAAACAATATATCCATCCCCAAAATAGTCCGAGACAACCACCAAGAAAAGCTAAACTAATTTGAAGATAATCGACTCCCATCACCGACGTTAAAGCTTCAAAGAAGACAAATTAAAAGCTCCTCATTAAAACGTAGTAAATAGAAATGTTATAAGAGTACCATTAAACGGAGACCACCCAAAAGGATAATCTATGACTTAAAACACTCAAAAACTAGTCCCATTCAAAGCCAGATTTAAACCCGTTAAAAAACAACCACCCAATACAATCCAACTAAATGCAAACAAACTCTTCCATTCCAACATGTAGCAAAATCCGTCGAGCAAAACCCAAAACTCAAAGAAATTAACTTAGCAACCTTCTTCCAAAAAAAACCAACCCTGTACAAATTCCTAATCAAGTAAAAATACATCCCCAAGTTAACCAAAGTCCAGTTCACCAAGAGTTCAAGTTATTTGAGCATACTTATAATCTCAAAAAACCCAACAGAACACAAACAGATCCTTCAAACCATAAAATACCACCTATAATCCGGCCCCTCACCAACCAAGTTAACAAAATTCTAGAATAACTATAACAAGGGTCTGAAACGTTCCCGATTATTACACAATTGAACTTCCACCTCAACCACATCAATCGCCCAAATTGATTTTGATGGCAAGCTCAAACTGTATTTAACAATAACAAACATCTTAAAAAACACCCAATAAAATTAGTCGGAAAGAACATAACATTCACTGACCTCCTATTTCCAAAAATTTCTGCCCTTCATCCAACTTCATGATTCGCTCTATAACTATGCCATCCTCACGGTTGGCCTCACAACCAACAATTTCCCCAACTTCCAAGTGGCTTTGGCATCTTCCTCGACAATTTTCTTTAAATTTCTAAAGTCACCGTCTGAGATTGAACCGTTAGCAACTTTACAATCCTTCTTTTTGATCGATGCCCTTTTTTTTCTTGGAATATTTTTTTTTTTTTGCTTTTTCTATTCTCCTTATGATTGATTTTAGCTAGCCATTCTTCCTCCAAATCCTCCATATCTCTCACCTTTTTCCTACCTGGTAAATTAACATCTCTAACTAGAGACACAGTCTCAGGAACTCTGACGAGAAATGTTATCCAAATCATCACCAGATGCGTGGGCCATAAACTCGACATTATTATGCCCCTCAACATTCAAACCTGGTCCAGCAACCTCCCAGGCCTTCTTAGAATAAGCTCAATACAACTTCCATTACCCATGGATGGGGGCTCACCATAATTTTCTTCTACCACCACTTCCTTGAATCTACCAAGATCTATTGAAATATTTTCCTTTGTTGCATGCATCGATTCCGTTGCTTCAACAATATCATTATTTAATGGCCTCAATCTCGTTAACGCTACTGACAGCCAAAGACTGACCAAACTTTTCAGCCACCACCTCGTTAGAAACAACATTATTATTACTACCCAAATCCAACGACTTTTCATGATCTGTGTCTCTTCCTTTGCCGGTCATCGGAGATTTTCTCGGAGAAAAATCAGACGCAACGTTGAAAAAAATCCACCGGATTGAGATTCAGTTCAAGTTGATGCTTATAATCAGGCGAAAAGAAATGCGGATCAAAATTTGATTCACAAACTCGAACGGGAACCCCTTTCCTCCGCAATTAACATTAATGATATCATCAATCTTATCCATTTGATTTGTATGAATAAGTAACTCTCCTCTACTAAGGTCAGTGCGTTTCAACGTAGTAGTATTCACCTCAACAAGACAGCCCCATAAGTTAGCAATATTTTGGAAGGTGGTCTGATTCCATGCGTGACTAGGGGTCCCATAGCCGAAAAGTCAGACATATCTGTCACCAAGATTTACGTTTTATGACCACGGCACAATATCAGACAACCATTGTTGAAGCCAAGCCCACTCTTCTTTCTTAAACTGTTCCAATCTTTGAGAGTCTTCAAATTCAATCAGGAGAAAGCCTCCAGGCAATTTCCTGACATTTACATAAAAAAGTCCAAGTTGATGAACATCCTCTTGGAACCATTCTTTATCATAAACACCCCTAGCCTTCCCAGTAACACTTCTTTCAAGGCTATGCAAGATTTCCTCATCAATAACTGCATTACAAGATTTTCTCTCTAAGCCAGGCCTTTCAAGAAAATCTTCCTGATCTTTCCTTACGTGATTCTCCAAAAAACCCTCCCGAATCCAAACTTCTTTAAAAGAGCAATGGCCCCCATAAGAGAACTGAGGCAAAGCAGAAGCATTATTCGCACCCCACTTGTATCCAGATTCATCAAACTCGAGTAAGGATACCTTACACTCTTATTTTTATCCTCAGGATAAACTTTCCTCCAATGAGACTCTCTATTATTGAATCTTGCTAAATATACCCCACGTCTGAATTCAAAAATCCAGGCCCCATTGAGATTTCTCACTGCTTTTCTTTCATCCTCTATACGACCAAAACGAATGAAGCCAAATTTCCTACCTCTGCCGCTCCTTTTTCTAGGAATAAAAACGTCAAGAACTCTTCCATGATGTGAAAAGATCTGCTTTAGCCACCTCCAATGTACTCTGGGTGGGATATTATTAACAAAAACAGAGAAAATCTAGCTCGATTTGGAAAAACCAAGACTGGTCGAAGAAAGTAATTCCATGGAAGAAATCGAAGTCCCCGGAATTTCTAGAAGAAAAAGGGGTAAATTCATTGATTTTACAAAGAAGTTGTCAAAATTAAAAATGCTGGGGGCTAAACTAGAATTTTCCCTTTCTTCTAATTTAAGAAGGCTATTTCTAATTAGATTTTCATGAAGTTAGGGAGGCCAAACTAGAATTTTTCATTTTTTCTCAGTTAAGAAAAGCTGCTTGTAATAATTTTCATAAAATGAAGGAAGATCACGAGCACCTATCGGCTTTCTTACATATTCGACGCTCTAATGCATATTTGACTTTGCTACCTTACTCTAGTTTGATAAAGTAGAATTTTAGCATATATTGTACTTTACTTGAAATTTAGGGGGACAAGGACTTTGCCAGTCCCACCTAAATTTCCCCTGCCTGCACCAATATCCTTGTTGATGGTTATGTATATCATGTCATATTTGTACCCATTATTCCACGTATATTTGGTTTTATCCCTTGGAAAAAAACATCAAATTTGTTTTCTTTATTCCCAAATTTAAGCTTCTTGTTTATAACTATTTTATCACTTCTATTGTGACAATATATTCTTAAGTATCTTTCAGACTTTGATATATTTCATTTGTGAAACTCCGAAAGATACACCAGAACATAATGCCATTCAGAAATTTTGAGTAAAGAGAGAATGAAATAAAATATAAAAATAAATAGAGAATTAATGACTAGGGTGAATATACTTTTTCCTTAAGATTAAATTAGTTAAACAACCTTTTTCTTTTGTGTTTTACCAACTCTTTTATACTGTAATAATAATTTATGTGTTTTCGTATTTAGTTTTTTAAGTACTGACTTTCATCAAATTATTTTTATTGTTTAAATTTAACTTATACATCACCATATGTCCTAAATACAATTAATTAATTATTCATTTAGGAGATTGTAAAAAAAAAAAAGAATCCAATAAATAAGTAAACCGCGTTGTGTAATGAACTAATGATAATAGACTCAGTGAATTGTGAAGCTGAATTCATAATTTTTTCTTTCAATGAAAAAGCAAACAAATATAAGGTAATAAATTGAGCTGTGTTATGGATGTAATTAATTATACAAATTAACGAGGGCAAACTTTCACAATTCACGCGTGCCAACTTCCTAGGAAGCAGCCTTCTTTGATTGGAAAAAAAGAAAAAAAAAAAAATCATGGATTCACTTTCCAAATTTGAGAAATTTATAGGCAGTAGCGTGGAACTATGGTTAAATTTATGGTATTGCATCCCCACAATATCAGGCCATCTCCAGCACTTCCTTTAATTGGTTCTCTTCTTCACATAATAAATCCCCCCATGGCTAAAGCCCTACTGTTATTGTTATTTAAAGTCGTCTATCCACTGGTTTTCATAAGATTAAATTTCTTAATTTGAGAGCAATTTTTTTTTTATTTTTCTTCTGTATTAATTAACATGGAGGAGAAATTTCTTAATAAACCCTCTCAGTCTGAGATTGACGATGGTCATAGGGTCGAAGAGTTACGAGTTCTTGCTTTTGATGCTCAAATTTTCAGCCTTCGGTATCTTTCTGATGTGCTTCATAACTGCAATTACAAAGGTATATTATTATATTAATTACATGCTGTTTCTCTCTATTTTCTTAATGTTGAGTAGTGTTTTTTTTTAAAAAAAAATTTATTAGTGTGTTGAGATTTGGACAATAAAAGCACCGAATCTCTTGCTTGGATGTTACTTACGTAGGTTATAGTGAAATTGAAGTTTCTACTAGGGATTTAAATTTCGTGGATGTATTGTAATATTACGATTAATTATAGTAAATATTGGTAAAAAATATCGACGATAAAAAAGGGTCAAAACTGTTATTTAAATTTTCGTTTTCAGAAATCTGGAATTTAGGGCTGGAGGGATGCTGTAGACGGCATCTAATAATTAAGTTTGAGTACAATAATCCATTCAGAAGAAAAAAGTTTTTGAGTACAGTAATATTTATTCTGAAGTTTTTTTAATGCTTCTGTTATTGTTGTCAAATTTAAAAGATGAAACAATATTGTTGTTAGAATTAATGAAGTGTTTTTACTTGTCCATAGAATGGAAAATCATGTAATGGAATGGACTGTCTGAAAGTTGTTCATCAGTCTTTTCCTTAAAAATTAGGGTTAATTTTATTTGTTTGTTGTTCCTTTTCCCGCAAGAAATTAATTAAACATCCAAAGAATATACTTGCTATCTTCATTACTTTGGTTTTTTCTTCGCATAACTCTGTAGAACTGTCTAGAAATAGGATATCTAATTCCTCAAAACGAAGAAAGAGGTGATATCTCAAATCATTTAATGGAATGTAGAATTCAAGAAAAAAAACTCAGTGTGCTGCTATTAGAATTTGATAAAAATAATCCAAATCAAAATCATGTTTTTGATTTGCGTCGAATGGCATAGACTGTTGCTGCTGGGGGAAAAAAGTGAACTATAGTCCTAGATTAATTTGCATAGTTGGAGATCGTTTTGGATTAAAATCTTAACCGTTGAAAACTTAAGCGTTTTAAATATACCCACAAAAAAAAAAAAAAGAAGGACGAGCGATGGCTTGTTAAAATATTAATGTCAATGGAGCCGGTGAGGGCTTGTTTTAGAGGTAACGGGATGCTTTGTAATTTTGAGGTTTCAGGTTCAAGTTCTATTATGTGCATGTTGATCCAATATTGTGTTAAATTAAATGAGAATCAAATATGCTGGTTTGTTGATTGGTTCTTTCATTTGATTTAATTCATATATAACTGTAATGCTTAATTATGATGTAATTTTTGCTATACTTTAACTTCATCAATCTATATCAACGGAAGGAATTTTGATAATGGATATTTATTTTCTTCTTCTAACGAAGGAGACCATATTTAATGTAATGTGTTATATCATAGTTTCGAGCAGCAGCTGCACAGCATGCTGATTTTAAGAACATCCTCTTTTGATATGCAGTTAAAACAACAGCATCTACCGCGGAAGCTCTAGAGATACTGAGCACAAACAAACATGGATTTGACATTGCACTCGTTGATGTTGATAGTGATAACCTGAGTGGTTTTAAGCTTTTGGAGATTATGGGGCTTGAAATGTACTTAACGGTGATAAGTGAGTTTTAATTTCCCTCAAAACTTTCATATTTTGTTTTATTTGCTCTTTCAGGTACTAATTAAGTTGGCCGTTGTAGAGTTTCTAATTTTGGTCATGTTTTTAAAATTGCAGTGGTGACTGGAGACGGCAGTCCGGAAAACATATGCAAGGGTCTAGTTCATGGGGCCGTAGATTACATCATAAAGCCCTTTGGAGTGCAGCAAATCAAGGACACTATTTGTCTTCATGTCACTGATCTTAATAAAAGAAGTGATTCTGCACAATCTAGTAACTACCAAGAAACAGCCGACGTCGACCAAAATTTAAAGCCTTCGGAACATCCCAATGCTCATATTAAAGTTGAAGCTCGTGTTAAAATTGAAGAGGATGAAGCCAACACTCATGAAGATTATGCATTTTCTAACTGTCGAAAGAAAAAAAGGGTGGTTTGGACCCCGGAGCTTGACGCTAAGTTTGTGAAAGCTGTTCAGATATTGGAAAGTAAGTACCAGTAATAGTTTCTGAGTGAGAGTGTAACTGTCTATAATTTCTATGACGATGTTACTGAAACAGAGATGGTTTGTTTGGATTTTAAGGTTCAAATTCAATGGTGCATCCCAAGAGGATACTCGCCATTATGAATGAACCGGGACTCAGTCGGCAAAGTATTGCGAGCCATCTGCAGGTAATTAAGAATGTACATGTACTCGTATTAATTTGTACTGCAGCTAAAGATTCAAATACAGTTTTTGTCGAGTAATAACTAACAAAAAGATAGCTTCCCAAACTTCTTCTAATGATCATAATTTTTTTTTTTTTTTTGGTTTGTTTGCAATAGAAATATAGAAGGTCGCTGAATAAGCACAAGGCTGAAATGAACCAGCAAGGTTTCGAATTAGAAAAAACCGATTACCGTGGAAAAGGGGTAGTTAATGGTCTAGCCCTTCCAAGCTTTAATCAGTTTCCTTCCTTCAACGAGAGTAGCTCTATCTTTCTCGGCCGGACAGGGAGGGATACGGTAACGTCACCGTATGGCATCTCGTTGGATCCAAAGAAGCCATTACAATCCCTTCTTTATAGTTGCTTGGATGTTCCAAACTTTCAAACGCCAGGTTTCAAATCTTTTGATGACTATAATTACTGCTTAGAAACAAATATTCAGCCTCATAATCTTGGATCCCAGCCTGTGCCGGGGACTACTTCTCAGTCAGCATACTTTCATGATGTTGTCTTGGAGCCTAGTATTCCTAGCAGTGCACCATTTTATCCATCCCCAAATAGATTTTTGGCAGCTGAAGCAGATGTAGCTTTTCACTCCCCTTTGGCCGCTCCTTCTATCCCGAATCAACTTTATGGTACTTGGTTGTCTTCCCTTTCCTTAAATTTGATCATTTGTAATTTGGTACATAGTCAATTTCCATTGCTTGGCTCAGTTGGTCCTTAACTGGTTGTTAACATTCGCGTAGGTGGCATACCAAATTATTCAGGATTTAGTATGAGCCGTTCAAATAATGTGCAATATCCTGGCTCCACAGTCTCAACAAGAAATGGCAAGACCGAAGTTATAAACCTTGATCCCGACGATGAGGACTCTGAGATCGATTACAACCAGGTCAATAATAGTTTGTGCGAGGGGGACTTTGATTTCTATTCTCTCTTCAATGATGATTGATGAGGACCATTCTAGTTTAACAAATATACTGGTACTAATTATGCACTTCATAGTTCTTTTTCAAATTAGATATTTATGAAAAAAATTACATTAAGTAAATCTCATGCATCCATTTTTCAAATTGATGCTTTCTTTGATTGAGTTTTCTATGATGCAGTTTAGAAATGGTGGACCACCTAGCAGTTCATGATCTTGGCAACTTCCTCTTCTCTGCAGGCAGATGGCTCTTCTATGTGAACGGCAGATAGTGATTTAGCTGATCTTTTGTGTTAATTAAGTAGGTTCTTCAGAAATAGTACTATATATAAACATCATCCTAATAATAATTGTTTATATTATTCGGATTCTTTATTTTTCTTAAAGTAATTATATCTCAATACATATTCACAAATGAATATAAAATATGACCTTTCAAATATATAAATAAATTTTAAAAAATTAAATATATCATGTGAAATACATATGGTATGTTTGGTAATAGATTATATCCTAAATGATTACTATACATATTAGCTCATAGGAAAAATTTATCCTATATATACTGATTATTTAACGCATTCTGTTACAAATTGCTTAACTGGTATGTAGTTTATTATTTTTTTCTTATAATTAATTTTTATTTTAAATAGGTCTTAATTAAATACTATTTGCATGCACGTGTTTCTTATTAGTTTTTTTTTTGGTTAAATGAAATTAGTTCGTATAGTTTTATCTTAAATAAACAGGAGAACTCTCAGAATAAACAAATTAGGGCTTTTTACGGCTTTGTTTAGTCGCTGGAACGTGATTTCCGTAGGCCAAACCGAACTTAGATTAATTAATTATTAATTAGAATATCTTTCCCGTCCTCACTAGTTCTTTCTCCAGCTAGCCTCGACCCACCTCCTTATGTCTTTTTGTTTTCAATATAATTAGTCTTCCACAGTAAGAATTGATGCAATCGCTTTCCATTGGCATTACATAAGGAAAAAAAAAGGGTTCTACTGTTTTATTTTTGAAGTAATTAAGGTTTGCTATTATATGTTCTCCGTAAATTATATTAATTATGATGAATTGCCAGAAGCAGTAATAAATTGATAAAGTACCTCACATAACAATCCCTGCAACAAGTTGGAAAAAGTAAGGAAACAAAATACAAACATAGCATTCTTGAAACAAGAAATTAAAAGAAACCACACAGCAAGCTTGAAACAAGAAATTTAGAAAATCACATAAGCTTAACTTGATCAACGCCCTAGTTAATTATTCATAAACTCGTAGAAATATAAGATAGAGACTTAACCATCCTTGTCAAAAAGGAGATCGAACTGAGCTTAGTTTTGAAAAATGGGCTTTCTGACCAGAACAACCGAGTTGATCACTTCATTAGTGGGATGAAACACCGAAAGGAGCTCAAAACCAGGCAAGTCTTGCTCCTCCACATCGGGGTATAAAAATGCTCTAGCTCCAGTGGCACTCCTCACCAGCAAAAATCCTCCTGCCTTCATGTACTTCCTTACGTGCCCAACAATCTTTAATTTCTCTTCTTTGTTCATCCCAACCAAAGCTGCCAAAAATATACAGTCATATTCACCTAGCTTCTCTTTTACCTCCATTATATCCCTCGTCACAAACTTCATTCTCTTCTCGAACTCACCATCGGAAGCAACTATCTGGCGAGCCACATCATTTGCTGCTTCGTCGATATCAAAGTTGTCGAAATGAGTGGATTTCATGTGATGGGTAGCCATTACAATGGAGGTGAGAGGCATTGGGCCCGAGCCAACAAAGGCTACTTTCTTTGGTTGCACCACACCGTTCTCACTGAGAATTCTATATTCCAAACTGGCTAGCTCGACATAGTTGCCATAATAAGGGAAAAGATTGAGATTGTTCAATGGTCGGGAAATTTTGGATAGAAATATAGCGAATTCAAGCTCTAACAAGCCTTCTGCTTGGCCGCAAAGAAGTATGAGGTTCTGACGCATGTCTTTTACATCTTGGGGTAAGACCTTAATGTCTATATTTGAAGGAAGGGTACATAATTTGACAAGGTGAGTGAGGAGGCTATTGACCTGTTTCGATGGCCTTAGAGACTCAAGCTTGGAAATGCTATCATGAATTTGAATAACACGAGCTACAAGGATTTCGGCCGGAATCAGAGATTCAAAGTTGGAGCAATTTTGGAGGGAAGCCATGGCTGAAATACTATTGTATGTGGAGATTGGATTATAAATAAAGATTTAGAAAAGTGCGTGTAATTGTTGTCTTGTGGATAGAGGGACTTGCAATTCCAAATATTTATAGTGGAAGAGCTTGGATTTAATAATGATATTATGCTAATGTCATTTTAATGATACTTCATTTTTTTAAATAAAGAAAATAATTTCATACAAGTTTTTAAATTTTACTAATGAGTTAATAAGATCAATTTAGAATATATTCAAAAATTAATTAAAATTATGTGTATAAAAAAATCTTAGCCACATTTATAAGATTTAAAAATTCCATCAATTTTCTTTAAATAAAAACAACGATATGGTAGTAATGTGTTTTGGTCAACACCGGCCTCATGCTCCATGCCTTCGTATCTAAAATAGTCATTGCCGCACTAAAAAAATAGCAGGAAAAGAGATTAAGTTTTGAATTATGCTTTTGCTTGAGTTATATATTATTCTACATACCTTTCCGCCTCCATTGTCTTCGGTTCCAGTACTTTCTTCCCCTCAAAGTCAAATAATGCTCAGGGTGTAATTGGGCAGTGTTGACTAGCCATACACGCATAAATACAATGGCATTGTGACAATTGAAACGTGTCCTTGCTGACTATTTTTTAAAATCTGTGTCTAGGTATAAAAATGTATATTTAATTTACAGCCTATCAAATAAAGAAAAATACTTGAATAGAATTATCCATGAATCAAGATTAGATTAGGTTTAATTTTTGTTTATTATAATTTTATTATTTAAAAGAAATTTAAAAATTATTTTTATATTTTTATAATTAAATTTATATTTTGTTAAATGAATCATACTCCCAATAAAGCCGGGATTGCTTGGATTACAAAATATTTTTAGACTTAATTCAATTCATTAAATAATACCAATATAAAAATAAATATAAA
>JBBYHL010000016.1:830612-883001 GCA_038381835.1 Adansonia madagascariensis | reverse complement strand
GATTTCATGATTTTTAGATTATTTTGTAATATTAGTAAACATAGGGACTAAATTGTAAAATTTATAAAAGTTTTTTTTGACATTTTTGGCTTGGTTGAGAGCTTTGTAAGCCATAAGATTTCTGATTTGGGTATTTGTAAACATTTTTTCGTTATTTCTAATACTTTAGAGGTCATTTTATAAATATTAGAAAGTTTAAGGACTAAATTACAAAATATGGAAATTATATTTTATGGCTAAAAATGGTTGGTCAAACCTTCTTGTATATTGTTACCATGACATTTATGTTGATTCTTTGCTGGTTTGATGATTTTAATATTTTTTATGGTACTTTACTATACAAGGGTCAAAATATAATTTTATAAAGTTTAGGGGTTATTTTATAAATTGTAAAAAAAAAATTTGGGCAAGGTATTTGGCCAAATCTTTGTTGATATATTGGCTGCATTTTCGTGCATAATTTCATATGATTTTTATAATTTTTCAGTTATTTTATTATGTAGGGACTAAAATGAAAGTTTAGAAAAGTGCAGGAACTAAATAACAAATTTCAATATTCAAGGGCAAAATGCACATTTCATCAGTTTTAACGATTTCTATTATTTCTATGGCCTTTCATAGGGATATAGAAATTTTCAAAACTTTTCATATTTGTTTGGTCCTCCAAACGATATGAAATGTAATTTTCAAAAATTTAGGGGCTTGATTACAAATTTTGCATTTCAAGTCAAACTAAATTCATCCACTTTTCATCATTTCAGTATCCATTAGGGTACCGGGATGCTTTTACATCAAAGGTATAACCTAGGGGCATTTTGATAATTTTTTTAAAATCAAGTCCTAGATAGTAACCGGGATGCTTTTATGCCAAAAGTGCATATTTAGGATAGGTTCGTCCAGTTCCCATCATTTTAGTGTCCATTAGGGGTACTAGGATACTTTCATGTTGAAGGTATACCTTAGGGGCATTTTCGTAATTTTTCTCACTTGGATGCTTTTATGCCAAAGGTGAATGTTTAGGATTCATTTAGCCTTCCAAGGTATTTTAGTGTCCATTAGGGATACCATAATACTTTCATGTCGAAGGTATACCATAGGGGCATTTTTGTAATTTTTTTCACCGGGATGATTTTATGCCAAAGGTGAATGTTTAGGATTCGTTTAGCCTTCCAAGTCATTTTAGCTTCTATTAGGGGTACCCAGATACTTTCATGTCGAAGGTTTACCGTAGGGGTATTTTCGTAATTTTTTTCACCGAGATGTTTTTGTGCCACAGGTGAAAATTTAGGATTCATTTAGCCTTCCAAGGTCATTTTAGTGTCCACTAGTGGTACTGGGATACTTTCATGTCGAAGTTATACCCTATAGGCATTTTCGTAATTTTCTTCATCTGGATGCTTTTATGCCAAAAGTGAATGTTTAGGATTCATTTAGCCTTCCAAGGTCATTTTAGTGTCCATTAGGGGTACCAGGATACTTTCATGTCGAAGGCATACCCTAGGGATATTTTCATAATTTTTTAAATCGAGATGCTTTTATGCCAAATGTGAATGTTTAGGATTCATTTATCCTTCCAAGGTCATTTTAGTGTCCATTAAGGGTACCGGGATACTTTTATGTTGAAGGTATATCTCAGGGGCATTTTCGTATTTTTTTTCATCGGGATGCTTTTATGCCAAAGGTGAATATTTAGGATTCATTTAGCCTTTTAAGGTCATTTTAGCATCCATTACGGGTATCGTGATACTTTCATGTCAAAGGTATACCCTAGGGGCATTTTTGTAATTTCTCACCAGGATGCTTTTATGCCAAAGGTTAATGTTTAGGATTCATTTACCCTTTCAAGGTCATTTTAGTGTCCATTAAGGGTATCGGGATACTTTCATGTCGAAGGTATACCTTAGGGGCATTTTCATAATTTTTCTCACCGAGATGCTTTTATGCCAAAGGTGAATGTTTAGGATTCATTTAGCCATTTAAGGTCATTTTAGTATCCGTACTTTCATGTCGAAGATATACCCCACAGGCATTTTCATAATTTTTCTCACTAGGATGCTTTTATGCCATAGGTGAATGTTTAGGATTCATTCACCCCTTCAAGGTCATTTTAGTGTCCATTAGGGGTACCGGGATACTTTCATGTCGAAGGTATACCTTAGCAGCATTTTCGTAATTTTTCTCATCGGGATGTTTTAATGCCAAAGGTGAATGTTTAGGATTCATTTATCCTTCCAAGGTCATTTTAGTGTCCATTAGGGGTACTGAGATACTTTCATGTCGAAAGTATACCCTATGGGCGTTTTTGTAATTTTTTTTACTGGGATGCTTTTATGCGAAAGGTGAATGTTTAGGATTCATTTAGCCTTTTAAGGTCATTTTAGTGTCCATTAAGGGTACCAGGATACTTTCACGTCGAAGTTATACCTTAGAGGCATTTTTGTAATTTTTTTCATTAGGATGTTTTTATGCCAAAGGTGAATGTTTAGGATTCATTTAGTCCTTTAAGGTCATTTAGGTGTCCACTAAGGGTATGGGATACTTTCACGTCGAAGGTATACCCCATGGGCGTTTTGGTAATTTTGCTAAAACCAAGTCCTATATGATTACAAGGATATTTTCGTGTCTAAGGAACATATTAGGAATAGGCGCATCATTTTAGATTGTTATTGAGTTTTAGGAAGTTTTATAATATTTTCAATAAAATATAAATTTTCTTTTTAGGAAATTAAGGTAATGTCTCCGAGTTAAAATAATACGTAGAATTTCTTCCAAAATATGAGAGAGGTTCTACGAATTATTTTAAGATCGAGATATCCTTTTCAAAATGGATGTCAGGATTTTATAAATTTTAAAAAAATAATAATAAAAACTTTCGCATTCCTCTAACCCTCTACCAGGTTGCAAAAGATATTTTTAAGTTTAAAACCTTTTTGTGTTCCTCTGGTTTTTTGTTGGGATACAAAGGAGAATAATAAAAAGCTTTCGAGTTCCACTGGTCTTCCGATGGAGTGTGAAAGAGATTTTGACTTCTAAAATTTTGAAAACTCGATCTTCCTAATATGGAATAATAAATCTATCTTAAAAAAATTATTATTTTGGGAATCTATAATTAAATGCCATATGTTGAAACTGAATAAAAAATTAAAATTCAAGTTAACACGTAACTAATAAGGTACCAATTTTTGGGCATCACGAGAGGATCGATCTTTACTTGTGATTGTAACCGACTCCTGGACCCTTTTATATAATCTCTGGTATGATCGCGGGCTTTGGAGTTTGTATTCTAGGGTTTCGTAACCCTCAAAATACAAACTTCGGTAGGTGGCCAATCCTACCTAACCCAAATAGATTGGTGGCGACTCCAAACAAATGGTCATTTCGTAATGATTATTAAGGTTAAATCGAGTGAGTGATTCATCTTGACCACCCAGTCCCCAAAGTTAAAAAGATGTCAACAATGATATGGCCTATAAAAATAAGAGAATATAAAATAATAATAAATTTAATAAATATAAGAGCATAGGCCATTTAAGTCGAGCTTGGTTGTGATTCATATGGACAGCCATAACTCGGATAGCATAACGGTTTACAGCATAAGACATTGTGAATGATGGTTTTTGCTCACTGTCACTTATTAGACAAAGGTTAGCCATCGTTGGGGCAGCATGACGGCATGCCTTGATAAATGATAAAAAAAATGCAGATGCGATGACAATTGTACACTCATTATCACCTGCATAGTTATGGTAATTGAGAGTAAAGGTTAGGAATGTTTCCCTGAGTGACCCTAATCTTTAGGTGTTCTAGCAATGTTCTGGTATGGTTTGACATGGTTTAGCTCGTAAGGCTCACTATATGAGGTTTAAGTTGATGCCTAAATAGGTATCAGAATTGCTCCTCAATCCGGTAAGGACAATCGAGGCACCCCGATCATAAGCCCATTGTGGGTTTGGCAAAACGGGTTCAATCCTATGGATGTATTTCCCTATGCAAATGCGGAGGGTTACTCATGAGAGACATAGGTAATTTACATCCAGGAAGTTATTGCTATGCCTATGCAAAGGGTTACTCACAAAGGCAGATAGCTCACTTCTTCCTAATGATTAGGTTATAACCTCACCATGGAGTTTGGTGAGACTTTAATGCACATGCAAGTGCGTGGTGTGTAACAGGGAAATGATCAAACCTTTTTGCTTACTCTCTCGTATTACCATTTTTATTAAACTGATGATTATTCAAAAATAAGACAATCCTAACAATCATGTCAAACAAAAGATTAGTTGACAAAATAAAAAAAAGGGTCATAGTTAAATAATGACCAAAGATTGAAGGAACCGAGAACCTAGTAAGACATGGCCAGTTATTGGCCTAACTCTCTATACCATCCCTAGTGGAGTCGCCAAGCTGTCGTAACGTACCACAAGGTGGATCCTCGTGGGTCTATGAGTGTAAATGACTTAAAATATTTTTTTGACTAGGAAATGTCTTCTTGACCGAGACTTTTTCTTCACAATGTGATGAGAATGATAAAGTATGGATTCTTGACTCATGATACAATAAGGGGGACCATAAGATGAATCGCTCATCTTATTGGTCTCCGATGATCATCACAAAATGGCCAACACTTGGAGTCACCACTGATCATTTTGGGCTAGGCATGATCGGATGCCTATTGAAACCTATGTCTTGAGTTACGAAACTCAAAACATCAATCTCATGGTCTGCGTGGTATAAAGATTCACCATTTGAGTTCGGGAGTTGGTTACACATGATGAGGCATGAACCTCTTTGTGATGCCCTAAATTGGCAACTTACTACTTATGTCTTATCTCAGTTTTGATTCTTTCAATCTTAACTCGTCACTATTTTGATACAAACCTCTTTTATTGCATGAATTTTATAAAAATACAAATCCAGGTTTTGATGAAAAGATTTAATCTCATATACGCCCCGAATAGATGGAGAATATAAAAATTTTCAATAAAAATGACCTCTAGACTTTACTTTGAAAATGGAATATTCTATTTTGGGCACTAGAGAGATACCTACATGGAATATCACCTTTAATTTTACAAGAAATGATTTGAAAATATGAATGCTAATAATCATCACAAACAAATCACGTTAGTAAGGCAACAAATGAAGTAACATAACATGAACCATTCAATGTAATGATAAAAAGAAGGGATAGACTATTGAAATTTATCTCGCAATTGGCATCAATTATCTAGGAATAACTAAATCGATAATTTTCGAGATGGATCTGGGTTCCTTGATTGAATGAGGTTTTTTTTCTAAATAAAAATGGGCTTGACTCTTGACACGTTCATGGAAATCTGGGAGAAGAAAATTTTAATTGTAGTTGAAAGACAGGGTTAGAGTATCCCTGAGGATGACAAATAATTTTGACAAAGGAAGATTTTTAAATCTTAACGATTTTGAAAAAGTAAGGTTGGAGTATCCCCTCAGAAGTTCGGGGTTGGAGTATCCCCAAAAGTAACATGTCTAACACTCTTTAAAGAAGTCAAGTTGGAAAACTTAAGTTGACAAAACTTTGTGATTTAGAAAATTAGTGAGCATTTTGACGCTTTTTGAGGAAAGAAATTATTGTGAATAAGGATGGTAAAGATGTAAAAAAAATGCATGCCTTGATGCGAGCCTATGGGAGGTCAAAGCATGTTCTTGAGGCTGATCAGGGTGATATGGTGACATTCGAATGTCTCGAGATGAAGCTTGGGAAAACAACTCAATTTTGACCATAACCAAAAATAGGGGGACAGCATTGCGCTATCCCACTTTTTGAATTTATTTTAAATTGGTTTGAAGGTTTTATAGGGTGAGAAAGATACCATTAGAAAGGTAACTCAACAAGGGTCAATCTAAAAATATTCTCAATATCCCAAAAAATCAGTTTCCAAGGGAATAAATTTTCAAGTTTGGATTTATTATGCTGCTGGCAGAGCATATAAGGGACAGGATGTGTCAAATTTTGAAAAATCACCCTGGACTCGTTTGGTATCAAAAAATTGCAAACGATACATTTTTGAAAAGCAAATTTCATAAATTTTTTAGGAAAAATGTTTGAAGGATTTGGAAAAATCATTTAATAGGTCTGAACGGCTCGATTAAATTACATGTTGCTGATTCTAGGGGTTTTGGATAGTTTAGATTTGAAAAATCATAACTCTCATTCAGAATGATCCAAGGGTGAATAAGACATCATTTTAAAGTTAAGAGAAAAATATCAAAAAATTCATTAAAAATCGTTTGGGATTTTAAACTGATTTTTAAATTTGCAAAAGTTGTGCTACCAGCAAGGAATAAAGCAAAGTAGGGGATATTTTTTATTTTTCTTTGTGTTTTCGAGTCCAAACTTGAGTCATTAACATTCGAGCATTCGTGATTGAAGGGAAAGAGTGGCATGAGCGTCATAAACTCATTTGCATAGTCTCGGAGTAGTTTGGGATGATAAAACAACTAGTTGACCATACCAAGATTTTGACTCAAAAACAAGGCATAAACATTTCGAGAACAAGTGCAGGGCCATTTTCATTGAAAAATCAAAAGTTTTGAGCTCATTTAATCAGGATTCCAAATTTGGAAAACTTAATTTTCCCTAAGATTTTTTTGCTAACTTTAAGAAAAATACTAAGGTATGTTAATCCTCATTAGTTGAGGTTAACATACTTGGCTTAGGGAGGTTTTGAAATTAGTTTTTTACAGCCATCAAACATGCACTTAGATAAGGAGAAGACACTGAACATACAAGGGGATGGCATATAACATGAATGACGATGCTAACTGTACCAATGGTCTTGACAAAGAAAGTGTTATGCACACATGTCATGAAGTGAAGCATGCCGAAAATGACAAGATTCATAACAAAATGCAATTTAACGTATCAACATGCTTAAAACATGCTAGGCTAAGGATTTGTGCATGGATTGAACATAACATGATGCATGGATATGGCATAAAATGCATGAACAAAAGTTGTCAAAAATAATGAGGATGAAATAAGACACTTTGCACATCAAAAGGGTCATCAAGACATCTAAATCCTAAGCTACTGCAACCAAAAGCCACAATAACACATGAAAATCCTAAGAGGGTGATGGAAGCATGAAAGGCTCACTAAATGATAAAGATACTGAAAAATAAAAAATAAAAATGATTAAGTAGGAAGTTATACCAAAAAAGCTTTAATTTTTGGTCAAGTGGTTGGAGCAGCAGAGATGGCCTGTATTCCCCTCTTTTCCTTGTTGTTAATTACCAAAAAATGAGAGAAAAAGAAAGGTTTTAGTTCTAGTATGGGTGAGGATGATTTTTCAGAGTGTATAATGGCTAGGAGTGAGTGTTTAGGGTTGTTTTTGGATGCTAAGTGAAGGCTACAGGATTCTATTTTTTAGATGTATGAATGAGTTGGGAGAGCTAAAATGAGCTTGAAAAAACTTTTAATGGCCTATTTATACCAGCATTTTGGAGCTAAATTAGAGGTATTTTTGGTCATTTCTCAAAGGGACAAAGTTGTGACAGGTGATGGCTATATGGTAGTTGTAGGAAGCAATTTGCTACCAATGTGATGGACATAGGGTGGCTGGTTTGATTACTAAAATTAGATACCAACAAGTAGGCTGGTTGATGGTGATCTTTGTCAACAAACAAGGGAGGAGTAGGGTGATCATATGACATTGACCCTTTATGATCTAATTTAGACTTCAAAAAAAATGTTTTGATTAATTCACAGCTCCAAATTCGTAATCTGATATGGTTTTTGATCTTTTTTTATGCAAAAACGAGTTAAAATCGAGCTTTGGATCAATGGTGGACAAGTTAAAAATGCCTTGATCATGGAAAATGGCCTGCATGTATCGATACATTGAAGAATGTATCGATACATTTAGTCCAAAAAACCCAGAATGTATCGATACAATGAACATTGTATCGATACAATGATCATTGTATCAATACTATAAAACATTGTATCGATACATGTTGATGTGTATCGATACATGTACTTTATAGAATGCAAAATTTTGTTCTAGCATGGCCTAGTATTGATACATGAGTTCATGTATCGATACACAAACTCATGTATCAATACATTTACACATTGTATCAATACCAATAAGAACATTTCAAATTTTTGGGTCATTGGAGCATTGTATCGATACATGAGAACCATGTATCGATACATTTAGGCAAAATTATAAATTTTCCCTTGTCTTTTGTCTTCGAACACCTAGAACTACGTCTTTTGATGCCATATCCTTGTATTTCTTTAATATGATCCATAGGCATTCTTGACCTCCTCAAAAATATTTTTTCGCCAGGCGACGATCATCCCCCAGCTTGCTAAAAATTAGCCTGGGCAAAATAAAGTGTCTACAATAGCTGTCCCTCTTTGACTATTACTAAGTATCAACAATAAGGCAAAGACAAATAGACACATTTTGTTCGGATAAGATGATGGTTCTATGTACCTGCAAAGAAATAGAGATCTAGTTAGTATTATGTAGAGATAGGTTGAATATATTTATAGAAAAGAAATTTTCAATGAGTTTTATAGGGTTTACCCTCCCTACTAGGTTGCTTCTTATGTTTAACCCCCCCGATAGGTGCCACCAACTTATGTAAGCTTTGACTCGATTGGCATCTAGCTCTTTGTGGAGTAAGGTAGGTTGTTTCCTAGGTTTGACCCTCAAATAGGTGCCACCAGCTTGTGTGCACTTTGACTCGATAGGCATCCAGCTCTTTGTGGACTGAGGTAGGCTGTTTACTAGATTTGACCCCTAGACAGGTACCACTAGCTTGTTTGGGCTTTGACTTAATAAGTGTTAGGTGCCAACAGCTTATGTAGGCTTTGATTTAATAGGTGTCCATCTCTTTGTGGACTGAGGCAGGTTGTTTTCTAGGTTTAAACTTCAGATAGGCACCTACAGCTTATGTGGGCTTTAATTTAATAGGCGTTTAGCTCTTTATGGATTGAAGTAGGTTGTTTCCTGAGTTTAACCCCCTAAACAGATACCTGTAGCTTTGACTTGATAGGCATCCAACTCTTTAGGGATTAAGGTAGGCTATTTTTTTGGTTTGACCCCTAGACAGATGCCACTATTTCTTTGGCATCCAACTCTTTATGGACTAAATTAAAAGTTTAAATACCTCTCTTGGATGACCTTTCACCTTGCATAAACTTGTAAGGTTAGAAGTTCTTACCTAGAGCCTTTTGAGGCTTTTTAATAACATGAAGTTGTACCTAAGGTTCTTTATTAATTTGATTTTTATGCACAGGAATCGGTATCGGAAGGATGTTAAATATTTTATAATGCATAGGGATGCAAGTGCATGTCTAAACAATGCAAAAGTGATGATTTTGATAGCCTAATTTGGTGATTGATTTTAGCCTTTTTTGATTGTTTGCTGTCTAACAAGTTTGATGGGGTGATTTTTTGCTTCGGGATTCACCAACCCTATTTTAAAGGTTTTGAATAGCAGTTACTTCTGGAAGGTGGAGAGACGATCTTGAGCTTAGATGGCCATATCAGGGACTTCTGTTGACTCTATAGGTGGCTAACTTTTTGTGGACTGATCTGAGTTCCAGTTTTTCAATGATAGATGGAAAATGATTTTCTTTACCATTGTACTGTGGTTATCTAGGGCGAAAGTCTTAAACATTTTGTCAAAAAGCGTAGGTCTAATAATTAGACCAATTATGACTTCTAAGGTTCATTCTTGGTCTTTAGACATGGGACAAAATTTCCTACATAGTTTTCATTATGCTAGGAAGCCCTATTATTAGTTTTGTTCATTTATCAAGCATTATTAATTAAATGCTAAACATGATGCAACATGGAATATCGAGTTACAAAAAGTTTTGGTGATAAATCAAGTAATTTTATTTCATCCAAAGAAAGAAGGTACAATCTTTTGAAATTATGAAAGATTTTGAGATACAAAAGAGTTAAAAGAGGACTTCATGGTCAATTGGCTGTTGATGCTGATGACATAAGTCTTCCACCAGATGTTTTCATAAACCTTTCTCAAGCAATTAATCCTTTCAGTGTTGGTTGACTCATAAGAAGATTCTTCAAATTGCCTTATGGTGGGATTAAGGCCTTGAGGTTAGGTAATTTCCATCTTTCGAGTGTAGGTAAGGATGAGATTTGGTGGGGTAGATTGGTTTTAAGCTAGTGATAGTTTGGGCTTGACTTGGTTTGAGTAAAGGGGTTTGGTCACTTAAGTCGCCTTTTCTAGTTTTTAACCTAAGCTGGCTCTTTTTTTGAAGAGTGAAAGGAAAAAGAGAAATAAGACACCCTTTTGTTTCCTTTAAGGCATAGTATTTCTTGACAAAATCAGAGTTCACAAGGTTGGGTAGGGCACTACGATCCATTTCGGTTAAGATTAGGCTCCTCCAAAAAATGCACATCTCACCACGTACGACTCTTCCCAATTTGGGGTCTATTTTCCTTAAGCATCTTTATAGATCGAGATAATTTGTTTTGGTACTAAGTCATTTTTTGGGCATATTCAGAATTGTTAAATCACAAAAAAAACATTTTTAAAAAGAGAATTTCATTTCATTTTTATGAAAACTATTAAAAAATTCTAGAAAATTTATATAAAGGGTCAAAATGACCCAAACATAATGTTAATTTTCAATTCTAAGGAGTTCTAAACAATAAAGGTTTGAAAAATCATAGCTCTTTCATTCTAAAACAATTCAAAGGCACACAAAAATACTATTGGAAAGGTAATTTGATGCCTTTTAAAGGAAAATTGCCAGAAGAGTGTAGAAAAATTATTTAAAATATGAAAATGATTTTTCAAACCAAGTTCACAATGCTACCAGTGCTAAAATAAGGGGATTTTTGGTTTTCGACTTTCCTAGAGATAGACTCGGGTTATGGACTTTCGAATATCTGCGACAAAAAGGGGTTCAATGACAATAACTTCACAGGTTCATTTGCATAATCCTAGAGTAGTTTAGGATGATGAAACTACTGGGAATCTTATTCCCAATGAAGTTCAACATCATGCAAAAATAGCATCTAAAAACTCATAAAAAATCAAACGTACTAGCAGTGAAAATGAGTAAACAAAAAAGCCAGACTTCCCATTGATCTCTTAAGGAGGGTTTTACATGTTGTAAATAGATCTGAATTTAATTATAATTCAAATAATCATGTGTTCAATGATTACCTAAGTCAAAGATATTGTAATCTTAAGTTTTCCCAGATCTGAAAGCTCTCTTATAGCTGGCGGCGAAGCTTACTAAGAGGCAATCTAAAAGCTATCCAATGGTAATCCATGCAGACAACAATTGAAACCTTCTTTAGGCTTGATGGTTTTTAAATGCTAGCCAAAAGACTTCTCAATCCTTAACCAAAAGATAACTTGCCAATATGTACAAATATGATGTGATCCAGGAACATTTCTGTGACCTATTATGTCAAAAAAATAGAAAAAATATCTTGTAAAAAAGTAGCTATTTTTTGTAGAGGCCAATAGATGGATCCAAAAATCATAATTCTTGATATGTTTGATTCCCCTAAGACAGAAATCTAATTATCTACCTCTGTTGTGATCAAAAACACTTTTAGATCACCTGGAACACTGAACCATATAAAGGGGCTTAGGGAAGCTGGGGTTTGGTGCAATAGCCTTTTAAGGAGATCAAAGGTTTTCTGGTAGCCAACTTAGTCCCACAAGGACTTAGTGTTGTACATATAGGCCTTTTAGATTAGGCTTAGATGTTTAACGAATGAACCAGACCTATCAAACAAGTTCTATAAGTGCCACCAACTTAAAGTATTTTTTGGAGCCTAATTAAAACAATTTTAATTCGCTTGTCTAAGATTAGGCCTAAATAGTAACATATTAATATTTAACCCAATAGTATACCAAAGACGACTGCACAAAGTGCCTAGCCCATTAGCAAGCCCAACTTGGAGTAGTTCAAAATAGGACTCAATTAACTTGATAATTAAGGCTTTTAGCCTAATCACAAATTCACATGTTAGATAATTTAATTTACAATTAAATATTCTAACCCAAGTAAAACAATTTTAAATTTATGTAAATATTATTAAATAATTATCAAATAATTTATTTAATTTTTCAAATATAATTATTTGAACTTATTTAATATTATCCCTAAAATCATGTCTACTAGTAAACATTATCTCGATAGGACATTTTTATCTTTATTGCCTTATTAAGACATCTCTAATTAGATTTTTAAAATCTAATTTATGTCTTAAATTATTCTTAATTTAAATTATTCAATTAAGTCTTCCTTAATTTATCTTTTATTTATTTTAATTCTAACTTAATTAAATACCAAATTCAATTCAACAATTTTGTTTTATTGTGTGTGACCCATTAGGTCCATAACCTATTGGCAATAACATAAATAGTAATCTATGTTTTAACACATAACTTACTATTTATAGACATAGATCATGAGCAGGGTCTACAGCCTATCGTGACCACCTTAATGTTGATAGAATAAAAGTGCGACTTCATTAAAACCTTTTAGTAACCAACCTATCAGTGTAATATAATCTTTTCATCAAATATCCTAGATAAAAAATGAGCACTGTGTAGTGTCTATTCAAACCTTATCCATGTTAGATCTGGCAACTCATGGCTAATAATCATGAATCTTTAAGGAACTATTCATTGTAATTCATTATGCTCTGGCCAAAGGCTTTAACCATACTCAAGATCATTTAAGATATGTCTCTAGTGTCACTTAGAGTGGTAGATCCCCTATTTATCATTCATTCATCCTCTATATGCTTCATGTCATACCAGCATACCTTACCTTAGGCATCTATCCATTGTGGACCCATTTTAGATAAATCTAAGTATGACAATCCATATACAAGATGACCAAGTATTTCGAGTCTAAGGACTATTATACACGACTGGCACATGAAGACATTTTTCATAGACACTTAAGTGATTTATACCAAATGGAGTTCTTATTCAGGCTATGTTCAATGAAGTTGTTTTCATAAAACAAGCACTCATATGCTATCCTCAAATATCTCATATACTTCAACTTCTATGAGATCAAAGAATTATATGCATCCAATAAATAGAGGCTTAGCGTATGCTAGTCTTTGTGTATTGTTATTGCTAAGTCTTGACAGTACGGCAACTAGGAATATTATTATAAAAAAACACAGCTTTGATGCATAAGGATCTTCATCATAATATTTTACTATCTTTGCAAGGTCATTATCTTTCGAGGGCTTCATCCAATTAGTTTTTGCATGTGTCAATCACGTACATAACATGAAGGAAAATCTTTGTTGCTCTAATTTAGTGACACATATATGGTCATTTAACTAAGTATCCCATGTCCCAATACGATTGGTTCAAGGCATACACTAACATCTCCCACTTACACTTGAAACAATCGCATTGTTCTTAATGTCTACTTTTGGAGAATATGTTAATTCATTCTTGATAATCTATATTATCAAGTCATATAACTATTTGGATCACAATAAGACCTTGAATCCAATCATATGGCTTTGTGTCTTACAACCATTGGAATCAACTTAATTAGCCCATAGCTAAAGATCCAAAACTAATCATTTTCGTAGACCTATAATAAAATGATTTGTTTTATGTCTCACAGATATAAATATATAATCTCTCTAGTTTGAAACTCTTTCCAAAATTACATCCAAGTATTTATAACTATGTTTGTCACATTTTCATGAATATTAACTTTTAGTAGTTCATGAATGCTCCCACTAAATCTCACAAGATTTCTTACATGGAATTCGATTCAAAACTATTTTTGAATTCTAATTGATTTGGGCCTTAACATATCTAATATATGTTTATTTGATATAAAAGATGGACAGAGTTAGCAAAATAAATCTAACATGATTTATAAAATGAGGATTTGAAAAATATTAGCATACTTATGCCATCAAAAGCAGATGTATGCTCATAACATATTTCCTAAATAATATCCTCATAATTCAACCCATAATTGCCAAAAATAAAACATCTAGATGTTTAATTATAAATCATAAAAGTTTTATAAACTTTCCTAAATTGATCAGCTAGCCTAATCTCCATCAACTAGGTTGCCTTTTCCATGTTGGCCCATCTCTATATTATTGCAAGTTTATGTTTGAGAATAGAGAGACCATGACATAGAACAAGTTTTATGTTTTGCCAAAATAAATCATGATAATATCACACAAGCATTAAGAAGGCAAACTTTGACCAATATCTATAAGATTGCCATTCTTATGGTCTTTCTTCACTATTCCTTTCATTTGGTTCTTATAATATGTCAAATATATTTAAGTGCCAACCTCTAGATATCATACACCAAGAAAAATGAATAAGTCTCAAAACATGAGGCCTATCATTTGAGGCCTGATTAGGCAACCTTCTAACATGTTGCTTAGAACAATTCCTTAGGGATATTGAACCTTTCATCATGATTGATCTTATTGAACTATTTAATAAAGCTTCAAATGATTTCAAAAGCATCGACTACCACTTGCTCTTTTTAGAGTTTAGGTGCCTTGCTAGTCATCATCACAATGTGGCTAGATCAAGGTCATCTTTATGAACTTGAAAAGCTACGTGTAACCTAGTGGGTTTTTTTTTTGCTATGCCATTTGATTTTGTATTAAGAAAATCTTAATACTGTGGGACAGACAATAGAGTTTGGCCCATTGATTTATTAGCATCAAATATGCTACATAGTGACAATTTTGTAAGCATTTATTATTTGTTTATATCCTCTATGATTTTAGAAAGTATTTAATATCGATAACACATACAAAGTAATCATCTGGTTAGGTTTTAATACACGAATGATTATTCTTATTATTTTATGTAATTATAGCCTTTGACTATAGTACGAGAAGTTTTGCATTTGAATCTTTGTAATGATCAAGGATCCCTTTCATTCTTGCGTTATCTTGAGCGACTCAACAAATTGTGCAAAAACTAATCAAATAGGTAACTTAGTTTAACAATTGCATCTCTATGCAACTCCTAGATCAGGTGTTAACTTTTTACCTAAATGCATCATATATATTTCATCTAACCATTGCCTTTAATATCACATAGTCAAGTGCGACATATCCAAACCATGCAACACTAGTTGAGTAAAACCCACTACTCATAACTCAAGTTATTTGAATGGAAGAGACCTCAAACGACTTAACAAATCCCCACAATTGAGATTCAGGTATCTTGTTATGAACAATGGAAGGTGTCTAATCATGCTTAGGCATGGACTCAATATTTTAATAGGGATTTATTAATTGTAGGTCTCATTGATTTGATTTGATTTGATTTGGCTTGCATTGCATTTGTATTTATTTCAAGTACTTACATATCAACATCAAATAAATCTAATCATGCAATCCTACATTGATGATTGTAGACTTTTATCTAAATCTACTTTCCATGAGCCATTTGGAAACTAGTTGGTCAAAACCCTATGATACCTTACCAAGTCTTCGTAAGTCTCAATAGTGTTCTCCTTAGAAATTTCTTCAGGGCACCATCTTATATTTACATTTATGGAAAAATAAAAAACTTCTTCAAATCTAACCTAATCCTAAATCTAGAACTATGTAACATTTACATACTTTTGATAGAATCATCGAGTTACATTTGAAGGAAGTTAGTGAGAAAAGAATTTTATAAATCCATAATAAAATATGCAGGGTACACAAACCCTATGTAATAAAATAAATACCATAAGAAATATTTCAGCGATACATTCACCTAGTCATATTATGGTTTAAGTCCATAACCATTCACCATGCTTTAGCAAATTATAGCATAAACTAATGTATAGCTAATATCACATGGTAACCACATGTATTCAATGTCCAAATATATATAAACAAATTTATAACATTCAACAAAATATCTATAAGAATCGACCATAGAGATTAAACACTTTTAATTTTATTCCTAATTGTTAGGAAACTAGTCTTAATTCAGACATTCACCAACTTTTAGGTGATTTATCTCAACAATGACAAATGCTTTTAGTTACATGCTTGAATTAGGTTTCCAAAATAAACATGTATTAAAAAATTAGACTTAAAGTAACTTATTTAATTAAACAATTTAAGAAAACAAGTTTCTAACTTTTAATTCTTTTAAAACATGTCTATTTAAAAAAAAAAAAAAAAACCTTGTTGAATTGAAACTCTTTCATTATTCCTAAATTTTAGGAACCTTATCCATTAGATAACTTTTACTAATCCAACTCAAACTCATCCCATAATTTAAGGAATCAATTCCCTTATTTTAAGGAATTTTTACTTCCACTAGAAAACTAGTTCTAATGGAAGTAGGACTCTAACATGTACTGTTCCTGGTACAGGCAATCACTTTGGCATGGAGCTTTTAATCACCATCTTTGGTTGATGTTTAGGTGCTCTTTTAGATGCTAGAAAACTCCATAAATGCTCCCAAAGATCAATTCGTGGCAGTAAAAAGATGGCAACAAATTTGCCACCAAATCGTATGGTTTCCAACAAACTATGTGCAATCATTAACTTGTCGCAAATTCCAACCCTTAAAAATGTAACATCACCCTTGAAGGATGTTTAAATATTGATTTTTAGGTGTTGGAAAGTCAATTTAGATGCTGCCAAAGTTTGAACCAAGGTAGCAAACATGATGGCAATAAATGCCACCTAAAACACCCATATTGCATAGAGCAACTTCCTTTAGGTGCGGCATCATTGATACCTTAATTTTCAGCAATCAAGTTCCACTCAAGAATCATGTATTCTTTAAACTTGCAGCCCTAGATGCAACAAACCTATGGAACTTTTCCATAAAGATTTCAAGGTGCATTAGGAGCAAGAAACCATCAAAAATTACCATAAAATTTAACGTTATGCGATTTCACCATAATCATTCAAACTGTGTTTCTTTGTATTAAAACCTATTTAAATATATCAAAATTAAAATTTTAAGAATATATTACAATAAAATTATATCACAAAAATAAATTTCTACAACAAAGAAACCATTAGAAAAAAAATCATAGGGCAAATTGGAAATTATGGCCTTAGGTCTCTAGGTTTTAATGGTTCAACATGTATTCAATCCAAATTAATAAAAACTGATTTTTATTAATTATTAACCTTTTAAGCATGCTATCAAAAATTAATAAAATTTATAAAAAATAGTTTACAAAATTCTAAGGCCCAAAACCTATAGATCTACACATGTGACATCCAAATGTCAATTATCATGAATTAGACCACACTAACCACGTGTAATTTGCAACCTACAGGCTTTGATCCATTATTGAGAATCCTATTTTCAGTGAAGTCCAGCCTCATAATCCTAAAATATCAACATATTAGCAATAAAAACAAATAAACATAGAAAAGTCAGACTTCCCTATGGATCTCTTAAAAAGGATTTTACAAGTGATAAACATATTTAAATTTAATCATAAGTTAAACAATCACATGTTTAGAGATTACATAACTCAAAAATATCATAATCTTGAGTTTTCCAGATATGAATGCTCTTCTATAGTTGGCAGTCAAGCTTCCTATGAGGCAATCTAAAATCACAAGTAGCACAATTATCCTACCTCTAAAGATAATACACGTAAATAGCAGTTAAATCTTCTTTAGGCCCAATGGTTCTCCAATGCTAGCCAAAAGTCTTCTCAAGCCTCAACCAAAAGATACTGCCAAAGTACAGATATGATGTGATCCAAGAACATTCCTCTTACCTATTGCTCCAAAGAGAATTTAGGCCCAATCTTGGACAAGCTAATTAAAATAGTTTTAATTAGACTCTAAGAAACACTTTAAGCTGGTGACACCTATAAATATTTAATGGGTTCAGTTCATTCATTAAATAGCTAAGCCTAGTCCAAGAGGCCTATATATACAACATTAAAAAACCTTGGCAAAAAACCCTTGATTTGCCTAAAAGTTCGTTATGCCAAACCCTAGCTTCCTTAAGCCCTTTTTTGGTCAATTGATATTTCAGGTGATCTAAAAGTATTTTTTATCACAATAAATATAGAAATAAGTCTTCTATCCTTAATGGAATCAACCAAGATCAAGAATTGTAATTTTGGGATCCGTTTATTAGTATCTGTGAAAAATAGCTACTTATTTATGAGTTAATATTTTAGCCCAATAGCACACCAAGGATGAATATGCCATGTGCCTAGCCCATTAGCAAGCCCAACCTGGAGTAGTTCATAATCGAACTCCATTAACTTGATAATTAGGGCTTTTAACCTAACTCCTAATTCACATGTTAGATAATTTAATTCATAATTAAGTTTTCTAACCTAAGTAAAACAATTTTTACGTCATGTGAAATCCATTAAAGAATTATAGATTAATTTATTTAATTTTCTAATTACAATTATTTGGACTTATTTAATATTATCCCTAAAATCATGTCTACTAACAGACATTATCCTAATAAGATATTCTTACCTTTATTTCCTTATTAAGATATCTTTAATTAGATTTCTCAAATATAATTTGTCTTAAGTTATTCTTAATTAAACTTGTTCAATTAAGTCTTCATTCATTTATTTTTTATTTAATTAAGTCCAACTTATTCTATCTTATTGTAAATGACCCATTAGGTTCCCAACCTATTGGCAATGAACATAAATATTAATCATGTTTTAACCAATAACTTAGTATTTATAGACATAGATCATGAAGGGGGTCTAGCAGCCATCATGACCACCCAAATGTTGATAGAATTAAGTGTGACTTTTTCAAAACCTTTCAATAACTTGCCTATCAATGTAATATGGTCCCTATACCAAATATCCCATAAAGAAGCTGAGCATGTAGTGTCTACTCAAACCCCCATCCATGTTAAACTTGAAACTCATGGTTAATGATCATGGATCTTTAAGAAACTATTCTTCACAATTCATTATGCTCTGGCCAGAGGCTTTAATCTAATTAACTGTAATTAAGATTATTCGAGATATGTCTCTAATGTCAGATAGAGTGGTAACTTCTCTATTGATCATTCGTTCATCCTCTATATGCTTCATGTCATACCCAATGTAACCTACCTTAAGCATCTCTCCATTATGGACCCATTTCAAATAAATCTAAGTATGACAATCTACATATAAGATGACTTGGTATTTAAGTTTAAGGACTATTGTACAAGATTAGCACATGAGAACATTTTCCATAGGCACTTGAGTTACTTATACCAAATGCAGTTTTTATTCAAGTCATGTTCAGTTAACTTGTTTCCACAAAACAAGCATCCATGTGCTATCTTTAAGTATCTCCATCCTATAACTTTTGTGAGATCAAAGAGTTGCATGCATCCAATACATGAAGGCTAAGCATATACTAGTCTTTATACATTGTTAATGCCCGGTCTTGACAATACAATGACTAGGAACATTTTTAGAATCACAGCTTTGATGCATAAGGATCTTATCATCGTAATGATTTACTGTCTTTGCAAGTCCATTTTGTTTCAAGAGCTTAATCCAATTAGTGTTTGCATGAGTATCAATCATGCCACTAACATGAAGGAAAACCTTTGTTACTTTAATTTAGAAACACATATGTGGTTATTTGACTATATATCTCATGTCCCAATTACAACAACAGAAATAGCCCATTAACGATGTCACAAGCAAAAGATATTAAACATAAGATTAAGGCACAAACAACTTAAGAAAAACTAGAAGACACATTTTGCTTTTGAAAATCAAAATATTTGGCCTTATTTGACCTTGGATCCCAACATGAAGGGCCTGATTTTTCCCTAAGATTGGAAGACCAATTGATAGAAAATATTAAATCCATATTAATCTCCATTTATTAAAGTTAATGTGGACTTAATTTAAGGGTTTTATAAAAAACAGATTTTGACACAAGAACAAAGCATTAAGCAAGCATTTTTAATCATGTGGAACATTGAAACATGGCATCAAATGGTAGAAACATGCTAGAACATCAACAAGATATCATTTTGATCAAAGAAATATGTTAAAGATCAAGAAAAATATAGATGATGCATGAACATTCCAAAATATGCTTATGAAGACATAAAACATGATATGAACATGAAAGAAGACATTTTCATGACAAGAACATGTATTGGAAATTTCATGATAGTATAAAGACATGATTTTTAAACCAAGAATACATGACAAATCATCATGAAGTCATGAACATGGCACCAAGAAAAATGCATGGAACTTAAAAGAGGTTATGGTTACATAAAAGAGGTCGCTAGCATGACATAGAACATCGAATGAACAAAAACAAAATAAAGGGATAAGAGAAAACACCAACAAGCTTAGAATCCTAGCTTTCCAAAAAAGTTCTAGCAACTTGTTTAGGCTTCACTCCCAAAAAGATAAACTTTTTCTAATAAAAATTAATGCTTTCTTGGCTTTTACTTACTTGCTATAAGTTATCAAGAAGAAAAGCAAGCAAATGGGCTTGGAATGGTGTTTTGGAGGTGTTTCATGAGATTGGTATGAAACCCTACGAAAATGAGCATCTTTGAAGGTTGAAGATGAATGTTGTATTTGTGTACAGAATGTAAAAATTGAATGTCCAAATCACCTCAGCTGAAGTCAACATTCTTTTATAAGGATATGTGAATAATGAGGGTAAAATACATAAAGTAAGGGCATTTTAGGACATTATAGCATGTATCGCCTAAGAAGATAAGCTAGTATGCATATTTGTAATTAAATTTCATTAGTTTGGTCAACAACAATAATGGATCCAAGCTACTTTTTGCAATTGAGCCATAGGAAAAATCAAAACTACCAAAATCTTATGTTAAGCATCAAATGCCCACTATTTGGATTTAGTGAATCAATTTAACAATAAAATTTTATTTAAAACCAAAAATCAGAGATGAGCTATAGAACATACCGAACAGTATCAACATATCAACTTATAAGTACTTGATCAATCTACATAAAAAAAAGAATAAAAATTTGATTTCATACGTTAATTCGAAGACGTCTATCTCCTTGGATTAAAGTAGACTCTAATCTTGTACATTAAACCTGGTTGTCGTAAACCAAAGCTGTCTACGCATCCAGCCTTTAATTAATCCATATAAATGACTCAAAAAACCTTCACAAGATAGAAATTGCATCTTGCTAAGATCCGCTAATAGCTTAGGCTTCAAAAACCTTCACTTTTGGCAAGAAATCCCTAATCTAAGACTTAAAGAAGAAGAGGGAAATGTTTTCTCTTAAAACCAAGGGAGGTGGCATAAAAATATTTAGAGAGTTACAAGTTTTCTTTCTTTTAGAACACCAAGCAGTGCCTAGGGTTCTCTTTAGTGTAAAGTGACACCAATATACGCCTTAAACGCTTAAGTTTTAAGTGCTATCTAATTTTTCATTATTGCACTCTAGCCTCTAGCCCTTTAAACAATTCAAATTGGGCCTAAGTAAGTTTTAATCTTTAGGTATTTAAGCCCAATTTCATTTTAATCTCTATAAATCGCCCTATATGTGTAAGCCATTAGGCCTCCATCATAACAATAATAAATATAAATTTACTCGATTAAGAATAATACATATTTATAGACCAAGATAGGCATTTGGCAATGCATTATAGCAACCCGATATGTAAGAAGAGTCCAATTGGTTTTGACAAGCCCTTCAGTGTATAATATCTCAGTCTAATTCAATCATTTCATCATATATCCTAGAATAGGCAAGTTTATGGTAGTGTCTACTCTTGGCTAATTTTGTATTAATATGCAACCCCTCGTGTTAACTCCATTAACTTTATAATAGGTATTGCCTTGGCAAGGTCTTTGAGTTAACACAAGCTAGGAACAAATATGATATGTCCTCTTGGATCACTTAGGGCGATAAATCCTCTTTGGATCGCTCATTCACCTTTAGTATGCTTCATGCCATGGCCAAAACCACCTTTATTTAGTGTTAATCTATTGTGAACCCATTCGCGATGATCTCTAATTGTGATACTTCACATACAAGATGACCCGATGTCAAGTCTAAGGATCATTAGCATTACTGACACATGTGAGTATTTCCATAGACACTTAAGTGAAATACCAAATGGAACTCTTGTAGTGAATAATTTTTAATGAACTTGTTCTTATAACAAGCACCAATACGATGTCCCCAGGTATCTCTATACTTTAACTTATGAGATCAGTTGTATGCATTGTACACATAGAGGCTTACATATGCCAGTCATTGCACATTATCAATGCCTTGTTGTGGCAATGCATGACTAGGAATGTTTTTAGAAACATGACTTTCTCATAATTGCAACTCTTTACAATTTCCTTGTAAAGTCTATATGTTTTATGGGCATTATTTACATAAGATTTAAACAACTACTAATATATTAATCTTATGGCTAAAAAAATACCTCATATTACATTAATCAAATATAATATATGTTACATGAATTAACTGAATGCTAGTGTATCATAATTCAACTATTGGCTTGTAAGGCTTACACGAACATTAATAATATGAATTAAGTCATGAAATAGTCCTTGCTATAGCTATTTGGCCTTATAAATCAAATAAACCCAATCACAAGTCCAATTTGAGGCCTAGTATGAATTTTGATGATTTTTTGTGCCAAATGTGTGGTTAAACTCGTATTTTGAAGTAATTGTGCAAAGAATGAAAATGCCACAAACTAGGCAAAATTGATAGGATGTATCAATACATTAAAGAATGTATCGATACATTCAACATTTTTGCCTAGATTGTATCAATACATTTACAAATATATAGATACATTCACTTATGTATTAGTATATTTAGGCCAAGAATTGTGATTTCGATGCTGCCAAGCCTTGTGTCGATACGATAAACCAATGGATCATTATATTAAGCAAATGTATCGATACATTAACCCTTTGTGTTGACACAACCTATAAATTTTGAATTTTTGATGACGTAAAGGCCTTGTATCTATACATAAAGACTATGTATTGACACATACATGCAAAAATATGAATTTCACACACCTTTAACTTTTTGGATACCTTACTTTAGCTAGGAATGATGGGGGACTAATCCATGTATGTCCAAATGGCCTCAATGATCCCTTGAATAATGACATTTGATGCCTTAGATGTTGGCCTAAACAAAATAGGGTGTCTACAACTTTTACTAGATCTATGTTTTAAACTGCTATTTGATCACATGTACATCTCTACCAAAAATCTTAAAGAAATTTGGGTATTTCTCTATTTACTTTTCGCTGTGTATGTTTAATTATGATTGAATTTTTATATTTATATCAATAAGCATGAGCCCGAAGTTTTCTTTTAGTGGTATTAGAGCCTAAGGTTTGTAGATTACATGTGGTCTTGCATGTTAGTTTTTGGTGATAATCAATTTAATTGATTTATGTGTTGATTTGTTGATTTTTGGTTTTGGTAAAATTCTTTGAAAATTATTTTTCATTAATTTTTTTTAATTTTGGGTAGCATATATTTCTAGGCTTTAATCATGTTTCAAAGTGTGTAAATGATTTATTAAAATTGTTTTAATTAATTCAAATTAAAGCTCCAACATGCCTTAAGCTTTCTTGGTTGTTTCAATGTTGTTGTAATCTGTTTCTTCAATTAAAAAAATTAAAGAAATAATTTCTTTTTAATTTTTAATTTTCCATAATGTTAATCCGTATTTATTATCAATATTAGTTAGTTTAAAATATGTTTTTCTAATTAAATTGATATTAAACTCATCTATCAATGTTTTGGTGTTGACTATTATTAAGATGACTATTTTAATTTTTTTTTATAGTGCTTAAATTTCTAGCTACTGTTAGCGCAACTTTTTCCTTCTTTTTCCACCTTAAAAGTGTCATTAAAAGTTCATGATACTTGCTAGAAAAATTTGGTTAAAATTAAAGTTGAAGATGTTTCAATTCTAAGCTATATCAGGTGTATTAGGTGCTGTGTTGATTGTGCCACCTTGTCTTTTCTCTTATGATGTTGGTGTAGCATACATGGTAGCAAGGTGTTATTGCAAATTTGCTATATTTTCAAAGGTTAAGTGGGAGAAAGACAACAGTGTTTGAGTTGAATAAGGACGCCTATGATAGCCATGCATGGAGTAGACTTCTTGTTGGAATAAGACTCCCTTAAATGTTGCAACACCTAGCTCCTACTTAGAGTGGGATTTATCCAATTTAGATTTTCTTGAATTATAATGTATGATATGATTGTATTAAAATAAAAAAAATTAATTTCCTAAAAGTTACGAAAGTTGGCTCATAGTACTTCTTTAAGAGGTCATGTTCTTTTAAAACTTTTTACTTATCATCAAACATCTAGTTATCCAATTACATTAATTTCTTAAACTGTTTAAGACATGAATTGGATAATAAAATAAGCATGGAATTAAAATTCAATTAAATTGTTTAATTGACAAATATATGTAATTTAAATGATTAATTTTACTTAGAGTAGGATTTGTTCTAATGAGATTATAATAAATGTTAATCATGTAAGAAGATTGTTTTCTTATTTAAATTAAATATAGATCAATTACTAAGACTTAAAAAAAAAAAGAAAAAAATTGGAAACTACTTTCGTAAATATTTTAGGAAATATTACATTTTAAATGGTTCGTCCAAATTAAGACAAAGTTATCTAAAAGTTAGGCAATGTCTTATTTAAGATAAGCTTCTTAAAAGTTAGGAATTTAATTAAAAATTTTTTAATTAAAGAACTAAAATTACTAAAATAATTTGATGCATAATCTCAAATTATTTGAAGAGGTTTATGCAAATAACACATGAGATCACTAAGTGATATTGGCTATGCTAATTTAATTTCATGCTTATAATATGATTGTTAGCATAAAGATGATTATGGATTAGATCTTGGAATAACTAGGTTGTCAATGCTTGAATTTTTCTTTTGGTATTTATTATATAAATAAAGTACGCGAACCCTACTTTGTTTTTTAATTCCGGGTTGTAAATTCTCATCTCACCTAACTCCCTTTGAGGTTTCTTACAATAATATGTAACAACTACATAAGACTTGCATATTTAGGATTAGGATAAGATTAGACTTTTGTAAATCCAAGATGTAAAGAATATGGTGTCTAGAAGAAAAAACTAAGGAGATCATCAAGACTTGTGAAGACCTTGTATGATGTCCTTAAGAATTTGACCAACTAATTTCCTAATGGCTCAAGGAAACTAGATAGTTAAAAGTCCATGATCATCCTAGTAGATTGCATGCGGTAGATTTATTTTTGAATTTATATATATTTAAGATATTATTGAATAAATACTAAGCACACTAATCAAACAAAATAATGGAACCTAAGTTAAATGATAAAAATCCCTTATAAAAAAATTAAGTTCATTGCTAAATGTGATTAGTTGCATTCCATTGCTCATAACAACATACCAAAGTTCTGACCGTGGTGACTTGTTAAGTCGACTTAAGGTCCCTACGATCTGAACTACTTAAGTTATGAATCATGGGTCTTACTCAATGTTATCTGGATGTGTACAAGTTGACTACATAGTGTTAGAGGTAATGGTTAGGCAAAATGCATACGATTCATTTAGGTATAAAGTTGTCACCTAACTGATCTAAGAGTTGCATAAAGATGAAATCAGTAAACTAAGTTACCTACCTAATTAGTTTTTATATGGTTTGTTGAGTTGACTCAAGGTTATGTAGGGATGAAAAGGGTCTTTACTCATTAAGCAGATTCAAATGTTGAACTTTTTAGATTATAGTTGAGGGCTATAATCTCGAAAAAATAATGAGACAATCATTAAAGATGTAATAACTTACTTAATGAGTGAAATTGCAAATTATTAACTACAAAATGTTTTGGTTCATAATGGATATAAACACAACACTATTAAAAGACTATAGCTAAGTTAGCATCCATGATGCTTGTAAGTTTTAATGGGCCAAACTCTATTGACTAGTCCCATATTAAAAGGCATATCCAAGAATTGACCACTAGGTTAAGGGTAGTCTATCAAGTTCATATTGATGACCTTGATCACAACACATTATAATGATGGCTACTATGGAGCCTGAACTTTAAAAAGAGCAAGTGGCTATTTAACATTGTGAAATCATCTAAAACTTTCAAGAATTATTCTATCAGGATAATCATAATGTGAGGTTTTCATCCCTAAAGAATTACTCCTAAGCAAGATGTTGAAGGCAGCCTAATCAGGCTTTATATGATAAGATGTAATTCAAGACTTGAGCATTTTACATGGATCATGACCTATGCATTGTCCATATACTAATAATTATTAAAGTAACAACTGAGCCATGTGATTGGAATCTAGGTCTTCTTGTGATATGAATAGTTAATGACTTTGATAATGACATTATCATGAATATGACCAAGGCACATTCTTAAAATAGTACTAAAGCTTTGTCCAAGTTTAGACACAATTGCTAACTAAAAGAGTTCAGCATTGGATGTGTTAGCGATTTGCTTAGTGTAAATGGGAGATGTTAGTATATGTCCTAGAGCCAATTAGTATGGCATGAACCATACGAAGGTGGATGAGTGATCTAAAGAGGATTCACTACTCTAAGTGACATCAGAGACATATCTCATTTGTTCTTAGCTTTGGTTAACTTGAAAATTTCATTAGCCAATGCATGTTGAATTTAACATAAATTATTCTCTAAATTTATAATGTTAACCATAAGCTGTAGGAACTAATATGATTGATGCATGACTAGACACTGCAACATGCTTGTGGTTTTCCTGAGATATTTAGTGAAAAGATTGAATTACACTACAAGGCTGGTTACTAAAAGGTTTCTGCGAGGTCATATTGACTTTTAAAAATTTAGCTAGTCATGATGAGTTTTTAAATTCCACTCTTGATCTATGAATATAATTAATCTAATTAATTATACTTATTGCCAACATGTTAGGAACCAAATGAGTCACACACAATAAGATGATCAGTTAAACTAAAATTGACATTTAATTAAGTATGACTTAATTGAATAAAAGGTATAATAAGGAGGACTTAATTGAATTAGTTCAATCAAGTATTATTAAAGACATAAATTAGACTTATGAAATCTAGTAAGAGATGTTTTAATGTGGTAGTAAAGATGACAATGACTTATCAAGATAATGTCTAAAGTAGGCATGTAAATAAGGATATCTTGTTTTTGGGATTGAAAAATTATTTCCAACAAATTAAATATGTATTTGATAAATATTTAATGATATTTACATGAAGTAAAAAATTGTTTTACTTAGGTGAGAAATTTAATTGAGAATCAAAATATTCTTGCATGTAAATAAGTGTTAGCCCAAATAGACTCTAATTAGTAAGTCAAATAGGCTTGGTTTTGAACTACACCAATTTAGACTTGAAATAAGGTTATGCACATGGGTTAAAGTTGTTAGTGTAGTATTGGGCTAAGATATTAATTAGTAATTAACAGGGCCTAGTCTTGGATAAATTGGTTAAAAGTGTTTTAACTGGGCCCTATGCTACCCCAAAAGTGGTACCAATCTTAAAGATGACTTAATGGGTGAGTCTGACCCACTAGTCAAGCCTAACCTAACCTAAGATATATTTAAATATATTATTAAGGCTTTTTGGCTAATAATAGCACAAAATATACCTTAGGCGCTATCCTTCTTACTTCCCTAAAAGGGTTAATGCCTCATTATGTTTCTTTAAGCAAGTCTGGTGCAATCTTCATCTTTTGAGGGATTTGAAATCGTATTTGATCCAAACAAAAGTAAAGAATTAGTCTTTTTAGCAATGAGAGATTAGTTTTTAACAAAAGTTCTGAAATTGGTCTGCTGAAATTCGTGCCAACCTCTACATCCTTACAAGATCCTTTTTCCCTTAGTTTTTGCATCATCTTCACCCCAAAATTGTTCTCAGTTTGCATAAAGGAGAAGGTTTATTATATCTACCTTTTGGTTGAGGCTTAACAAGCCTTCTGGCCAGCACCGAAAAGCCATTATACTTCATGAAAGCTCTAATAGGCATTTGCATATATCACTGTCGAAGGCATGACCTTTGTGCTGCTTATGAGCTCAAGAAAGGATCAAAGTAACCAAGTCGTGGCTACATTCATATAAGGATCAGCATACTTAAATTAACGAGTTTTTTTGAATAGGTATGATTTCTATCAGACCTATGTTTTAAACTGTTATTCTATCATATGTACATCTCTGTCTAAAATCTTGAAAAAGTTTAGGTTTTTTTTTTGTTTACTTTTCATTGTGTATGTTTAGTTTTAATTAAATTTTTACAGTTATTTTGATGAGCATGAGTCTAAAGTTTCCTTTCACTAAGGAATTGGTACTTTCTTGGAGGAGTTAGTTATCTTTCTTAATTTTTGTATTTTTTGGCTTAAGGAGTTAATTCTTTTTATGGAGGATCGGTTCTTTCAAATAAAATTGAATACATATATAATTATAACTAAATGTACATACGATATAATAGTATGTGCATATGATTTTAACTGAATATATAATATGGCTTTAATTAAACCAACTCTTCTTCACAAAAAAATCAATATCAAATTAAATTTCTCTAAAGAACCAATGTCAAATTAAAATTTTCCTAATACATTTATAAAATATACTATTTAATTTTTATTATTTTAAATAATAATTTGACATTGAATATAAAATAGTTTTTAAATTTTTATTATTTTAAATGGTTATTCGAGATTTAATATAAAATACTTTAATTTTTTATTATTTTTAAACAACAATTTAGGATTAAATAAAAAATATTTTTAATATTTTTATTATTTTTAAATACTAATTCATGATTTTATATAAAATATTTTTATCTTTTATTATTTTTAAATAGTAATTTTAATATATATATAACTTATATAAAATATATACATATTTGGGGTCGATTCTCTTAGTATAAGAATTGACTCTTCACATATTGAAACATATATCAAATATAAATTCTAATTATATATTTATTATTTTTAAATGTAGTTCCAATATATATAATATAATTAGTATTTTATTTATTATAATTCAAAATTTAGTATAAATTTTTTTAATCATTTATTATATTTAAGTAATATTTCTAATATATATATAATTTATATATATTAAATATATAAATGTGGAGGGTGGATTCCTTTAATATAAGAACCGACCCTCTTTATTGAAACATATAGCAAAGATAAAAGAAGAAAAATAAATTAAAAGTAAAATGATAATTTTAATTTTTTATCAATAATTTTAGTAGTTGTTATTTTTTATATATAAATAGAATTTGCTCTTCTTCTTTATTGAAAAAGAAAAACTGTATTTCTTTAAAATGAAAATTTCTTCTTTCTTTCTTTCTCCTTTTTCTCTCCTTTTTCTTTTTCCCTTCCCCCCCTTTTTTTTATCCTTACCAAAAATTAAAAAAACACACATGTCAATCCTTTATCCACAGCCCAAAAAACAATAAAATAAGTGAAATTTAGGGTGATTTGCGCCTCTTCTTTAAAATTTTAAACATATATCTATATAATGAGGACAATAATTTTCTAGTATTATAAATAAAAATTCGAATCACATGGTCTAAATTCATTAATTCACCTTAGAATCGTACGTTATTTTAAATTGTGGAATCTAAATATTGATACTATTTTCTTGATGTGTAAAACATAATATAAAATTCATTTATTTTGTTTTTGCTGGGGGAATTTCCTTAATGCGAAGAAAATTGTTAAAAAAAAAGAGGGAAATCAAAAGACAGTATGGCGGGAATCCACTCTCCACTTTCCGCTTTCCACTTTCCATAAATCCGAAAGTGCGTTAAACTAAAAAAATTCCCCAAAATTGTAACAAATTTTGTGCTAGCAGGAAAAAGAAAAAAACCTTCAGAAAGAAGAAAAAGCCATGATGCAGCCAAACTACTTTGATGGAAACGCAGCCTTTTCCGGCGGTGGATTCATGCCTTCTCAGGCCACCCAGACTGCCCCCGATCGTCCCTCCTCTTCTTCCAAAGTATAAATGCAATCCTTTTATGCATTTGTTTCTCTTTCGAGATTTCCTTTCTTTTTCTTTGTTAAATTAGTGGGTTTTGTTACGAGAGAGTTTCTATGTGTGTGTTCTCAATGAATTACTTATTTTGAGGTTCTGCCATTTTGTTCTTCTTGCTTTTGATTATTTGTTGCATAATAAAATAAAGATCTAATCCAGAATTTCGAAATTAAGTGGAAGCTAAATTATTCTATCTTGACGATGGGAATTCTGCCAATTGTTTTTTATTAATTTATTTTCATATTTAATTTAAGGCCGTTTTATATTTTTTGCCTGTTCCTTTCTTTAAAAATTTGTTAAAAAGCGTTAGTAAAAAGTAAAATCATAGAAATTGTTAAAATATAAACAAATTATTATCATGTAAACCCTAATTATAGTTATAATATCATTGTTGCCAGTAAGTTGAAGCAAAATTACGTGATATAGCTTCTAATTCTTTGTAATTAATGTCTACTTTTGTGTTAAATTACATTTTTTTTCTCCGTAATAAAAATAACAATCAATCTAATTGTAGAACTTTTTGCTATTGCTGGTCAGTATCAAACAGGTTTATATTTATTTTTTTTGAATTTACAGAATAGTGCTGCACGGTGCTTGATTCCTCTTACAGTAAAGCAGTTGAAGGACCTCTCAAGAGGTGGAGAATCTGGTATTGCCATTGATGGTGTTGATATCAACAATGTAGGCTTTGATTGCATTTTTTTTTTGCATTTTTTCTTCTTTTGCATGAATAATAAATATATATTTTTTGAAATTTGCAAGTTTGGCTTTCTTTTTTCAGATTGTGCTAGTGGGGATGGTATCTAAGATAGACAATGCCGTTTCAGATTGTACTTTCAGAGTTGATGATGGCACAGGATGGGTTGAATGCACCAAATGGTCAATTTCTCTATTGCCATCATTTATTCCCTTTAATTTTCATTTTAGAACATTTTGTTGTTTTAATATCTTGATTCTGTGCTACTAAATCATTTTTTAATTGCGTAGGATTCATGAACATGTAGACTCAGCTGAAGTCGATGCGATCTCGTAAGTTTTATCTCTCACTACTCTTCTAAATTTGAGACCTATGTTAATTGCTCTCATTTGTTCAAGAAAAAAAATACAACAAAAAGCTGCGTGTGTTGCCAGTTGTTGACTCCTAGAAATTTTTTGTGTTGTTAATTATGTTTGGGCGAAACAAATGAAATCTTTGAAAGCAGTAAGACTTGCATATTAAAATTCGCTATAGCTCTGCTGGTATTTTAGTATCTTTTTTTTTCCTAAATGCGTTACTCTGGAAATACATTAATGGCCCATTTGAAAACATAGATTTGGGCCGAAAAAAATCCAACTTCAATTTTGAGCAGCTCAAATATAGAATTTGAAATTCTTTTTGAAAATGAGAATTTACAAAATCACTTCATCATTTTTTACTTTATCCTTTACAAAGTGAGAATTAATTTTCATCTTTATCTAAATCCAAATCTTAATTATCCAAACATAAAATTTTAAATTCATGAATTTGAAAATCATAAATTTCAAATCTAAAATTTTGAAATTCAAATTCAAATCCAAATCCAAATTTAAGTTTCCAATGAAGAAGTGATTTTGTAAATTCTCACTTTTAAAGGGACTTTCAAATTATAGATTTCAGTTACTGAAAATTGATGTTGGATTTGTCCATATCCAAATCCAATAAGGTTTTTCTTTGTCATGATATTCAAGTGTTTTATTCCATCTCAGGGTTGGAATGTATGTTCGTGTCTATGGCCAGTTAAAAAGCATCCAAAATAGAAGGACCTTACACACCTTTTCCATTCGGTATGAATTCAAAACTTATATATAATTTTCTGTATTACTTTTTTTTTTGCTTATTTTTGAAATGTAGGAGAAGAAAACATCGTCATCAGCTTTCTTAAACTCTTTTCTTGTAGCATTTAAATCTCATTCTTTCAGATACACAGATTTAATAAGTGATCTTTGCAGAAATCGAATCTTACTTGCAATATTTGTCCAAAGGGTAAAAGTGTTTCCTTCTAGCCATTACTTTTGACATTTTTGCTGGCACTTTAATTTCTCTTCTGATAGAGCTTTGATGACTGAAAATAAATAATCACCGTTACGTGTAAAGTTAGGCATTCTTTCTAGGGAAGGGGATGAGTGGGTGGGATGGGTAGTGTGCAGAGGTGTGGGAGGTGATGAGGTTTTTTGCACAATGAGGACATTTGATTTCTTTGGAGTCAGATCCAGGCCTAGTAGACTGTCGCAACTAGATATTGCTGCTAGATCTGATGGTTTATTTTCCTTTAAGCTTTTTGCACTTAGTTTCGTTTTATTTTAGGTTTTCTCTACATGAAACCTCATTGAGTTCCTGGATTGCTCCACAAATAAACTGGTCTTAAGTGTTAATTGTAACACGTTTTTGGGCATCTCTTTTGATTCTATGAAACATTTTGATCTGGTTTTGATTGGAACAAAATCAACATTACATGTTATTAATGCTTAACATATTTAAATGCTTGGTTCTTTGTCTCAGTATGCTAAGGGAAGACTATTTTTTTTTTTTTTGACTCTTGTATCTATTTCTCTTTCTCTTTCTTATTTTTTTCATTTCCGTCAATCAGGTGTGGTTTTACATAAATTACTCCTCTGCATCCAATGTCACATTTGCTGCTGGTTTAAACTTCAGTGGTTAATGTAGATTTTATTATGGTTTTCATGATATTACTAGCTTTTAAAACCATTTTAGGAAATTAATCCGAATTAAATTTATTTTGGTACTAAGCCCATGGATAAGGTAGGGCAAACACTTGCAGTTAGCTTTCTTTGTTGCTAGTTATCCCAGATAAATTGGGGTCATGATGGACAGATTTCAAAATTGACTTTAAGTCCCATGTTTTGATGGAATTTCCTTTGTTGCTACTTGGTTCTGCTTTGGCCATTGTTATATCTTTTCTCGCATGACACATATCTATGTCAATTTATTCGGTTGTTGTACTTAGAGTTGTAACTTTGAACATTGTTTCCAGGCCTCTTACTGATTTTAATGAGATTACAAACCACTTCACTGAGTGCATATATGTTCATCTGTACAACACCAAGTTGCGGGTAAGATTTGGTGCTCTAGTTTTACAAAATGGCTTTCTATCGTATTTGGATATAAATTTTTATGCTTTTGTTTTTAGGAACTACATTGTTGACTTAATATGTATGCTGCAGGGGGGCATGACTCCTCAGCCTCAGGTGACAAATTCATTTGGTGGTATGACCACTCAGGTGACTAATTCAATTGCGGGCAACCAGATAAAGAGCTACCAAACTAACCTGTCAAATCAGGTGGAGGAGCTGACTAGCAGAGTACTTTGCTAAGCTCTTTGATTTTGTTGATCCTCTAACTTCATCCTTCTCTGTTTGTGCAGTTTCTTGGCCAATATAACACTGATGAAGAACAGATCCTTGGTATCAGTTCAATGGTCATAAATTACTTACGTCGACCAGCATGCATGTGAGTTGCCTATGATATCTTCTAAATTCGAATAGCATTTTTGATGAGCCTGTTTGATTCAGTTGATCTTTCAATGGTTCAATTTTCTAGTTCATTCTTGAATTTGGAACTGCATTAAACTGGACTTTCTAGTGACCTGGATTATGCAGATGTGCACAGGCTCCTAACACTGTGTGTTTGTGTTCATTATAAAGGAAAAAATTTTCAATTATCTTATGATTTAGTGTAACCTATCTAGTTGGCTTTGTAATAATAAACTTACAAATGACTTATATGAGGAAAGGTACTTGATACTATCTGAGAGAAAATATGTTCAGCATTTCAGGTTTTGTAATCTTAAAGTCATCATTGGTAAGTTGGCAATTTAGCTTGTGATAAACATTATCATTGTACCCTAAGAATCTCAGTAAGCGTGCATCATCAGTTAAGATTAATAAAGTAAACCTACATTTTCTCCTGGAAGAAACATGTACTTATGGGTTATTAACTGTGTTTAGACTAAATAAGCATGTTTAAGAAAATAATGATCTAATTATCGTTTCAAATATTGCCCCTCTGATCAATTAGCTTGAGACCTGGCTTTGAGCTTGGTTTGGTTCTGTTTTTAGGTTCATGTTATGAACAAAAAAACCCACTTCTAAAGCAAGCACACTACAAAAGAGAGGAAGACAAAATTTGTTGTGAAAGTCCTATCTTATTGACAGTTTGATTTGTTAAGACACTCTTATTTTCTGTAACAAACGAACGGTAGAAAAACAAGAAACAGTGATCCAGCATAGTGCTGAAAAGTTAGACGAGGGATGTAAAATAATATCCCAAAGATGTGAGTACAATATCCTTACCAATCATGGTGAATTTATTAAGCCAGAAATTTCTGAATAAGCTTTTTCTTATTTGTTTTTGGCCAAAAATTGGGTTGTATTTGATTGTTTGCAGTTTTTGGTGATTTATTTTGATTAGTATTATTAGGGTAGATTGGTTCCTATCATACACTTTAGCACTCTTTTTTATTTCAATCTTTAAACATGATATCATAAAATATTTGGTCTATAATGACTGTGTTCTGTACAAGTATTGTTAAGTTTCAGTGCTGTTTTCAGTGCATCTGACATTGGGGTGCGCTCTGATGTTGTGGCTCGAGAACTAAATATTTCATTGGATAAAATCAGGTTTCCCTTTTACTGATTGCTCATTTATGCACTCACTAATTGACACAGCAACCATAACATCTCAAACTGCAAACTCTTGTTTTGGCTTTGACAGGAAAACTTTGGACTATCTTTCATCAGAGGGCCACATTTACACGACAACTGAGGATTACTACAAATTTACTGATGCCTAAGGTACTTGATGTACAAATAAGTAAATACCAGTCAAGTAGGGCGGAAGCTTCTGTTATTTCCTAGCATTAAACTCCTTTTGGTTATATATACATATGATGCAAGTAATTTTTTGCCAGGAAAAAAGATACTGGTTGGGGTTATATATGTGTAGAAATTAGTGATCAAAATGATATTTGCTCAGATGTGACTATAAGTAATATTCCATTTCCCTGAAAGTAGTATATTAAGTTTTTAACCAATTAGACAGTGTTTTAGCAATTATGAATGATCTAAGTACGCAGGTTCCAAGGAAGCAGCATCTTTGCAACTACAAAAGCCATTTTTTAAAATTTTATTTTGAATTTGATTATTATTTTGAGGCTTCTTTTCATCATTTTTTTTATGTGGAAAATTATTAGGTTTTTCATATTCAAATGCTATTCAATATGTTTATAAGGTTCTTTTCTATTCATGTTCAATTTGTCCTCTAACATATTATTATTGACAATGCGACGTAATGGTGTAATTTCCTTACATGCAGAAAATGTATAGGAAACTAATTAGGAAAGCGTTAGCTTCTTAGGTTTAGGTTGTCATTTTTTGTCTTGCGATTCATCCATGGGATATCCAGATATTCCAAATCAAGGGTTGCTTTTATTCCAATAAGTGAAATAATTTGAATGTCTCGGTACTAAGGCATAGTAGGTTCATCACAAGGTTATGAATTTTCCGAATTGATTTAAACGCATTTAAGTTTATATCATGATTTTCACTACGCTTCTATTTCTCCTTTTAGAAATCTCTTGAAACTATTTGCCTTTCGTAAAAATCTACGGATTTTCACTTGATTTTCGTATGCCTCACCTTTCATAGTTTCTCTAATCATTTTCCAAAAGTCAGTTTTTACGCACCATTTTCAAAATTTAAATCAATTTTTGTTTGGTACTCTCTAAATTCCTCTTTTATGCCTATGGTGTCAGTTAGGATTTAAGCTCATCTCTAACATCATCTGGTCACTTTTCTAAGTACACGAAACTGTTTTGAGATACATCCCGATGATGTTCGGTATCTTTTTTTTTTTTCACACGTTTTATATGTCGTTGTATATCATGTTCTTGAATTTCATGTTATTTTAAATTGTTTATGTTGATTAATTTCATGGCTATGTGAAATATTAATAAATCAACTTGAAACATTTCCAAAAATTAAACCTTATGCTTTTGCAAACAAATAAGGTTATTCTCTGAGTTAAGATCATTTATGAAGTTTGCAAGGTTGTTGGTGGGAAATTTTATCAATCATTATTATTTTGAAAACATCCTTTTAGAAACAAGAAGAATAAACTAGATTTATTTTAAAATAATAGTACTTTTATATTTTGTCGATTTTTAGGGAGTACAAAAGCTTTCTAAACAACAAATCTAGATCATTTTCAAACAATATGCTTTTAAGGGAAATTATGATTAAATACTACTAAACCAATCAACTATATTTGAGTTTCAAATAATGCAAAATCAATAGGTACAATTTAAGATGTCTTGGGGGTGCTAATCTTTCTTTTTTGAGCTTGTTTCATCAATCTTTGGTTTTAAAGGCAGAGTTTGCATTAAAAGGGTTTCAAAACCATCACAAAGGTTGAATTTAATAGGTGACCAATTGTATCTAGCGTAAAAAGATTAGTGAGACTCAATTTTTTTGACTATTTAGTAATAGCAGTACAAGAAAATTCGGGCAAGTGATTTGCTCTGATAACTCAGCCACACACAAAAATAAACATTTTTCTAGGTTCGATTTGCTCTTTCGGAGGTTTGCATCCCAATCCATGGATTGTTGCCAAGAAGTGCTTTAATAATGAATGTGTTCTTAGACTATTCTTGATTATATATTAACTAATTAGACTGGCCCAAGAATGCTAATAGTTAGTGACATGGACTAATATTCCAATAAGAAGTGAAAGAGTTTTACTTAATTATACTTCATTATTGATCTTTAATATTATAAAGAGACTAAACTCCAATTGCTATACGAGTAGCCAACCTAAGAAAATTATATGGGGCATTATTTTATTTACACATATGATGTATAAGGTAAAAGTTAAGATTAAGAGAACTAGTCATATATCCCAAGTAGAATTAACCATATTCTCTTTTCCTATGACTTTGGCCAACCTAGAAAATTATGGTGTAGCTACACACTTTTTTAGGAGAAAACTTTTGGTGATTCTTGCAATTATTGCACACCTTGTTTCTTTCTTCAATGTTTCATGATTTACCATAAACAAAAATTTTGGCTAAGCTTTTTAATAAGATTCTTTTTAAGTGTACATGAACAAAGAGAACAATTTTTGCATAATTTCAAAGCAAGATTTTTCTTTTCGGGAAAAATTAACTTAAAAAAACAAAGAGATGGTACATTCAAGCAAAGACCTTTTAAGAACAAAGCTTATGATATCCAAGTTCATTTTTGCAAGAACAATTTCCTTTTTTAAAAGTAAGAAAGATAGGAATGATGGGTTTTGCACCATCTCAATCTTGCCAAGTAATTTAGAAATTTTGATTTATACTGGGTATAATTAGGTTCACACAATCTCAGTATTTTCTAATTTAGAACTTGATCTAGAAGAAAATGAAAAAAAAATTGTTAAGTGTGTCTTTAAGTATCTTGTTATGTTTTTGCATTAGTTAATTTATTTTTAATTTTTTTGACATATCTGAACATGTATGATATCCATGTTTAAAATGTAGCAAATACATGTATGCAGTAGCACATGACGTGTCTATGTTTCATTGATAATAATATTATTATCTTAAGAAAGCAAGTTAGGTCTAATTACACTTAAGGAATGTACAACGAAAAGACACTAATACATGAAATATATAGGTATTAATCCAGGGTCCAAGTTCAAGATTCTATGTCTAGGTTGTTAAAATTATAAATGAAAGCATGGAATTAACTACTAATTAATTTCATAATGTAAATAATTATCTATAACGTAATTAAAATGAGAATATATTTGGCATCGTAGCAAGTTTATTTAGATGTTTAATGGTAAGTAGTTGACATGTGTCTCGTTGGTAAAAAAAACTTGATTAATAGGTTGAGAGAGAAAGAGAAAGAAGGAAAAGAAGAACATAGGTGAAGGAAGAAGAAAAATTAAAAAAAAAAAGAAGAAAAGAAAAAAAAAGAAAGGAAAGGAAAGAGTTAGAAAATTAGACACCTTATTTTGACCCGGCCTCTAATTGATCTTTTTCCAATTTTAAGGCTTAAATAGAAATTTCTAGGTCTTGATCTTCCTAGATGAGTTATAGATGATAGAAAAATCCCATTGAGGTGCCAGTTGGTTCCAATAAGCTTAGTTTAACATAATAAGGCATTTAGGCTTAATTGTCTGATTTAGAGGGTATGTGCGAGATTTAAAAAACTAGGACCCAAGTCCTAAAAATCCAAAAATGTCAAAGGGTGACTAGTATATATCTCTTGAGAGAGTTTAAGTGGTTATTGACTTCATTGGGATAAAAAAACTTGTTTTAGAAATTCAAATCAAAGTCAACAAGGTGACAAAAGTCAACTATAGGCAAAGTCAACTTAAAGTTAAATTTTGGAAATTGAAAGAGTTTTAAATTTTAAATCTCAAAATTGATTACATTAAAATGAAATCAAATATGGACTTTAGGTCAAAAAGTGTAATCGAACTGGGTCATAAAAGGACCTTAGGAATTTAAAGTGTCGAGAATTCCTAAAGGCTTAATTGAGAAATTTGGGATAAAAATTTAGATTTTTTGAAAAAAAATCATTAGGACACATTTTTACTACAAGAGGGAACATTTACTTGCATTTTTACATAGACAGATCATGATCAATTGAATAGCATAAGCAGTTAAACATAGAAATGAATTAAGCTTTGGCTGAATTTCCCATGTGATAAATATGTGAACTTTAATCATCCATTCATAACGGGTAGTAATGTTATTTCCCTTAAATTAATAAGGAGGTTAGTGATTAAACTAAGATCACCTGATTAAAGCTTAAATCACCAACTTTAAGGCCTATAAATAAGAGTGATTAGCCATAATTTCACAACTTTTAAACACTTAGGAAATTTTAGAAAATCTAGAATATTCTCTTTTCTTTCAAGCTTTCATTATCTTTAAGAAGAAGATCAAGCTTGGAATAAGTATAATCTCTAACTTTTTCCTTTAATTACAATTCATTTTCATGATTTTAATGATCAATTCATGCTTTTTGATGCTTGTATGAGTTTCGATCCTAATGATTTTGCCTTGTTTAGTGTTTGATCAACTTGGTTTTTGATGATCTCATGCTTTGATCTTGATTTGAGCTATGATTCACTTGATTTCATATTATTTAGAGCATACTGACATGATTAATTGTTGAAATATAACTTAAATCATGATTAATGAGCTAAACTTAGTGTTAGAACATGAGATATCCTAAGTTTAACCAATTTATTTGGCTAGGATTATGATGATTTAAACTTAGCTGAGCTAGGATTTAATCATACTGAGTTGAATTAGAAAGTTTAAATGATGAAATCATAATTTTCTAGATTAGTATGGTGTTCAAACATGATAAAAATGAAAAAACCTAGTTCAGCTGGCATAGATTTGTAGGATCTTGAGCTTAATTGATCTAATCTTGCATGATCTTGCTAATTTGAGCTAGTTTAAGCTAAAATACAAGTAGACAAAACTTGAATTTGTGCTAAATGGTGAAATTCTAGGTTATTGAACTTGTTAGAATGTTCCTCTAGGTTCGGCCATGGTGGAATTTAGGTAAGCATAAGTGGGCTTAGAATAATTGATGGATAAATGATGAAACTTAGATGAATTAAGTTGAGTTAAACTTAGATAAGCTGAGATTTATACTTAATTGAATAAATTTAAAAGCTTATTTTTTTTCAATGGATGAGTTTAAATGATTGAAAGCATGCTTTGATTATTAATCATGTTGATTGAATTGAGTCCAAGTTTGTTCTCTTGTGTTTGATTGTTAATTGATGAGAATTTGATGATAAATGATGTTTAGATTATCTTAGGTAGATTCAACCAAGTGGAATTTGCATTTAGAATAGGATTTATGCTTGGTTAGTTGCTAGAACCATTGGTTAGTATTCTATGTGTTTGATAAAATGCATGTTAGGGTGTTTAAAATGTGTAAAACCTTGTTTTTTTTAAAAGATCCCCTATGGGCAAGCTTTGGTTCACTTAATCAATAGGTGAATTAAGGTTTGGTTTTGTTTAATAAGCTTTTCAATCGATAACTTGGGGATATTAAACAAAATAGCTTGAATTAAAGCTAATTTAGAGCAAATAAAAATATTTTTCAGTGTTTAAATATGCTTAGATGAGTCCAAACTTTGTGAGGTTAATGTGAGTCATAAGGTGTTATTTAGGTGGGTCAAATTGTGTTGTTTGGTCTTAGGTGCCTGTTATAACACACAAGTGAGTGACATTGTGCCTCTCACTTGTTGAGAATGAATAATAATGAACAAAAGCGATAAAAGAGAAGACATTCGCATAACTCCGAAGCACATTGCCATTGTTGAAATATAGGCCTTGGCACTAAGAAATTTTTGTTGATTCCTCATATAGAACATTTATGGATTCGGTTTGGTATCGTAGCTAGACGTTTGAACATCCAAAAATGTGCTTTAAAAATTTGACAAAAGGCTTCATGATCACAAGTTGTGTCAAAACTACTATTGTAGTCTAGCATAGTAGACTCATAAAAAAAATATACTTTGATTAGGTTATAGACATTAGGAATATTTGCTTGTTATTTTTCCTATAATCCTAATTGACTAGGCTATGTAATAGACTATTGAAACATTCGATTTCATGATTAAGCAAATACTGAAAAATCTCGAATATGAGCTGTTCACATGGCTCCATTTTAGCACCTGATCAGTATTAAGAACTATTTTTGATGAGGATAATCATTTTTTGAATTCTTTTCATATTTTTAATAAAACTAGAGTGAATAAGCTTTCTAGGAATTTCTGGCTCATATGGCAGGTATTTTAAATGTATAAGGAAGAAAATTTGGAAAGCAGGCTGGTAAGACATGCTGTGCGAGGTAGTAGTGTCTAATTAAAAATTTTATATGATAGGAGTAATCCAGAATAAATTTGGAGAACTTGTAAGGTCAAATCTATCCTTGTTTAAGTTTCCTCAAAGTTTGGCGTTTACTATTCTTAGGCATTTGGATGCCTTAAAATTGATTTTTGAAGTCATGTTTTGTTTGTTAATAGGTCTAGGAGTGTCTTGTAGAAGGTCCCAGTGTTTCACCATAAAGCTTCCAAGTTGAATTGAATAAAGTTGATTTTTGATATTGTTTCCAAAATTGTCATTTCCTCAATTTAGTCTAAATACGGTATTTCTTTTAAATGGAGACAAAAGTGATAACAAAATTAAAAATGGAGTCAATTAATGAATATTTTGGAGTCAAATGGTTTATAGAATTTTTATTTTATAAATAATTTTAGCTCCGAATTAGCTATAAATTTGAGCTAATCCTGATAAGAGTTTTTGGATACATTTTAGCGATATTTGTTTGATTTTGATGAAAAAGGGGGGGATTATGATTGAATACATATGATTGAGACCGAGGAAAACAAATTCAAACATGTGTGATCAGTTGGTACCAAGTATTAGGCATCATAAGAGGGATTGAGTCCTTATTTGTGGTGTAACTGACTCCTGAGCCCAGCTTTATACATCTTTGGTAACACAGATTATAAAATTGTTCCTTTAAAGTTTCATAACTTTTAGTTTATGGTTTTAATAAGTAACTGATCATACCTAGCCAAAACAGATCAGTGATGACTTCTTAACCAAGTCACTCTCGTATTTTAATATGAAAGGTTCAGATGAGTGACTCGTCAGACCGATTGAGGCTTAAGATTATTCAAAGTCTTATCTGCTTTGATACGTTGAGGTTCATATCTCAGTATATTACAATAGAGAGGAAAACAAAGAGTTGTGTTCGTGTTGCATCTTAATTCGTTATATATTTTATATAAGTTGTTATAACGTTCAATTTAGAAAAACCATTGTATTTGTAATATGTTCATTTTTTATTCAAAGTATTATAAATTTATAAATATATTTTACACAAAATTATTGATTGTATATAAATTTTGATACATTCATATATTCGTGTCATGTTTATGTCATTTTGTGTCCTACCATGTTTTAATGATTTTCTCGTGTTGTTTTTTGTTTGTATCTAGATTTATTTACTTAAAAGATTAAAATATAAAAAATATTTAAATAATTTGTCATAATGATCCAATCTAGAGAAAATTTATTTTATTATTTTATTAATTTATTTTTAAATAATATATTTAAAGTTGTTTGACTGCACTTTAACTTATTAGTTGATTTCAGATTCGTATTCGACATTTAAGGAAAACATTTTATTATTCTTTGTGTTTTAAGTTTAATAATATATTTAAAGGGTTGGTCCACATGTTCACTAGTAAGTCAACTTAGGATCCATATATGACTGCTTGGAAAAAGTGTTTTCAATTTTATTTTATTGTTAAATAATGTATTTAAAGGAATTGTCTATACATTCACTTATGGATCAATTTAGCATTTGTACTCGACTCATTTTTTCTTCTTAGTTTTAGATGATATATTTAAAATGATTAGTTCACAAGTTAACTCGTGGCTTAGTTTAAGATCCATACCCAATCTTGGGTTAGTTTAAGATTCATACCCAATCTTGAACAATTATTATAAATTTAGTTTCTAAAATTTTAAAATAAAAATTTCAATATATAATTATTATTTAATAAAATATATTGTAAAATTAATTTTATTATTAATTTTTTAATTAATTTAAGAAAACCAATGTAAGCAAAGTGTTAATCTAGAAATAATATTATAATACCAACTGTCATAACATGCCTTGGGTATGAATCCTGATATATTAGAACAGAAAAACTAAAATATTGTTTGGAATAGGACTCATTGTTGGGATGAATCAATTGACTAGACTTTTATGTGCAACTATAACAAAATAGCTAAGAAATTGGAGTCACTACTGATCCTTTTGAACTAGGCGTGATCAGGCACCTTTTAAAATTGATCTTTTTAAGTTTCAAATACTAATTTTAAAAGGACATATTTTATTATCTATTAGCTTTATTAGCTTCGAATCAGTCTCGGTTTTGACATAACAATAGCTAAGCTAGATTTACTTGTACTTAATTATTTCCAATTTAATATTTTCTTTGAACTAAATTGAAAAATATTTTGAAAAAAATTCTAAGTTAATTTACACCTCCCATTTTTTCAGAAATATATGTTCCAATTGCATATATATACTTAGAATATTTTTGAGATATATTTAAGTCAAAATCAAGCCAAGAAAAATCATTTTACAAAGGATTTTCAATTGATGTATCGATGCAATGCATCAAGGTATTGATACTATGCTTAAAACCCTTGAATGTATCGATATGCATTACCATGTACCGATACGTTATAGTATCGATACTCACCCTATAAGTATCGATACATTGCTTAGCAAGTTTCGCTGAAACCCTCGAATATATCGATACAAATGGCTATTTATCTATATAATATGCTGAGCATCGATACTTAACCTTGATATATCAATACAACAGCTTGTAACATTGACATTTTTAATTCATGTATCAATACTCTTGCTATTGTATTGATATAGCAGCACATGCCTAAACAAAAACAAGCATTTATAAAGGCTACTACTGCTCTCCACCAACCTTATTAATCAATTCTAAGCTATAAATATAGGTTTCCAACAGCTGAAGAAGTAAAAGATACTAAGATTAATCAAGCATTAAACATCATAAGCTTAAAGTCTTCAAATTCTTCATTCTTCTTGTATTCAATTTGTACTCCTTCAACTTTATTTGTATCTTATCAATTTTGTACTCAAATTGTAGCAAACAACCACTTCTAGAGATTTTAATTGTTTGCGAACACTTCATTCATATCACAAAAGGGTTGTGTGAAAAATTGAGTGAAAAAACTTAAGAATTTAGGGTAGAATTGTTAAGGGGATTGAAAAGTTCTATCTAAGCCTTAAAACATCGAGTTATAAAGTTATACCTTAGGCTCAAGTATAACAATTTCATTAGTGAATTGTGAGAATCACCTTGGCAAGCAAGTGCCAAGAAAAAAAGACGTAGACTCCGAGTTCAAGGTTTTAACTTCTAGATATTGATTGTTTGTTTCTCTTACCTTTAACTCTTTTTTACTATCAATTTATTTCAACTTTTCGTTAAAGGTCAATTTGTGATCAAATTTTAAAAGAAACTAATTCACCTCATCTTAGTTCAATGATTACTTTGAGCTTACAATTGGCATTAGAGCTTAGGTCTCTATTATAGGTTTCACAACCTTAAGAAAAGATCCTTAATAGCTCAAAGAATAGAAGATGCAATCATAATGTTTATAGTTTCAAGAAGCTACAAAAGTTAAAGAGCTAAGATGAAGTACATTTCATGGCATTGGAGAAAAATGCAAATGCTATGGGACTTGAAGGCCATTCCATCATAAGACCTCCACTCTTCAATGGTGACAACTACTCATATTGAAAGACAAGGATGAGGCTTTTTATCTAAGCCAATAACTATTAAGTATGGAAGATCATTGTCAATGGACCACTCATTCCTAAAAAATGGGTTGTAGACATTGTTATGCCAAAAGAAGAAGATAAGTGGAATAAGCAAGATACTAAGATGGCATAGTCAAATCCTAAGGCCATGCACACACTATTTTGTGCTCTTGGCCCAAGTGAGTATAATAGAGTATCACTTTATGATGATGCCAAGCAAATGTGGGACAAGTTACAACCAATTCATAAAGGAACAAATCAAGTCAAGGAATCCAAAATAAATTTGCCTACATTTGAAGGCAGAAGAGACCATAAAAAAAAATCAGATTGTTCAAAATGAAGGTCGATGAGACCATCAAAGAAATTTCGAATAGGTTGACAACATCATTAATGGTTGAAGGCACTTGAAAAGACCTATCCAAACAAAGAGATGGTGAAAAAGCTTCTCAATAGTCTCTCAAGTCTTAGGAAGCAAAAGTAATAGCAATTGAGGAATTCAAGGATGCCAACACACTTTTCTCGGATGAACTCATAGGTTCTTTCCTTACCTAGAAGATGAAGATTAAACATGGTCAAGAACAATTAAAGAAAGCAACTGTTTCCTTCAAATCAACCACTCAAAATGATAATGATGATTATGATGAGGTTGAGAAAGATTAAGAGATAGCCATGTTTACAAAAAGATTTAACAACTTTATGAGGATGAACAAGGCAATAAAACCTTCTAGAAGAGAAATAGTGAAGGAGAGTCAAACAAGAAAGAGAAGGACCAAATTATTTTCTATGAGTGCAAGAAACCGGGACACATCAAATTTGAGTGTCCAATATAGAAGTAGCAAAACCCAAAAAAACAAAAAAAATAAGGCTATGGTGGCTACATGGAGTGATAATGACACATCTAACATTGATGATGATGATAAAGTGGCCAACCTATGTTTTATGGCTCTTGATGTGCCTAAGATATCTTCTAATGCTAATCCCTACTTGTTTGATGAGTTACAAGATGCATTTGATGAGTTAGCTTTAAAATTTCAAACCATGAATTTAAAATATAGGAAAATGGTTTCTAAACTTAAGGAAGGGAATGAATCATTGAATAGGACAAAGAATAATCTTAAAAAGAAAGTAGATAAGGTACGAGTTGAAATTGATCATCTAACTAAGAAAAATACAAACTTGCATAACTCATTCTCATGATTTTAGATAGCATTAATAAAAATTGAATAATATGCTAGAAACATAAAGAGCATTTTTTGATAAAGATGGTTTGGGCTATAATGGGATTGAAAAAGAAAATCACTATAAGAATTTCTTTGTGAAACGAAACAAATTATATGATGCATTTAGCATATGCACTCATTGCGATATACTGTCATACATTTCACACTTGTTCTTTTAAGGTTATTACTTATAGAGGCAAACACATTAGGAGGGTGTGGATTCCTAACATCTCTAGATGAGGTAACTAAAATAAAATGGATTCCAAAAGCCACAAAGATTGTGAACACTAATACACAAGGACCTAAGAAAATATGGATACCTAAAAACCAAACATGACTTTGTGTTTGAAGGAGGAAGAGCATTGCTTAAAGGAAAATTCAACAAAGAAGAATTCTTGGTACCTTGATAGTAGATGCTCAAGACATGACCAATGACAAAAGTTAATTTGTGGAACTAAGGCCGAAGGATGTTGGAAATGTTACTTTTGTTGATAACTCAAAAGGACAAATTAAATGTATTGGAACCATTAGTAACAATTCCTCATCTAACATTGAAAATGTTATTTTTGTCAAAGGTCTTAAGCATAACCTCTTTAGTTTTAGTCAATTATGTGATAAAGGCATGAAATTTATTTTTGAATCAATAAATTGCCAAGTTGTTAATATTAAATCCAATAAAATTATTTTCATAAGACATAGAAAAAGAAATGTTTATATTGTGCATTTAATGACTTATCTCCTCAAAATATTTACTTTATTGTTAATAATGATGACTTATCTTGGTTATGGCATAAAAGATTAGGACATGCTAGTATGAATGTATTTTTAAAATTATCTAGGAAAAACCTTGTTGTCGGATTGCCAAAAATGAAATTTGATAATGATAGAGTATGTGATGCATGTGTTCAAGGAAAACATAAGAGACATTCATTTAAACCCCATTAATATTTTTTTCAACTACTAGAGTATTACAACTTAGTCATATTGATCTTTTTTGTACTACTAAGACGTTAAGCATAGGTGGTAAACAATATGGATGTTATTGTGGATGACTACTCTAGGTTTACTTGGGTTCTTTTTTTAAGCTCTAATGATGAAGCCTTAGAAAAATTTATTAAGTTTTGCAAAATTTATCCAAAATGAAAAAGGATATTCTATTTTAAATGTAAGAAGTGGCCATGGAAAAGAATTTGAAAATATTGATTTTAACAAGTTTTGTAATGAAAATGATATTAGTCATAATTTCTCTGCTTATAGAACTCTTTAACAAAATGGAGTTATTGAGAGGAAATATAAGACCTTGGACAAAATGGCTAGGACCATGCTTTGTGAAAATAATTTATTAAGGTATTGTTGGGTAGAACCCATTAACACTTTTTTGTTATATTATAAAAAAAACTCCATATGAACTGTTTAAGGGATGAAAGCCTAACATTACTATTTTCATCTTTTTGGATGCAAATGTTTTCTGTTAAATAATGGAAAGGATAATCTTGGTAAATTTGATGCTAAAAGTGATGAAGGAATTTTTGTTGGCTATTCTATAAATTTTAAAGCCTACAGAGTGTTTAATAAGAAAACTTTAGTTGTTGAAAAGTCCATACACATTATATTTGATGAAGCTAACTTAACCTTAAGAATAGTATCTGTTGATAGTGATGATGTAGAGATTTACCAAGAAAATCAAGTCGAAGCATCACATAATGAGCAAGAAAAAAACAAGTCAAGATTAAGAAGCTCCAAAAGAAGATGAATTATGTGAGCCAACTCAAGTTGAAAGAGAAAGGAATCATCCTAGAGAGTTGACTTATGTAAAAAAAGGTGAGATAATTGGTGATCCAAATCAAGGGGTAAGAACTAGATCCTTTTTTATAAACACATGGAATTATACAGCTTTTCTTTCTGAAATTGAACCTAAGAATTTAGATGAGGCCCTAAAAGATGATAGTTGGATCATAGCCATGCAAAAAGAGTTAAATCAATTTGAAAGGAATAAAGTTTGGAATTTAGTGGAAAGACCTAGCGATTATCCTATTGTAAGTACTAAATGGGTTTTTAAGAACAAAATTGATAAGCATGGAAGCTAAGGAATATAGTCAGGAAAAAGGAATTGATTTTGATGAGACTTATGCCCCCGTAGCTAGATTAGAGGCCATTTGAACGCTATTAGCCCTTGCATGATTTAATAATTTCAAATTGTTTCAAATGGATGTCAAAAGTGCATTTTTAAATGGTTTTATGTTAAGCAACTTCTCTGTTTTGAAAATCTCCATTATCCGATTCATGTTTTTAAACTTGCAAAAGCCTTGTGTCATTTAAAGCATGCTCTTAGAGCGTGGTATGAAAGGCTTTCAAAATTTTTTATTGAAAAAGGTTTCAACAGAGGCAATGTTGACAAAACTATTTTTATGAAAGTCAAAGAATAAGGACATTTTAGTAGTTTAAGTTTATGTTGATGATATTATTTTTGGTGCTACTAATGAATCTCTTTGTCAAGAATTTTCTAAGATAATGAAAGTGAATTCAAGATGAGCATGATAGGAGAATTAACATTCTTTTTGAGACTACAAGTCAAGCAAACAAAAGATGACATCTTCATCAATCAAGCAAAGTGTACAAAGGAGTTACTCGATAGGTTCAAGTTGGATGAAGTAAAGCTTTGCTTCACACATATGAGTACTTCAACAAAGCTTGGAAGGATAATGAGGTAAATGTGTTGACTTTAAATTTTATAGGTTTATGATAGGCTTATTGCTATACCTTAACGAAAGTAGACTTGATGTAATGTTTAGTTTATTCTTATGTCCTAGATATCAATTGTTACCTAGAGAGTCACATTTTGTTGCCATAAAAAGAAACTTTAGATATCTTAGAGACACTTCTAACCTAGGCTTATGGTACCCAAAAGGATCATCTCTTACCTTAGATGGTTATTCTAATGTGAATTTTGGTGGATGTAAAACTGATAGGAAAAACACTTTCGATACTTGTCAATTTCTTGGAAATATGCTTATATCATGGTTTTTCAAGAAAAAAAATAGTGTTGCTTTGTCCATAGTTGAAGTGGAGTACATAGCTGTGAGAAGTTGTTATGCCAAAATCTTATGGATAAAATAACAAATGGAGGATTTAGAAATTACCATGGATCATATTCCCATGAAATGTAACAATAGTAATGCCATTTGTATTCAACACTCTTGAACTAAGTACATAGAGATAATTTTATTAAAGATCATGTGCAAAAGGTTGATATAATGCTTGAATTCATTGATACCTTCGATCAACTAGTTGATATTTTCACTAAACCACTTGACAGGGATTTTTTTGCTCGATTAGAAGAGAACTTAGTTTAATGAATGCACCATAAATTTATGAGTTTGATAAAATTTTGATACATTGCCTTAATACTATGCAAACTATGTTTACCTTGCTTGATTAGAAAAGCTAGCTATACATACCTACTTGTTTATAAATGACGTGTTCTTTTATACCTCTTTATGCTTGAATGATTTTGATTTATGGTTGTTCATGCAAAATGATTTTTATATAAAAACTTTGTTCAAATTTGTATTTGCAATGTTTTTCAATGAGTAATTGGGTTAAAAATACGTTTGAACTGATATCACATCATATAAGTAGAAATGGCACAATGCTGAGGTTTATGTATCGATATAGGCCAAAAATCATTTTCGGTCTGAAAACAGAGTTCATGGTATTGATAACTGAACACAAAATTGTTCTTTGTATTGTCATTTGACTTTAAGTATCAATATAGTGTATGGATACTACCCAATTTGTATCGATACAGGCGAAACATTTCAAGTCTTGAGATGGAGTTTATAATATCGATATAAAACCCAGAATTGTTAGTTGTATCAATATTTGACTTTAAGTATTGATATAGTGTATCGATACTACCTAGTTTGTATCAACACCAATTGCTGATTTAGGCTATCCTAGAATGCACAACCTCATTTTCATCAAGTCTAAGCCACTGTTCAACTTAGTTCCATCAACCCAATTAAATCGCAATCATAAACTTCATCCAATCATCATATCTTCCTTAAATTCTTAATCAAAAATAGTCATTCATCATAAAATTCACAATTTTATTTCAATAATTCACTCCATTAGCGCCCAAAACCATTAAAATTTAATAATTCCTTACACTAAACCTTAACCATTTCTTCTTTAAAACCCTTATAATTTGTCTTAATTTTTTTCAAAATCTTTGAGTGTTTTTCATTCCTAATCCTTCGCCACTATGTTCATTGTGTTAAATTTCAAAAATCACTCCAAAATACTCAACATTGCCGTCAAAACCTTATGCCCATCACTTATTTGACTAAATTCCTCAACAACCCCTCCATAGCAGCTCGCCTTGCTGGTTAACCTGCTCATAGCAGCATTTACCCACCTCACTCCCTTAGGCAAGTTGCACTACTCTTCTAAACTTTATCCAAACCCACTCTTATTTTTTCCAATTCTTTTCAAATCACATCAATCACTTCACCAACACCCGTCTTATCTCTGGTCATCCAAATTATTCTCTGACCTAACTTCTCATCAATTGTTTAACAAAATAACCCAACCACATTAGCACGTTACACTGCCTCCCAAAATCAATCAAGGTCTTATCACTCATGCTTCTACTTCTTTCGCTCATCAACCACCTTTAACCTAAAATTAATCATTCTTTAACTCATGTATTCAAGACGCTTAAGCTTATGAATGATTTAATGCCGTTTTTGCCCGTATGCCTATCCAACGATGTTGAGTCATTGACTTTCTTTTTCTTTGATCCATTGCTTTCCTTACCTCTAAACTTTTGATGCCTTTGAATGGACCATATTTTTTTCTCTCAATGTTTTGGTTTATGAGAGCCTTGTTTGCGCGTTCTTTAACAATGCTTCTCTTGTTATTGACGATCATGACCGGATTGTTGCTATTCGATCCTATCTTTTATGGTCAATCATTCTTCCATTTTGATCGCATTTGGTTTTTTGAATGAAAGTATAACCAATGAAGGTCCACATCTTTCACTGTTTGCACTCCAAATGATAAAGCTACCCCTTTCTTCCTATTGATTGCCTCCTCCATCTTATCATCTCTCATGTGTTTTGTCCTTACGGCACTAAACAAACCTTAATCAGCTACTTTGACTATTAGTGGCTATTCATGATTCAAATTTGAACTCATCCAAACCTTGCTCACTTTATCTTTGTCGACCTTGTCTTTTGTGTCCATGGTTGTCATAGCCTCTTACATGGCATGGCCTTGAGCTACTACCTTGAAATTTAGGTCTTGACCTTGCTTGTGACCTCGAGATCACGGCATACCCCTATCGTTATATTGGACAAAAATCCATGGGGCTCATCAGTTATGATATTCAAAGAGTCGATTTTGCTCCTAAGGCTCATTGATAACCTCTGCCATCGCTTATGCAATCGGATGCTCCCAATCTTGGTGACCATGATGGTGATGATATAGAGCATGATGTGCCTCCTCCATCCCCAGCTCCCAGCACCCCTGTATTCACAGCAATGGATGTCCAAACTATGTGTGATTCCATTATAGGCCATGTAAATCCCTCCCTATATATTTGTGAAGAAGTATATGTTTATTATTTTTGCTATATTTATCTTTATATGTTGATGATTTTTGAAATCCAATACTTGGATTAGGCTGGCTTCATAGGGAAAGAGTTCCCTTCGAGTGGTATAAGTGCATATAGGTTATGGATTACATATAACAAGTTTAGCTTAATTCGGGTAATTAATATTCGAATGTCACATGTATAAATCTATAAAGGTTTGGGCAATAGAACTTTAGAAAATAATTTTTATATAATTTTAGACAGCATGGTCAGAAAGTGTATTGATTATTATTAAAAGGTTTACTAATTAATAAAAATTAGTTTTTATTGATTTAGATCAATTGCACATTGAATTGATGAAACTGGAGACTTGTGATTTGTGATTTCTCTAGGAAATAATGATATTTATGAGCTGATTTTATGATATTATACTTATAAAATTCAATTTTGATTTAATTAAATATGATTTTAAACAAAGAAAAACAATCTTCAATGTTCTTGATGAAATCGCATGGTACGGTATTTTTGGCTATTGTATGATGTGCCTTGCTTCCTATTGTCGCAATGTGACCCGAATACGAATCCTAACCAAACCTGACTTAAATGGCCTTTGCTCTTATATTTGTTAAACCACTATGTTATATATTTTTATCTCTATAGGCCCTATCATTATCGATATTTTCTTATTTTCAGACATTAGGTGGTCGAGATGAATCGCTCACTTGACTTAACCCTAAATAGTCATTACGACATGATTATTTATTTGGAGTTGCCACCAATCTATTTGGGCTTGGTGAGATTGGTCACCTGTCGAAGATTGTATTTTGAGGGTTACAAAACCCTTGAATACTAACTTCAAGGCCCATGATCATACCAAAGATCATATAAAAGGGTCCGAGAGTTGGTTACAATCACAAGTAATGATCAACCCTTTCATGATGCCCAAAAATCGATACCTTATTAATTACGTGTTAACTTAAATTTTAATTTTTATTCGGTTTCAACATATGGCATTTAATTATAAATTCCCAAAATAATAATTTATAATGCAAATTTATTATTCGTGTTAGGAA
>JBBYHL010000016.1:810568-822992 GCA_038381835.1 Adansonia madagascariensis | reverse complement strand
TAAGTTTAGTCTCACTAACCGATTACATAAATTCAATTGATAAAGTATTCAAATACCCAAAAATAAAAATAAAAATAAAAATAAAAATAAATGTTTAAAGACATTTAAATTCATTGCGGTCTTGAAAGTATTGAAGCATTGTTCAAATCTTAAAATTAGAAAGGTTAAATTCATGAATAGTGAGCCAATTAAATGCTTATAGAAAAAACACACACACATATATATATATATATATATATATATGTGTGTGTGTGTGTGTATTTTTTCACTTTTAAATAATTACGTTAACTTATCTCCATTTCCCCCCTGATGTTTAGATAAGTGCAATTCTTTTGGTTATGGTGGTGTGCAGGTAACCAGTTGATAAAAAATGTTAATTGAAATAAAATTCTAAATATTTTAATTCATGAATTTCAAACCTTTTTATATAAAAATTAAAATCGTCAAACATTTTATGCCTCATTACCCTTTTTTTTTGTTGGCTTTGTTCAACGCACCATTAGAGAGCCAAAAGGCTAATTCCTAAATTTCACAGGACTTGTTTCTCTAAAACATGAATGCTTGTTTGAATATTTTAGTTCGAAATGAGTTCCTACCTATAACACATTATATTATAATGATCCCGGATCATTTTTTTCTTTATTTTTTTTTAAAAATAAGTTATTATTTTTATATCTTAATATTAAAATATTTAAAAAAATGTGAGGGGTTATCAACCATTAATGTAGAGATAGTTTTTATTTAAAAAAAAGAATGTTGCCAAAACGTTATACGTAGCCCTTATGGTTCTTTTTCCATTGATAAGTGACATCATTTCTTATTTTTTTTTTAAATAGTACTGTTTTTAATTTTTAATTTTTTTAATGTTTAAATAAGAAAAAAAGATAAAAATATTTAAAATGGAGAGAGATGAAAACTTCAAATAAGAAAATTTGAAAATAATTAAATAAAAAATCAACATTCTCTTTTTTTTAAAAAAAAATACTATTTTTATTTTCATTTTCTCACTTAATGTTAAGATGCAAATAGGATAAAAAAGAAAGACATGAAGATAGGAAAGGAAAAAGAAAAAGAAAAATAAATAATCAAAAAAAATTGTAAAGAATTAAACCAGATATTCACAAATACTAAAATTTTTCAAAAACTCAAATCAAATATCCAAAATATTAAGCAAAAATTCAAATAAAATACCAAATTCCAAATACCAAATAATAAAAAAATATATATAAACCAAATTATATAATATATTGAAAGACATAATTAATCCTACTTGATTTTTGACTTTGTTTGATTATTTTTTACTTTCACTAAATGAGTTAAGAGTTTTTCTTTTTAAAAGATAAATAGGTAATTCTTTTTTTAAAAACTATTATACAAATATATTGAAAGACAAAGTTATTCTTATTTGATTTTTGATTCTATAATTTATTGGATTATTTTTATATTTTCACTGAACCAAGAAAATTTTAGATTGAAACCAACCAATTAATCAGTTTAAAACAGTATGATGGTATATACTAAAATGAAAGAGAAAAAGTGAATAAAAGGAATTATGTTTTAAAAATAATTAATAGATAATTTTTTTAAATATAAAAATAAACATAATTATCCTCATAATATTATTAATATTTATTTTTAAAGATAATATTAATATCGCATGCCGATTTTATTTTCTTTCGGTATCAACCAAAATAAAAGAGTCACAAAAAACAAAAAGTCATAAATATCTTATCCTATATAAAAAAAAAGGAAAAAAAAGGAGAAAAGAGATGATTGGATTAAAAAGAAAAAAAATAATAAGGAAGTGACGTGATGAAGAGAGAGAAGTGAAAAAGATGACATGCAAATGCAAATTGAAGCGGCCGCTTTTGCCCCTCTCTTACCTCTCTATCTAAACTCACAGCCTTAGCTGCGTTTGCCTCATCTCTTTATACGAAATCCATCCCCAACCCCTTTTATAGCATAGTTTTTTTTTTTTTTTTTTCTTTTCTTTCATTTTCTTCCATATTTCTTTCATTATAAATGGAAGGAGTCCACTCCTCGAAAAGAAAATAAGCAAAATTACTAAAATAAAAGGAAAAACCCGCAACAAAAAAGGGAGAGGAATCATTTAATAATACAACAACAGATAAATATTAGTATATTGTATATTAGCATCTATCTACCATATTTTTGTTTTTATTTTTATTTTTTTTGAGAAGAAAAGGGAGAAGGAATAGGAATAAGAAAAGCTCTCAACTCTAAACCCCAAGTAAGTAAATGGATTCTTTTGTAGTGGGGGATTTTCAAGCTTCTTTTCTTGGTATTTGTTATGTCTTATTCCCATCATCATCACCATCATCATATTTCTCCCTCTCTCTCTCTCTCTCTCTCTCTTCCTTTAATAAGGATTATGTTGTTTATATTTTTTTTCTGTTAATACTATTTTTGTTTCTGATTAGTGTCTTTTTAAGAGGAAGTTTCTACTGTTTTTTTTTTTTTTTTGTTACAGGCTTCAAAAAGTTGGGATTTTGATGGTAATGTGGGTATTGTGTTGAGTGCTCTCCTATTATTCAGCTGTTGTTCCCATGGATTTCTCTTTTGAGGGTAACTTTTTTTCTTCTTCTTTCTCCTATGTAATTTTTTGATTTTTTTTTTATTTTCTGGCTGATATGTAATCTGGGTATTGAATATTTTCTTTTGCTTTTGGTTTTTAGTTTATTGAAGGTCTTTAAAGGTTAGATCTTTCGAAGGACCCGCAATTTGTTAAATTCCTCAGTTTTTTTTTTTCTTGGTTTTCTATTCCGGGTGTTCATTAGAGTTTTTGGGTTTCTGTGGACATCGGTAAAAATTTTTCCCTTGTTTCTCAGATGATTCTTTCGTTTTTCCTGGAAATATATGGAAATTTGAGATCATCTTGTCTTTTGATCTTCTTCATCATTCTGATATGTTGGTTTCTTTGTGGTGGCCGAATTTGACTATTAATTTGCTGTATTCGTTTTCATAATGGATAATGCATGTGGTGTCTTTTCTCTGCATTACTTTATATCAAAGCATTATATAGAAGTATATGAAGAAGAACTAACCTTATGTTCTATCACGTTTTCATATTTGCACACTACGGTCTTAAAATAACCTCATCTGACAACCTGATGGAAGTGAACAGCTTTAGGTTTTAGAAAGTCAAATGGCATTGTGTTCAATCCCTTCCTTGAGGCGGCTATGATGTCTTCCTATCTATGTTGCTAAGAGAGTGAGTCTTGGATACTGGTATGTATCCTACATAGTATGTTCAAATTTTTTTTTTCTAAATTTTTTCATATATTTAAGGATCATTTTTTCATACTTATATCTGAATACGTGTCTGACACGAATATTTCAAGGAAAATGAGGAGTGGGAGTAATATGACTTCCTATGCCCAATTATAATGAGTTGTCATGTAAAAAATTCCTGGTATTTGATGGAGTTGGAACGTCCTTTTTGGTTGAAGTCACCTGTTAGTTTTTCTGTTTTGGAACAGAGTGGATTGGAATATACTTTGAGTAAAAGTTTATTAAGGCATCTAATATTCGGGTGATTCTACTTGAGCTTGAATGACTTTCATAATTGGTTAGTCACAGTAATTACCTAACAGCAATTCGGGAGTTTTAGGCAGTTCAGTTTCTTGTTCGTAAATTTGTTATCTTTTAGTTCTTTTTTTTTTTTTTTCATTGTTTAATGTCGAAGGCATGGGGTGAAAGACAGCATTATTATTTCCTAGACGGACAATGACTAACTCAAGGATATGACGACATGTTAAATTTTGGTTCTGTAAGAGTTTATAACTTTGTTTTATCATCTTATGCCTTTTTTTTTTTTTTTTTAACTTCTATAGATAGGTATATAAATCCCTTTTATCGTTTTCAACATTTTGTATAGTTGATACTAGTATCAGGATCTCTTGTTTGTATGGGTGCCTTCTAATGCTTCCACTTGTTAACTTGCAATTTTCTGCTCCCTTGGCTATAGGAGTTGCACTTGATCCTTCAAAATGCAGTAAGTTGAGTATGGCTGAAAAGAGAGAACTTGTCTATGAATTATCAAAAAGGACAAGTAGGGCCTCTGAAATGCTACAATCATGGAGCCGTCAGGAGATTTTACAGATCCTATGCGCTGAGATGGGGAAGGAAAGAAAATATACTGGCCTGACTAAGCTGAAAATTATTGAAAACCTTTTAAAAATTGTAGCCGAAAAGAATTCAGGGGATCATGAGGGTGTAACAGATTCTGAATTGCAATCTTCCCCAACAAATGGCCAGACAACATCCAAAAGGCAGAGGAAACCTGATCATCCTTCCCGACTGCCTGTTCCAGTGAATGATTTTGCAATCAATAATGGTGGCAATGACATGACCAATGTTATTTATTGTAAAAACTCAGCTTGCAAGGCTACTTTGAAGCAAGAAGATGCGTTTTGCAAGAGGTGTTCCTGCTGCATCTGTTATAAGTTTGATGACAACAAAGATCCTAGCCTGTGGCTAATTTGCAGCTCAGAGCCTCCTTTCCAGGGCAATTCTTGTGGCATGTCATGTCATCTCGAGTGTGCTTTAAAACATGAGAAGTCTGGTTTTCGAAAAGATAAACGACATGCTGGGCTTGATGGGAGCTTTTATTGTGTAGCATGTGGGAAAGTAAATGATTTGCTTGGGTAAATACTCCTAGATGCTATTTAATTCTCTCTCTCTTTCTCTCTCTCTCTCTCTCTCTCTATATATATATATATATATCTATGCTTTTGTTTTTTGTGTGTGTTTCTTCTCTTTGCTATGCTATTCAGTGAGTTTGAGGTGTTTTTTTTTCCTATTTTGCTGTGGTGCTCTGCAGATTTGTTGGTCCTAAGAAATTATGGATTTTTTTCAACCACCATAAATGGTAGCACTTGATAATTACTATTAATTTGTTTAAAGATTCTAAATTTATTGCTTTGATTGTTTCCATTTTGTACCTCTTGGTTGTGATTCTATAAGCGCTTGAAGACAAATGATTTGCAAATAACTTTTGCTGGTATCGGACAATATCAAACTTTCTTTGATTGTATTCTGCAAGTTCTGTTTAATCATATAAGAACAGCTTTATGCTTTTTTCTTTTTGGATGCTCCTTGTTGTTGCCTATGCTCTATGGATAGTTTCCGTTCTCCATCTATCATTTTCCAATTTTTTCTAATGTTATTTGTTTACTGTAATTTGAATTGTTTCGGCAATTCTGACTCTGATGACAGAATCTTTAGGTTGCTGAATTTTCTTAAGGTCTCATTGTTGATATCATGAAGGATTTGCTCACAACTTTTACACTTCAATGGATAACATAAGGAAATGTTTGATAATGGAGAGAGCTTGATCTGGTTTGAAGGAGTAGCTGTATGACTGGAACTTCCAAATAAAGTGAACCAAGAGGCTAAAATTAGATACTTGCACTTAAAATCCAATGAACTTGGATCATTAGTTAAATTGTTGCATGAATGGTGAGAGAACATGTTCAAGTGTGAAGCAGCATATTTAAAAACTTAACTAATGATACAAGTATTGGCAAATTGAAGAAAAGCACTTGTTCTAGATATAGTAAGGTAAGGTCCTTACCGACTTAAGGAGCTTGTCATGTAGAATTTCTTGAGAGTTAGGCACTTTTTAATAATTTTATAATATTTCATGAAAAATATAAGGCATGTAGGGAGCCGGAAAGTGGAACCTCATTTTAAGGAAGGAAAAAATGTATGCCATTCCATGCTGTTTCTTCTTCAGTCTAAACGTAATATTTGAGCTGCACCTAATGTACTTGGTCTGGGGTATGAAATAAGCCTGTATGATAATTTCCTAATGTAACGTTATATAAATTGTAAATCTTGAGTTCCTATCTCAGATATAATTGCATTGCCGTTTCTTCACATCATTTTCACATTTGATTATTTTTAATGGATTATCCTGGCTTTTCATGGGCCTCTTATACTATATCTTAAGTAATTGACAAGCCTAACTCTGAAACCTTTAATTCAATTATCATCGTACCTTCACTAGGTGACTTCGCAAATTGTACACGCTTGTTGTATATCTCACTGTATCCTCAAGAGAATTTCAGCCTTCTTCTAACCACCTTTGGCATGATACAGTTGTATAACACCGTGAATTTTGCATGCTGGTTTTATTATCAATAAGTCTCATGTATTTTATGCTACAGACTGGCGCATGCACCATTGACATATTAATGTACTAGTTTCTAATCACATCAGTTGTAATATGCCAACTGAAAATATGTTAATTTTCATTCTCTTGATCCTTTGCCACTTTTCCACTAGCTCTATGAGAATAACCGGTTGAGTTATGGTAGTTGAATTACCTTACCCTCAACCATAGATTGGAGTCATACTGCTAGAATTAGTAGTATACTTATCAGTGTAGTTCTTTTAGTTGAGTGAATTTATTTTTCAGCTCAATTTTGGTAGATTGGTGTTAGATAAAAGTTGAATATTTTAACTCTGATCAGTCCGTTTATCAAACTTATCTTATTTTTGCTTGCTTTTCTATTCTCTTCTAGAGCCAAGAGTATTTGTTATCATATTTTTTATTGCTTTCGCTCTCCATCATATATACTAGTGTTTTGGCCTTTTTTTTTTTGGTTGTCACGATTTTTTCTTTTGTACGTGTTTAACCAACGATGGGAGGGTTCCTTCTCTTCTGTGAGTTTAAATGGTACACTCTAATATCTAAAGCATAAGGAATGCAAAAGTGCTTAAGTTATTTTTTTTTAATTAATAATCTTTGTTTTTTCTTGATCAATATATTTACCGAGCACTATCATATTTAATTTTGCAGAGTAGAGTTTATGATTACCTTGGCCTCATAAAGGTCTCTTATATGTTTCCAAGTTAATGTCAACTGATTTCTCTTTCAGGAGTTTATTTAACTTCACAAAATTTCAGCTGTAAGCTTGTTATTTCCGTCAAGATAAGGATGAAATGCAATTGACTTGATTTCTTTATATTACTTGAATTCAGTTTTGAAGGATTTTACTACATCATCATGTCACATTTGCATAAATGATAAGTCCCACTTTAAAGATTTTATTTGGCATTCATTTTTGCCACTTTTTGCCTAGCTTTGTACTTCTAGACTGGGATTTTACTCTTTATGGTATGCTATACTTTGGCCATGTAGTTTGATGCTCATACTTTACAGTGTTAGTGATAAGTATTAGTTCAACTATTTGCTATTTGCTGTAATATGTTGAGAAAAACTTATGCCCTCCTCTGAGACAAAGTCGAATGAAACATAAATTGATTGATAAGGGAAATCCATACAATTTCTTGTTAACTTAGTTGTTATATTGTATTAGTTATTCCATACACTCAAGACCTTCAGCTTTTTATGTTTTATGAATCATGTCGCATGTGTTATGCGATTTTTTTTTTTTTTTTTTTTTTGGTTTTTGACGTGGCACAGACACAGAGATGAAAGGACGAGGAAATTTCGCCCTTCTGTCTAATCATTTGGAATATTTTGTAGATGCTGAAAATAAAAATATTGCATCTTTGTGATATTTTTTATTCTTACTATTATACATGTTTTGTTTTGTTTTTTTTTTTTTTTTTCTCACTCGCTAAAATGGTGTACTTCAGTATTCGGTTGAATATTTGTGCATGTTTGAAATGTTCATTGGTTTGGCTCTAAGCTCTCTAGAATGTTACTTTATGAAATTTCTCTTATCTTAAAAACATAGAATTCACTTTTGATTTCTGCAAACTAGTTGAAATGATGGAAACGTTTTGTGTCAACTAAATTTGATATCGATACTCTAGCAGTGCCTCTTACTCCACTATATTAGGAAGAAGGCATGTAAATATAGATATGTTAAACTAAAAATATTGATTATTTTGAATGAGATATTTGTTATTTATTTAATCAAGAAATGTCAATATACAGTTTGATCAAATCAGTTCCATATACTTCCTGTATGCATTTAGGTGCTGGAGGAAACAACTGGTGGCTGCAAAAGATACGAGGAGGGTGGACATACTCTGTTATCGTGTCTCTTTAGGCCAAAGACTTCTTAATGGCACTCAAAAGTACCAAAAGCTTTCTGAGATTGTTGATGAAGCTGTTAAGAAGCTTGAAGCTGAAGTAGGTCCTTTAACTGGTGTGCCTGTGAAGATGGGTAGGGGTATTGTCAACCGGCTTTCTTCAGGACAAGAAGTTCAGAAACTCTGTTCTTCTGCAGTGGAGTTACTGGACAAAATGCTTTTTAATACTATCTCAAATTCTTCACCAGACCATTCAATGCCAGGTAAAAATCTTTTACCTTTTGCTCTTTTGATAAATGGGTTCTCTATAACCTCAGAAGAAGTGTTAAGCCTGTGTAATCTATTACTTGCGGTAGAAGTTTAACTTTCTTTAATTTCAGGCCTTCACTGAACAGTTACCTTACATTCAAGTAAGTTTTTGACGGTGTATATATATATTTTTTATTTTGTTTATCAACTTGTCCTTCATTTTCAGCAGGTTCAAGTTCAAAACCACCATCAATTGTACGCTTTGAAGATGTTCAACCGACTTCCCTCACTGTGATTGTGGGTTCTGAAGAAATTTTACCAGGCCGTGTTATTGGTTACACCCTATGGCATCGCAAGGTTCATGATGGGGATTACCCTGTTAAATCAACTTGTACCCTGTTTGTGCCAAATACAAGGTTTGTTGTCACAGGGCTGACTCCAGCCACACAGTATCATTTCAAAATTGTCTTCTTTAATGAGACAAGAGAGTTCGGTCCATGGGAATTTCCAATTTCAACAGCCTGTAGTGGGGATGAAGTCCTGAGGTGCCCGGTGATGGAAAGAAGCCAAAGCCCAGCAACCAACTGTAGCAGCCTTTCTAATCCTTCTTCTGTGGAGGATGAAACTAATAACAATACTCCATATAGTGATCAGAATGATGAGCGGGCAGACAATTATGTGACATATTGCAAGGACACTGATAAAATTGTTTCTACAAATCTATCTGAAGGTGCTATGAACTGTACTGTCGTTGGTGAAGATGGAATTCCAGCAGATGCAGTTTCTCTGTTGGGTGAAAAACGTGCCATGGAGATAGTTGGTCTTATTCCTGATTCTGATGTCCTAAATGTTGAGAAAAAACATGCATCAGAGGACCCGATTAACGAAGAGACAAGCACTGATAACGGCTCTGATGCTCCAGTTCAGACTGGTACTGAGTGTGTGCCATTTGTGGGTTGCACAGAAGCTGGCCTGCCTGTTACTCCCTGCAGGATGGAAATAATTAAAGATGTACAAGGAAGGAGTGGGAGATCTAAATCCAGCAACAAGGACCTAGAGAATGGGACCGCAAAAGGAGAAGATCCCCAAGATGGCAGCACCTCCAAGAAGAGAAGTGCAGAAAGGCGGGACGAAGAATGTGTGGAAAATGGTCTCTCGGATACAGATTTTGAGCATTGCGTGAAGGTAGTCAGATGGTTAGAATGTAAGGGACATATTGAGAAGAACTTTAGGCAGAAATTCCTCACCTGGTACAGCTTGAGAGCAACTCCACAGGAGGTGAGGATTGTGAAGGTCTTTGTTGATATCTTTATTACTGACCCAGCATCTCTCGCAGAGCAGCTGGTCGACACATTTTCAGACTGCATCTCAAGCAAAAAATCATCTGTTGTGCCTGCTGGCTTTTGCATGAAGCTATGGCATTAACATCAATGGGTCATATGCTAAGATCAAGTAGTTTTTGAGTGCAAACGAGCTCAGGGTTTGTGTTAGCATAATTCTTTAGATCCATAACATATATATATATATTTTCTTCATATTGACAGACTGTCACCATGATTTATATTTAACATTAGCTGTTGTCATTCTTATGATTATGCAAGAATGGCAGAAATTCTTATCCTTCTGTATAACAGTTCTTGGCTCATTCAGTTCCAAGGTTGTAAGTCCTAATGGTGTTTCAGTTTCATTCTTCATAATTTCATTATACAGGTTTCAACCAAAATAATAGCAATCCAAGATCATAAGCAGTGTAATGGATGCGTCCACATTGAATGGCAGCTATTTTCCCCTAAAATTTCATCCTAAAAAGATATATATATATATATATATATGTATATATATATTTCTTGAGGTTGGTTGTGCTTTAGGAGTCGTATTTGAAAAGTGATCCCCTATAATATACTCCTATGTCTGAGTTTGATCTTTCAAGTTTTGAAGTGAATTAATTTATAAACGATGGATATGCACCCAGAGGCAGAGCAGAGGAGCATCCAATCCAATGGATTCAACTAGTTTGACTGAAAACGTCAATCCAACCCAGGTTTTGACTACAGGGCAGACACCACCAATATGCTAACGTGACGAGGAACAAAGGCAGGCAGGCAGGCAAGCAGCAAATCACTGGTTTTTGATGTTGGATCCGTTTCCACAACAAGGGTTATTGACAATTCCAGGAGTGTCTTCTAATCCACAAGGCAAATGAGTTGATGCTGATGTCTTTCCTTGATTTTGCGTTCATTGACGAGGGCTCCAACGGCTAGCAGTTCAATGAGCATGATTATTGAGATCGAACGTACGTATGTAATGGTCGGCAGGCGAAGGAGATTTAGAATGGCTGAAGGATTTGCAAGACCCAAGTGCATTTTTTTTCTACGAGACAAATTAGGTAATATTGAGGCATTAGCAGAACGACTTATATAATTGCCCTTTTTTTTTTGAATTCTTGAAAACTAACAGTAATTGTCTTTTGACGTTATTGAGAACTTTTCCCCCTCACAAGCAAATTCTCGACTTGAGTTGATGTTAATTTGTTTATTATTTCCTTTTGTTCAGTGAAATAAATTATTATCTAATACCAAAATTGGAAAATTTCCCTTTTAGCATGAAAAAAAGGGGCCAAAATGCTTAAACTTTTAGTAAATTAATAGCGCAGCATATATGATGAGTTGGAAGAATTACTAATTTCTTGCCATATTATCATCATTTAAATTGTTATAAAAGTTATTGATATCTCATGCTGCATGAGTTTATTCACCATGATCAATCCAATAGTTTTGAGCACATCCAATATCTTTCAAAATAAGAGTCTGAAAAAAAATGTGCAAATTATTTGGAAGCATTAGAAAGAGACTAAACATAATAAAGACAATTATAAAGAGAAACGACTATCGACTATATAAGTATTTAATCCCACTTAATATATAATTAAAGAATTTAAACTATACTATGATGATCATAAAAGATCACTTTTATGCATCCATCATTTTTTTAATAGTTAATATTATACACTTTCTATCACTAACTCAATTCTCCTTAACATTTAACCCTAGTTATCATAAACATTTTAGGTTAATTAATTAAATAAAAAGTAGTATCCAATATGTTTTTTAAAAAAGTAGCATCTAACTATCTATTATTTTTGAGTCCCTTAGGGACTGTTGAGGTCTTTCATCATTTCCCATGGATGTTTGTCATTTCTTTTGTCTTTATTTTCTTTGGGTCTTGGTTGTGTCACATGATGATGTGTTGTTTTTTGTTTACCAGTTTGGTTTGTTCACTGTTGAGGTACTGCGTTAATCTTAGGGATAAGTCTGTCATTTGCTTAGTTGTTATTTTCTTAGGGTTTTGGTTATCTCATGTGATGATGCATTGCTTTTGGTTTACACGTTTGATTTGTTCTTTCCTTGCATTATTCATAGCTCCTGTACTCGATTTTTGTGTTTCTCGGTTTATATAAGCTACTCTAGTTCCCGATTCATATAAAGGAAAAATGTAACAATGATGCTGCCTTATTCGGTTTGTTTGTTTCTCAATTTGTGTATCAAAGCATGTAATTTTTTTTTGAAAAATTTGTTGTTGTTATTGTTTCTTATTGCTTTTGCTTTAGTTGGTTGGTACCATAATTTTTTTTTATTTCATGGGAGATTTTCCATGGATATGGACAAATTGTCCTTTTGTCAGTAATTATGCTATAAATTTTTTTGAATTTGGTGAGCCTATCCATTTTTCATTTTTTTTTGTTTTTTCTGTGGTACTTGTACTTTTTGATTGTTTTGTTAGTTTTCTTGGTTCATTTTCTTATTCCTCATGTGTTTTTTTTTGTTTCCTTTTTTATTGTATCTTTCTTTACAGGTGTTGCATGCGTTTTCTACTTTAGATTTTTATTTTTACTTTAGTATGATTCTATATTCCCTGGTTTCTTTTAGTTTTTTTGGTTTTTCATTACACAATGCTACACGATCTATAGTTTTATTTTTTTGTTAACTTTTTTTAATTAGACAAGTCTTTTGTGTTTGTTATTTCATTGTTTTATTTTATCATTGTTAAATACGTTATATTTTTCATTAGGGCTTGTTTTAGTTTGTTTTGTTTGTGTACTTTATGTTTGTATTCTTTTTTTGCTTAGTGTTTATATATAAAAATA
>JBBYHL010000016.1:791313-802561 GCA_038381835.1 Adansonia madagascariensis | reverse complement strand
AATCATATACAAATTTTAAATTGATCTGCAAATTGATATTCAAATTAGTCTTTTTAAATACATCACTTAAAATAAATAAAATAAAATTTTTAAAAACTTTTTTACTAAACAAGTCAATTACAAATCCTAAAACACGTGCAAACCAACTTTTTCAATATACCATTTAAAAATTAAATAAAAATAAAAATTAATTTTAGAAATCAAATTTCTAAGTTATAAAACAAATTAATCTCTTTAAATATATCATTTAAAAATTAAATAAAACTTTAAAATAACTAATGAAATAATATTTTTTTCAAACAAATCAAGTACGAATGTTAAATCAATTATAAACACCTACAAAAACCAACACTTTAAAATACATTATTTTAAAATAGATATAAAAAATTTAAACTAAAATTTAAATTAAAAAACAAAACGAAAAATAAACCAAAAAAATCTTTTAATTTTTTTAAAAACAAATTAAATATTAAATCGATCAATTGATCACCCTCCGACCAAAATTCTTAAAACAAAATTGAAAAAAAAAAATCCTAATAGGTTTCCTTGCCCCACATGTTGAGCAGAGGAATCCAACACCTATCGGGCAGAAAACGGTTTTTATTTTTTCTTTAATATATAGAGAGATAGAAAAGGTAGAGATACTCTATTGATACAAGGTTATGAACTAAACGAAAAAAAAAAAAAAGATGATCACTATTCAACATACAAAATGTGGAAAACTGACAATGAGGTCTCAACGTCCTTATATTTTGTTAATACTACCCTCAGGCCTCCAGGGTTAACGCATCTGGCGTATCATACTTCTGTCAACCAGGCAGCTTTTCCTCCATCGGTGAGAAGCTTCAGAAGAAACAATACACAAGTTCCTCCTGAATGCATAAACTGGCACACACACACAGAACTTGCGTTTATCATCCCTCGAAAAGGGTGATATGATATAAGCATATGTATCTGAACACCCTTTACAGTCACTCAACCGCAGCTGTCCTCTTTTCCAATAATGATTCAAGGAACGCCGAACACAATTTGGTGAGGGGTGGAAGATTATGAGATGATCCGGTGAATATGGTTTCCCAACGTCTCTCTGATGGAAATGATGGAACCCAAGAATTCTGGGTTCTCTTCATGTCAAACTCTGGTAGCTCTCCGTAGATGGATGCATATCCAAACTGCCCTCTTTGTCCTGTCATACCAGAGATAAATCACAGGAGAAAAGAAGACAGTATGATTAGACCTGAGAAAACATTGTTTCTGCAAAAACTTATCATCATTAACTAAATTTCTGGTGTTACTGTGTTCGTTTTGGGAATAACAAGAGCCTTCGTAGACGAAAATCCTTCCAGGACATTACATACAAAACTTTGCACCCTACATGTGACATCCTTCATATTTTTATACTTCATAATCTCAGTAAACATGGACTGCAAATCTAGCATTTCACGGGATAAATAGAACAGGATAACTAGACCACTTCATAAAATAGAAGTATCACGTCAAAATGCTATATTTGCTTTCGCCCGTTGACAGTGATGACAGTAAATAAAGTAGATATCATGAACTTGGTTTGGATAAAAATGAGGTTATAATTATTTTAATGAAGCATCACCTTCAAGAGCAGCAAGACCTTCCTTTTGGCTCATGCTAACCTCATGGGCATCTTTGCTGTATGGATCAAAGATGACATATTCATGGTCACCATTTACGTATGCAAGCAGCACCTCAGGTGTCTTACCATCTATACTGATCTCTTCAACGGAAGATGGATTTACTTGAAGAAAACCAAGAGCCCCACCCTTGGCCTGGAATAAGCAAACAAAGGATCACACTACAACATAATTCTTCCCTTATTATCCTCCATTATGCAATATATTTATTACCGGTAGCTAAAATCGGAGAAGAAAATGCTACCCAAAAAGATACTCGACCACGGTATGATTTGTCATGCAACAAGTTTTCTGCTATACTATACATATAAAAACACCCACGCACATGTCATCATCATCATCAAAAAATTTCTGGTGTAGTCCATTCAAGTTAAAACTACTTGAGAGTCGTTTGTCAGGAGAGTAACGGCTGAAAAGAGTGTGTGCAACTATACATAGTTCTCAAAATTAGCAACAATGTTTGTTTTTCTCCATTGCTACTCGTTCAATGATCTCCAGCCTACTCTTGCTCCAATTTTTATGCTATCACCACAATATATATAAATATGATCAAATTAAGAATGCAAAACCTTGTATTGGCAGAGGAAATTTCCATCGCCATAGGGAACCATTACTAAATGCTTGTTACCTACCGAGAACATGGAAACAACTGTTGCCAAGGTTGCTCACTCAAAGGGGGGAAAAAAAAAAATTCAAGACAACAGTTGACCCGTGGTGCTCCAAAAGAAAAATATTATAACTGTTTTAATTTGATATGTCACACGGATTAACTTTTCCTTAAAAATACTATCATTACAAGAAAAATACAAAGAACCCAATAACCAAATGTAATTTTTATCTTCACCAAACAATTGTTTTAGCAAATATCCTTCTCCATAGTTAAACAAAAGAAAATTTAAAATAAATTTAATAAATTTTAATATACATTGTTCCTAAGCTACTAGATCTGGCCGATTGCAAATAGTTAGTCTGAAACAAAGTTGAAATTCTTAAAAAAGTTGATCTTTGGGCTTTTATATTTATCCATCTTCATGGCAAACCAAGTTTTTCACTTCATACCCTTGAGGGTTAGAGATGGAATGAGATCATACCTTCCGTACAGACCAAACTGCAGTAGGAACAGGATCTGTTGCATTATATAATAAGATTACACCATCCCTTCCTTCAAAAGTTGTTTCATTAGATGATTCAGGAAGAAGGACCAGAGCGGCAAAAGAAGATAAATCAACTGCAGAAGCTACAGCTGCACAATATAAAAGTAACAACATAAAATCTAACTTTGCCGGAAACAGCTGAACTAAACACTAATTTTGACTTGACACATGTTATATGATAAAACTAAGCAGGCTATAACTTTATGAGTGCAGTAGCACAGAGTAAATTAAGGCAAGCAGTTTCCAACATTGCAAATCAACAATTTCAACTACTAAACGAGTCCATTGTATTTTAAAAATTGGGATGCCACAAAGCAGTTTCAACTTTTTAGATCATTGGAGAAAGAAAAGGGAACAGCAATTACATTTTACACTTGTTTGGATGCTTACATAACATGCCTTTTCACTAATAGTGAGTTATTGTTCTAGCTACTTTAAATTTAAGGCTATTAGCAGAGGGTTTTATTAAATCCCTGAAATTGGCAGTTCAGACATTTGTACTCTAGCGGATGAATTGACATTCATTATTCAGGCTTCTCTAAGATACTCAGCAATGTATACTAGTGTTTCATAATTGTATAAATCAACATGCAAAATCAAAGATCAATAGCTTGTCATGTTTTTCGATATCAAAATGACTTGGGAATTTCAATGATCTACCTTGAGCTTTCAAGGAAAAAAAAAAGGGCATACAACTTAAAAGCAGAAGGATCTTAAAATTTATTGCTTTGATAATTACATTTAGATACTAATTCTTTGTTTTTTTTTTTCCTTTTTTTTTTCTGGCTAAAAATACTAATACTAATTATATTCGGAAAAATATTGAACCTGGGACCCCTCCAGGACTCAGAAAATCAATGATATTAGCAATTAGATTATTAGCTAAAAAGAAAAAGAGTTTCACCTTCTATACGAAGCTTATATGACCACGATAGAGATAACTTTGACATACTCCAAACGGAAAGTTGTGGATTTGAACCACATGATGCAGCTACAAGACTATCTGACTTCCCAACAAATGATAGGGTCACAATTGGCTGCGGGAAACGAAATGTAGAAACAATTAACCTTAGGCTAACAATTTAAACATACAATATATATAAATACCGTTAGCAAAGACAGTGTACTGCAAATGAGGAACTCTTATTTTATATATAGGGATAGAGGAACTCAGTTGTACACAATAACCAGAAAAAGAAAAAGGAGATGGCTCATGTTCCAACAAAGGAAAAAAAATAGCAGCATAACTAAAGCTAGTCTTGAGATTTCCAACATAGAAGGAAATTGAATTCCCAAATTTGTTCCATTACTCTACCTTTCTTGTCAGCACTTATTTATTATTCCCCTATTTAGTAAATACTCTTATCCATTACCTGTCTGTCCATTCAATCCTGATCAGATCAGACCGAGAATGTGGTTACTTTTTCATTTCGAGACCCATAATAATATATATATGTATATGTATATAGAAAGAACCATTGAGACAAAGGACCCTTGAGAGAACTCAAGTCTCTTATGGTTTGCAAAGACTGAGCACTGTTGAGCAGAAGAAATAGTTATTTACTAAAAGGGGGTATCAAAGTGATTCATAAGAGCATGATGGCTACAATACCTGTTGCGTGGTTATTTTCTTATAAATGTTTTCAACAGCACAAATAAGAAAGACAGACGGTAATAACAACAGAATTACCGTGAGAGTTTCTCCAAGTACAGCCAAGAGGACATTCTTGTATGGGTTCCATAATGTAATAAGGGTTTCTGCTGCAACGGCAAGAACAGAACCATCACCAGAAAATGCAGCAGCAGTCATTGGCTTTTTCCTGCAACAGAGAAGAGAATAAATTAGAATGACAGAGATTGATTTCTTTAATCCCCATTATGTGGTGGAAAGATAGTATATCAGATTGATATGTGTTGCAAACTACCAATGTCTCTTTCCATGCTGAAGGCCTATATCTACATGTCAAGTTCTGGATGTGATTCATTAATGAGAAACACTCACGGAAAATTTAGAATATGCCTAATTGAATTAAAATGTAATCAAGTAAATAACCTTAACTGCAATGAAAATCCAAATAAAAATATATAAATGCCCAAGCATCTGCATCTATGTAAATTCTCCTTTTAAAGAATACTACTTAATATATATGTCTAGGGCATGTAATACCGGCCTCTATGGTGCAGGAATTGCTTGTCAATTTAGAAGTCATACTTATAAGAACCAACAGTATGGCAAGTCCAGCTAGAATTCTGACGCATCTGATCATTCTGTATACTCTCATTGTTGCATTTCCAAACCTGAAATATCAGAATAAACCAAAAGAGAAAGTTAATTTCATCACAAGGAGCACAGAAAACCAAATCATGCTGATCCAAGATTACCTTGAAGTCCCCACCAAAAGATGAACTAACCACCATATTACCAGAAGGATGGAATGTAACAGCAGAAATGCCCGCATCCCTAAAAAATGTCAAGCGTCATCAAATTTTCATTTCTAACATTGATACATTAAATGATAGTACATTCTAATCTACATGCAACTGAATTGCAACCTTCACTTCATTAATGGGAATAAAATATGTGTGAGTTTGTATGAAGGATTTCGAGGATGAACTTCATTTGTAGAGCAAATTCAAAATTCTAAAAGCAAATTACCTTGTTTGGCAAAAAAAAGTTTGAAATTACCAAAATTCTTGGACTTTGAATGAGCGATTCCGAAGGCTCAAATATCTTATTTCAAATTCCACCAGAAGAGGTGAAATTTGAGAAAAATGCTGGCTTTTTAGTGAGATATCAAACATATTGCAACTTTTATTCTCTTTTTAACTCAAACTACAAAAAACCATTTGCTATACATTCCTAGACTTTTTAGATTATTAACAATATTTCTACATATTACAAATCTACTAACACCCATACAACATATTTTTCTTCATGCTTTTCTTATTCTACACCTAACATCATTATAGTTCTATTATAATTTTTTTAATCTCATCAAATTCCAATACTCAAAATTTCATTCTAGAAAAAATATTTGTCCAAACAATGCAATTTAAATGCTATTATTTTAAATTGATGCCCTTAAAATGCCTCAATCTCAAAATTTCAAAATTACACATTCAAAAGCACCCTAAGAGAAAAATCAAGGGGAAAAAATAAAGATGTGGTTTTTAGACAAAAAAAAAAAAAAGGCTAAGTTCATCATCACCAGAAAAATTGAACTAGAAAATCTTAACGTGCCATCTTTTCATACATCATGGCAATATGAAAGTAGAGCTATAACTCTGGGCTATCATCAGACATATCATTTTCTATTTTTTGTGGGAAGGGGTTAAATAAACCAGTTCACCTGTGTGGTTCATAAACAATCGTTGTCAGGATAAACTCCTTGTTTTGAGACCCTGATGCCCAAAACTTGAGGCAAACTAGACCACCAATGCCCTCTTCAGCAAGCTTCACTTCAGAAGTGCTCATCATAGAGCCATCAAGGGAGAGAGCCACTGCAGTCACTATTACCTGTAAAATTAGTCTAGAAGTTATTAATTAAAGTCAATAACATAACAAGTTATCAGAAGACACATTATAAAACAAGATTCAATTTACCGTGACATCATCGCCTGGTTGATGGTTTCTCTCACAAACTTGAACCTGAAAGACAGCGTATTTAGAAATTTTCAACTTACAACTTATTGCAAAAAATAGAAAGTTAGGATATAAAAAATTTGTATTCCATGATGGGTATAGCACACATGCAAGAGCAATCCATATACAATTCAATTTACCCCACTTACATCCATTAGGCTACATGTCCAATAAGATTTAAGCAACAGAAATAAAAATATCCTCACCTCAGAAATTCCACGATCATCAAATAGGCTATAAAATTGAATGCAATAATTCTCTGTGCGTAAGGCAACCAACCCAGCAGTTTGATCAAAAGCAATCCCATTACCCAAGCCTTTGTACATATCAGGATAACAACATGGACCCTGAAATATAAAATACAACTTACTTCTATTAGCAGGATACAGAAATGCACACCAAGTCGACCACATCAAAGATGCACTAAGTCAGAGGGGCTTTTGTGGGTGGTTACTTTTAAGTTCACAACAATAAGGTGTAAGCAATTTTGCACATTTATGCATTATCAATTTATCATAGTAGTGCATATCTGAGTGTCAATCATCCTCAAGCAGTAAATTTTTTACACAGGATCTATAAAAATCATATGGAAAATTAATATCTGCAAATCATCCACTTCATCATACAGTCATTTCAGTCAATAAATGCTTGATATCAGAAAAAATGAAGCTGTCACATTTAACTAGAAAAGCAAAGGTTCCTAAATTCAGGTAGTGCTGATCAGAACAACCTTTATCCCCGAAATAGTCTTCAAAATTCCCATTGAAGGCATTTTCAGTAGATGAATTTGATTATCTGCGCAAGATATCTGAAGACCCTGAGTTAGTAGTTTGTACAACAAGTACAACTAAATAATACTCTTAAAGAAACAGAAAGTATTCAAGCAATAATAAAACTGTAAACAACAGATTCTACTTACAGAAGAAAGGGTGGGGTCAGGAGAATCTATAAAATATAGCAGAGGAGATCCAATTCGCGGTAAAAATTTCTTCTTCCCGGTGTCTAGTTGCCAAACCACAAGCACTCCTTCCTTCCCACCTGAATACAAGCAAAAGTCAGTGCTATAATAAACAACTGAATTCTTTTGGGTGTATGAACAAAAAGCTCGAGTAAGAAATGAGTGGAAGCAATTGATCTGAAGCAGATTTCAGTCAATTAGTGAAGCCAATAACAAAGTTATCACGTTTACCCACATTCTCCATTGTCGATGAAATCTGTAATTCATCGTATGCAAGCACTCGACAGAAAATGCACAATGCCACTAATTTAGACTCCGTATAAAATAAAGAACATATTAAGTTGGTGAACCATTATCAATCTTTATTTTTTGTAGCATGAAAAATATTGTGATTCAAAAGTCAAAAAGTTAGTCCATTCTCATCCCCATGATAGCATTGCAAGAAACCAAAGACCACAAGAGAAGTATGCAAAAGTTTATATGTTATAAATGTATATCAATTTTCAGTTACCTGAATACAAATATGCACCATCAGAAGAGAAAGAGAGGACATTGACTTCAGCAGGGTGCCAATGCCATGTAGAGCAGGAATCAGCATCATCATTATCCCTCACCCCAGGCTTGTCCTCTTGAACATCTATCAACTTTTGGTTCGCTACACTATCTGCAGCAAAGGCTCTATTACCGAATCCCCTCCAAATTAAAATTCTCCCAGTCACATCCCCTGCAGCTATCATTCTTTGAGTTGGATGGAATGCAATGACAGTGATCTTCTTTGTATGATGTAGTGTTATCTTCCAAACCGCTGCATGCTCAGACCCATTATCAGGAACCTTCCATATATGAAGCTTGCACTTATTTCGGATGCCAAAGAATTTTCCTGAAGGACTAACAGTTAAAACCTCTGGCCTTTTCGTCTGTAAAGAAAGAGGAAACATGGTATCATTCATATGATTTTCATATATGGTCAGTTCTTCTGGTAATACTTAAAAAATTCTCAATTTCTTAAACCCAAAAATGCTAATCCCAAAAATTTTCCTAAGAATTCATTTATATTTTTTCAGAATGGAAGCAGGTGATATTTCTAACAAATTTTTTATGCCAGTCACATAAGAAAACAAAACAACTCAGAGACATCTCCCAGCTCCCCATTACTCAACCATGTTTAAACATTCCATCGTGAAGAACTTTATAGCTCAGACAAATATTCTTACCACCACAAAAATAATGCAGTTGCTTTTAATAAAGCTAGATCTATATACAGCATTTCAAATACCAACAATTTTATTAAGTCAAAGTTGGCGAGTATATCTCTAGGTTTATGTTGGTCCTGTGTAAGGCAATACGTACTTTACAATTTTTAGAGCTATCCATACAAATAAATGAAAGGGCAAAACCTTTTGGATTATACCTCTCCCAAAATTAATCTACCAACTAAACGAGACTTGCTTAAGTTACACTTCCGGATCTGTCTTCGCAACGCTTTCGTCTTCTCTTGTGTTTCCTTTGTATCTTGAGTAGACACATACGCAAAAAGGTTATGATGCTTTCCATTATCCTCAGCTGGAACGTCAAGAAATGATGGAATCACCTAACATTCATGATAAAATAATCAAAACACTTACTAAGACTTACAGTATGGTTAAAGAAAATCAAATTTTCAGATAAAAGTAATAAATGGCAACTAATATGCACTCATTTCAAGAACACAGAGGAATGTAAAAGCAATAACCGAAAGGAACAGCTAGTATGCACTTATTTCAAACACACGGAGGCAGCGCGAAGTTTTAAGCGAATTAGAAATGATTTGAGCAACCTGATCCTTTTCTTAACAACGGATAGTTAGATTCAATTCAATTGACCACGCAAAATAACGAATACAATTCATCACTAATGTTTGAACTTGAACTAAAGATTATTACCCATTATTAATTTATTACTTTGAAGTTACTCAATCTGATAATAATAGGAACAATGTTACAAAGAAATAGTGCAACGACTGGTCATAAATTCATATATGTAAACCTCTAGCATACAATAATAAGCAGTTGTTTCATTATAACTTTTACTACTTCTTTTTGTTTGTTCAAAAGCAACATATTGGATGAAAAAAACAAGGAAATAGCTAAAACATAACAATTTTTTATTCAGAAAACTTCAAATTCTTAATTCCAATATGTGCTTACCATGGAGAAAATTGGCATTCGAATATCAATAGTCTTCATTAACTCAGGCACTGAAAAATCCCAATAACGAATGGTACCATCAAGCGAAGCCGTCCAACAATAACACAAAACCTTTGCGGCAGGATTCGACGCAGGTTCCACTATGACCGAGGTGACAAGCGCCGTGTGACCCTCAAGTGAGGTTATCTAAGCAAAACCAGAAAAAAGAATATTGAAATTTCATAAAAAGAAGAAAGAAAAATTGAAGTGAAGACCGAAGAAGAAAAGAAAAGCAAAAAAAAAAAAAAAAAAACCTGGAAGCCGGTGGCGGTGCTGAAAACGGAGACGGTGTTGGCGGTGCAGACGAGGAGTTTCTTGGCGTCGTTAGAGAAGGCAGGAGGAGAAGACACGTAGCTTCGACCACCTCTCATCATTGTTCCTCTGTGAGGGAGACTTCCTTTGTCTGAGAAAAAAGTCTGTTGTTAAGTCGTAGATCGTCGCCGCTGCTCCTCAAAAGCCCTAGCTAAAACCCTCATTCTAAAATTTTAATCGTTTTTAAGTTTTCGCATTTCCAAGTGGGCTTTCTTTTCGGTTCCGTCTGTGTGTTTTAATGCTGAGCTGGCACTTCCACGTTTGAGCTGTAACATAATACTATTTTATTTATTAATTAAAAAACAAATTAATTAATTTTAATTTAGCATATGTCTTATAATATTAATTTTAAATATATTCAATTAAACATTAATTAAAAAATTTATTAAGATATAATAATAAATCGAGTGATTTTCATAATTTTTAATTTTACATTGATCATTATTAAGAATAATGTCAATTTAATCAAAATAAAAAATAAAATAACATTTTTGTACAATTAAAATACATAACATAATTAATTTTATATGTATAAAATAGATAATATTAATAATTAGCAGTTCGCGCATTGAAAAAATAGAATAAAATATTTATCAAGAAAAATGAAAAAATAATAAAAAAATTAATAGATTTCTAAGATAAAACCTTATTTTCTTTCTTTGGCTAATTGTCTTGTTTAGGTCAACTTATTTTAATTTGATTTTTTTTCTTTTGACAAATTTAGTTTAACTTTGCGGATTTTGTTAAATAATCAATTATTTAATATTGACTGAAATGATAGGACATAAAAAAAAATCTTATACTCCAAAAATAGATATTATTTTTAAGTGTTTTTTAATATGATAATTCGGTATTTATATTATATTTATATATTTTGTTATATTATAATTGTATTTAAAATATTTTATATTTATAAAAATTTTAATATATTAATTATTCATATTATATAAATTTTGATAGATTTATATATTAGTATATATTTGAATTATTTTTCATATTATATTACATTACTATGTTTTAATTTTTTTATCATGTAATCTTATGGTATAATCATGTTATGCCTTGCCAAGTCTTTTTCATTTTTCTACAAGAAAAGATTGAAAGAAAATCTCTTTCAGAAGAAATTAATATGTACTTTTCTTTCAAAAATTTTATTACTTTTAATCACTTTCTCATTAAATTATTCAAATTAAAAACAAAGGATTAGAAAAAAAAAAACCTATTATTATTTTAAGTCGTAAGGGATTAAGAAGGTGTTTCCTTAATCTTCAGGGTTATTTTTGTCATCT
>JBBYHL010000016.1:756789-791213 GCA_038381835.1 Adansonia madagascariensis | reverse complement strand
TCCAATTCAAAGAACCAAAAGTCTTCTTAAACCAAGATAGAAAAAATAACAAACCAACACAATGTTTGAACCAAAGGAAAAGAGACCCATAATTTAAAAGAAGAAGAAAAACTATTCGTATGATTAATATTTAGAAGTAGTCCATTTAGGAAATAGGTAGCAGCCAACTTTATGTTTAACATAAACAACAATAGCATAACAAAGAAAGAAGGAAAAGAAATATTAGAAGAAGATACATTGTAGAGCAGAGGAGGTTGGCTGCGGTAATGGTGGCAACTATAGGTAGTATCATAACAGAGGTATGGATACTATTAGGGAGTTGAGCATATTAGAAGAAACGATAGTGAATGTTGACAAACAAAACATATTCGGCTTAAAAAGTAGAAAGAAGGCATCAATTTGGTGTGATAATGGTGGTTTTTTTTTTTGCTAGCAAACAAGAAGTTTCGATTTGGTCTGGGGTTTCTTTTCTTCCTAATTTTTCAAAGATTGGAAGGTGTGCTAGGTGTGGGTAATGGTTGGATAAGGTTCAATTTCAATTTCAAATGAATTAACTAGGTAGTGGGTTGGATTTGATCACTATGAGTAATGGCTAGTAGTCACGGGGAGTAGATTAAATTTGATTTGGTGGGTTCAAATGCTTTGGGCTTAGGTAATGGATATGGATCTTTTATTATAGATTTAGGTTTAAATCATTAATTATTTTTTAATTTAATATCAGTTCAATCCATTGGCTTTCGAAAAAAACAAAATAATATACCATTTGATTAAACACGTTTTAACAAACTTCTAGAATATAAGCTAATCGAAATTGAAAAACAACTCAAAAAAATCAAACACAGTCAATTTAATCAGTTCTTTGGTTACTTGAAAATTTGCTCACCTCTATGTATTTCTAAAATGCAAGGGCATAAGGGCGAAAAAAACAAATAGGGCAAAAAAGAAAAAAAAAGTACTGATAGTGATGGAAGTTGATGAGCTGTGGTGCGAGATTGACATAAGGGAGGTGAGATTGACGAGGTTTGGTGAAAATTAAAAAAATTACAAATGAATTGGCTGTAAAAGAATAAAAATAAGAGAAAAGAAAGAAAGAAAATAGGAAATAAGTAAGGGAGAAATAAATAAAGAAAGCAAGCATCGATGGTGATGGAGAAGTTTGGTGGGAGATTAAAAAATGAAAAGAAAAGAAAGAACATATCAAAAGATTGCCCCAGAAAAAGAAGTAAAGAGATTATTAAAAGGGAAGGAGAGAAAAAAAAAGCAAGTAGGGAGAGGGAAGGGTTCTAGGTTTCTCAGGCTTTGTAAGAAAGGAAAGAATTAAGAAAAACAAAGAGTGAAGGAAGATGATGGGAGAGAAAGTCTTAGGTTTACCACGTAGTATTCGAGTCAACGACGTTGTTAGCTTTGAATTGATTATGATTTTGATATAATAAACTTTTAAGATTGATTAGTTTATGCTTTTTTTTAAATCATTTTTTAAAAATATTTGAAAATTATCTAAACATGTTTGGCCTCTTAATTTTCTCAAAATTAAATGTTCTTAAATGCATATCTATGTTCACAATATATTTGGTAACATGTTAAACTCTTTTAAAATGCCTTTAAAACATTTTTTAAGAAAACAAAAAGCAAGTATTGATACAGTATCGATACCAATATCGATAGTAGTATTAACATAAAAATTCTAGTAACTAATGGTTTTTTGAAGGCCAAGAAAGTATTGATACATTACTTAAGGTATCGATGCAATGTATCAATACTTCGCATTAAAGTATGATACTTTACCTTATAATGTTCATATTTTTCGAAGCTTTTAAAAGGAGGTAACCATACTCCAAGTAGAAATGTTGATACTTCTTCATGGGAATAAACTGTATGCCACGTTTTTCAAACACACAGCAGTTCCTTTAAATTGCATTTAATGCCAAACGGTAATTTCATACCCAAGCGATAAATAGAGTTCTAGAAAATTTTAAGAAGAGATACTTAAGATTCAAAAAAAAAAAAAGAAGAAAGAAAGTTATAGCTCTTAATCTTCATTCAATCATTTATTCTTAAATCTCATACACATTTTATTCATATTTTCACTTGTATCTCTTCATTTGTTAAACTTAACTTTTGCAAACACTCACCTACTAGAAGATTCACATAAGTGGTAAACACTTTGTTAATATCACAAATGATTGTTTGAATTTGAGATATTAACTTAAGAATTTGGGTAGAATTCTTAAGGGGATTAGAGGTTCTATTTTAACCTTGAAAGATAGAATTGTAAGGTTATAGTTTAGCTTAAAAGGCAATTTTCATTAGTAGATTTGACAATCACCTTGGCAAAAAAATGCCAAGAAAAAAGGATTCAGGTGCTGAGTTAAAGGAATGAACCTCTGTATATCTTGTGTTTGATCTTTTATTCCTTATGTCTCTTTATTTTTATTTCTTATTTAAATTCTTGTTATATTTATTAAAAATTTTATAAACCTAATTCAACTTCCTCTTACTTCAATCTTTATTTGAGCTAACTGGCATCAACTGGTGGCTTTGGTGGAATTGGGTGCCATTATTAGCTCATTAAAGCATGTCTTACCAATTTCATTGATTATATGCCATGTGAAAACCCAAGGTGTAACAACGAACTGAGCAGGGATATGACATTTTACAGAGAAAGGCATTGTTCTTTGCCTCATGAAATGCCTCTTTGCTTGATCTCTCCTCCTTTTGGCTATAAGATTCCTGTTTAGGGGCCTAAAGGCTTGCACAAAATAAAAAATTTTAATTATTAAGAAAAAGAAGATTTGATGACTAATCGATTTTTTTTATATATTCTCTTTAGTTTTTTTGCATGGGTACCAATCATTCGCATTTAATTAGCAAACAATCATTGGAATAATAGAGAAAATGGAATATATTCGAGGCTAAGGAAAAGAAAATAATTGAAAGAAAAAAAATCATTTCTCTGCATTATTAAAGACTATAAAAAGGAATAACTAACATATCCAATTTTTAAATTTGAGGAGTATGTGGGAATATTCCAAAATTTCTCGGTAAGAATTAATTTTGATTGATACAAATAAATTTGCAAAAGTTAATTGCTAACTTAAATTCTACTTTCTAGCTTTTGATTTTGAATTATGAAGAAAGGTTTTTTTGCCAAAGACACAAAACAACTTTTTTTGCAAAAAAAAAAAAAAAAAAACTTTCGATTTTTGATTTGGCATATATTCTCTTAGTGTTTTGCATTTGGTTTAAGTTTATTTTAAACTGATTAATGATTTTGGTTTCTGGATGGTCAATGTATTATTTCAATATTTTATTTTAGGGGTTTTTGAATATATTTGACCAATTATATTTAAGGTTAGCTTTCTTTTATATGGTCAATTTTATTATGTTTGATGCTTGAAGTTGTTTAGTATGAAGGGATCTCTATCCCAGTAAAGTCTAGCCTCATGCATATATTGGATTTCAAAAATCAATAAAATATAAAGAAAATCATAGTAGAAATAGTAAACATAGAAACAACTGAACTTCCTTATGGATTTTTAGGGAGGGATTTACATGTAGTAAACATTAAACTTTTAATTTAAGAGTTAAACATTTATATGATCAAAAGTTACCTTGATTTTAGATGTTGAAATCTAAACTCAAAAGATTCTAAGAAACCGATTTCTTAAAATATTCTTGAAGACCACAAACAGCACACGTGTTTTGCCTTTAACAATTATCCACATAAGTAGCTATTAAAACCTTTTTGAGGCTTGTTGGTTCTCCAGTGCTAGCTAGAAGTGTTGTTTCCCTTCACCAAAAGGTAACTTTAATTCTTGCATCAAACAAGAACCAAAAAGAATAAAGCATCCAAGATGGCACCAACCTCAAAACTCATAGAGAGATGCACAATAGCTAAAGTTTTGTGTATGTGAGAATATTGCTTGTGAAAACTAACCTTTATATAATAAAATATATTCTCTCAAGATATTCAATAGCCTCTTATCTCAAAATTAGGTTAAAACTCTCTATCTAGTTTTTAGCTAATTTCTACTTCTAGTTGGATTTAGAATGGAAAAGTTTTAACCTAGTTAAAACTTCCAAAACAAGTTGAACTTGTTTTCTTTGTTTTAGATTAATTAAGTGGTCAACCCTTCTTTTCCATGCCCTGGCCGAAATCTCCTAAATAATTGGGACAAAGGAATCGACCCAGTCGACTTAGACCATAACATGGTTTAACGTAATACAAGGTTTTGGGCTAGACTTATGTTTCCATGATTTTAATCCAATTAATTTGATTCTTTATTTATCTAAATAAATAAAAAATATTTATTTAATAAATATAATTATCAAATAATTATAAAATATTAAATAAATAATTTGGAAACACAAATTAGCTAGTATATATATATTTATGGATTTTATCATAATAAAATCTTTAATTTAGTTAAAACTATTTTTAAACTTAATTCTTAATATTATTTAATTTTAATTATCAAATAATTAATATTAAAATAATAGTAGAAGAGATAATTAATAAATTAATAAGATAGGAAATTTGATTCTCAATCAAATCCGAAGTTTAGGTGAAATCCTATTTCAACTATAACTAATATTTATCCACATTTACAATTTATATCTTAATTTAGACATTATTTTAATAAGACAATCTTATTATTAATGTTTTAATTAGACAATAAAATCTAGATTTCACAAATCTAATTTTGTCTCAAATAATTAAACTTATTTAATTAAGTTCTTCATTAAAATTATCTTTTATTTAATTAAGTCATCCAATAGGCTTACCTTATTGTGTGTGACCCATTAGGTTCATAACATGTTCAACAAACATAAGTAATCTTATTAATCATGTTCATAGATCGAGAGCGGGATCTAGTAATCTATCATGAACACTCAAAATTGAACAGTCAGTGTGACCTTATTAAAACCTTTCAATAACCAACCTATCAGTATAGTACGATCCTTTCAGCATATATCCTAGATTAAGGATGAGATGGTGTAGCGTCAGCCCAAACCTCTATCCATATTGGTTCTTTCAACTTATGGTCAATGTTCATGAATCTATAAGGAACAATTCCTCATAATTCATTATGCTCTGGTTAGAGATTTTAATCCAAAAAACCATAGTTAAGAACATTCAAGATATGTCTCTAATGTCACTTAGAGTGGTGAATCCTCTTTTGATCATTCATTTATCCACCATATGATTCAAGCTATACCCAAAACCACATTACCATAAGCATCCATCTTTTATGAACCCATTTGTGATGGAATGAAAGCATAACACTCCTCATACGGATGCCTTAGTATCGTAAGTCAAAAGATTATTATCACAATAGCCCATTGAAAACATATTCCATAGACACTTGAGTGACTTACATCGATGGAGTTCTTATTCAAGCCATGTTCAGTGAACCTGTTTTCACAAAACAAACAACTATATGTTATCCTCAAGTATCTTGTACACTTCAACTTCTATAAGATCAAAGAGTTGCTTGCATCCCTTGCGTAAAAGCTTAGCATATACCAATCTTTATGCATTGTCAATGCCCCAAATTGACAATACCATGACTATGAACATTTTTAGAAACATGCTTTGATGCATAAGAATCTCATCATCTTGAATGGTTTACTAACTTTACAAGGCCATTGTGTTTCAAAGGCTTTATCCAATTAGTGTTTGCTTAAGTGTCAATCATGCCACTGGCATGAAGGAAAACCGATGTTACATTAAGCTTCCAAAATGAGTGTCAATCATTTTAGTTGATTAAGATTGAATTAAATTATATATTTCATTGTTTTTTGCTTCCAAAATAAGATTATTCAAAAGGTTTTGAATTTGCACTCTTTTTTATTGTCTTTTGGATTGAAATTCTAAAATTGCTAACTTCTTTGATTATTAGTGGTGAAAAAATAAATTTTTTATGGGTTAGATTGCAAATTTTCTTCTTCAAAGTGACAAAATATGTTCTTCAGTATTCAAGTAGTTTGCTTATACATGATATAAAGTTGTAGCCCAGTTTGACATAAATTGAAAAATGATTTTATCAAAGGAAGACTTTGAGAAAGCTTATTTACTGATACTAGATTCTTACAAAGTAGTGGCAGTAGTTTTGCTTTTATATGTGGTTGCTACCATGGTATGCTAGGTTAGCTATTGATTAGATTGTTGTACTTGTGCTTCAAGGATTCTTACATTAGATATTTTCCTATATTTGATTTCCATTTTTGTTGCTCTATTGGGTGTATATAAATTTTTAAAAGTGGCAATTAAAAAATTGATACTTATATTGTTAGTAGGTGATTGTTGTTCAACAACTTTATATAGTCAAGCTTAACTCTCAAAAACTTTAGGGTATTTTCTCAATAAAATGTCTTTAAACAGAAAAAAAGGTGTAACTCTCAAAAGCGATTAATTAATTAATTAATGATGTTAATCTGTTAGTAATTTCTTTGACCACTCAGCCATTAGTTTCATTTTTTTTGGGTTTAATTCCAATTGCAGCTTGGAAAATTGGTATTATAGGATTCTGATATTGATGATGGTGTACTTGTCAAATGCCACTTTAGTATTTATTGTTACTCAATATACCTTCATGGAGTAATTCTTGCCATAATCATAGATGGAGTAATTATTACTCATTTTCTTAATTGAATGTCTTGGTCAAAAAACAAATTATTAATTCTTTACTCTTGCCATGATCATGTAGGATTACATTGTCTAAAAAAATTACTTTGGCAGTCAGGTAATTACATATGTCTTCTATTTTACTGCGTGTGCAAAGATTGTTATAAAGTGTTCTATTATGGTTTTCAAGAGTAGTGCCTAATGTTTCTATAATATTGATTAACCTCCATCTGTCTCTCCCTAGCCTTTTCTTTTAGTGTACTTACTATATCTTCGAAATTTCTTTTGCTTTGTGGAAGAAATTGGCTTAGTTACGTAGATTTCTTTTTTTCTCATTTTTTTCATTGCATATGATTTTAATTGTGACATTTTTAGTTGATATGTCTACTTTATTTTCTGATGTAGTTTTTACAAGTGTTTGTAGTTTACATTAGATTGGAGTTGCATTTCAATCAATTACTCATTTTCAAAGGGTTGGTTTTGTGGAGTTTCTATGTCTATGAGGTAAACCTGAAAATAATGAGCTCAACAAAGAGAAACAAATGTCAAGAGAAAATGGCTTCACTGTGTGCTGTAAATGCCATTTTCTTTTAGGCTTATTTCACCTTCATCAATAACAGTATGCAATAAGGGTTCTTGAATAGCCCTAGGATACAATGAAGCCTAGTTTGAAATTACTTTTGCACTAGTGAAATCAAACTACTAAATGCCTTGTTTATGAAGGACAAAAGTATTTTTTCTTTTACTTGATTTTCTACAGTAAACAAAGTACAAGAGACTTGCTTCAATTGAGAATGTTAAAGAAGGAAGAACAAATCAGAATTCTGATTAGATTAGATTAGATTTCATTATTTTGTTAGATATTCTAATTTCTATTTATAGAGATTCAATCAAAAGTTGTGTTGTTAGTTCAATCAACTTGTCATTGTATCGACTTTTTACCCTTTGGTACTCAGCAGGTGTTGTTGGCAGCCTTTATTAGTAAAAGAACGTCCCTTGCAAATATATGAGTGAAATTAAAACGAAACTACCCATTGTTGTCAAAACTGTCAAATTTGAACTGATGGATTCGAATCTTCAACTCTAGGGATTCTGGACCTTTTTTGCAAATTCTAACAAAATATATTCCAAAACCTAGTATTCGAATCCTTTTACATGGGTATACTAGTCCCTCTTTATAATATATAATAGAAGCTCATTTTCATTCCAAAATTTATGAGATATGATCCCATAAACCTTAAAGCGTCTTCAATTGGTCTTTAATCAATTCTGTTAACTTTGAATTCGGTTTTGATATAATAAACAACTTAAGTTAAATTAATTTATACTCAAATTAGTAATTGTGTTAAAATTGAAAAACATTTTAAAAAGTACTAAGTTTGTATTTTATCAAAAATATATGTTCCAAAATGTATATTTATACTTAGAATATTTTTGAGATATGTTTGAGTTAAGAAAAATCATATTACAAAGGATTCTAAAGGTATGTATCGATACAAAGAACAAATGTATCGATACTATGCTTAAAACTCTCATTTGTATCGATGCTCACCCCATGTGATCGATACAAGGCTCGGCAGTAACCAAGGTTTGGTTGAAACCTTTAAATATGTCGATACAAGTGTATCGTATCGATATAGCTTGCTTGGTATCGATACTCAGTTTCCTATATCGATACAACAAGCTGTAACGGCTACTTTTTTTGATTCCTGTATCGATACTGTTGGTATTATATCGATACTATAGCATGTGTTTGAATGGAAACAAGCATTTATGGAGGCTACAACGGCTCTCCTACCACCACATTAAATGCCCAACATCTATGAATCAATTTTAACTTATAAATAGAGGTTCCCAATAGCTAAAGATGCAGAGATACAAAAATCATTGAAGCATTGAACAACAAAAGCTTAAAGATCTTCAAATTCTTCATTTTTACTTGTACCAAATTTATACTTTTTCAAGTCTATTCGTATCTCATTCACCTTGTACTTAAATTCCAGCAAACATCTACCTACTAGAGGTTCAATATGTTTACAAAATACTTCATTCATATCACAAAAAGGGTTATGTGAAAATGAGTGACAATATTTGAGAATTTGTGGTAGAATTCTCAAAGGGATTGAAAGGTTCTATCTAAGTCTTAAAAGATAGTGGTGTAAGGTTATACCTTAGCCTTAAAGGTAACAATTTGTTTAGTGAATTGTGGGAATCACCTTGGTAGGAAAGTACTAAGAAGAGAGGACGTAGGTGCCAAGTTCAAGGACGAACCTTTATATATTGATTGTTTATTTTTTTTACACTTAACTTATTTTTATTTTCAATTTACTCCAAATTTATCAAGTTTTTGTAAAAACCCTATTCGCCTTCCTTCTTGGTTCAATCTTTTCCTTGAGCTAAAAAATTCCTTAGTTTGGAACTTAACCAAAGCTATCATATAGCTTCTTTTGTGCTAGTTTATCATCCACTAATTTATTCAGTCAATTAATTCCTTATTCCTTTCTTTTATTTTGAAAATATTTCCAATAATCCTCTACCATTTTCAAAATAATGTAAGTTTAATACTTTTGAAAACCTTACGCATAAGTGAATGCATCACCCGATTTAAAACCTTTACCTTGGTAAAAAAGTGTTGTTCATCTAATCAAAATTGTATGGTAGATCTTAGATCTTGAACCAACAATTCTATGTGACTAGTTATGCACTGATCTACACATAGAATTTTAAACCTTATGAAAATTCATTTAGCAATGATCGACGCTATAATCGGCCATGTGTCTTATATCCTTTCATGAGTGCTTAAGAGCCAAGCCCTTTACTCCTAGAAGTAGCACCATTTTCACTTATATAGGTGAACTTCATCAGAAACGTTACTATATAAAGCATTTTAACACTTTAATTTACATGTTATGTGTTCATTAAGAGAATCAACTCAACCTCTTTTTTGAACATATGGTACCAAGCACTCAGATAACCTTAGGACAAATAAATATGTATTAATGCTTGTAGCCATAATCATATGATATACTTGGACTCATTAAAACTCAATACTTAATGTCCAGTTAAGCGTCGAGTTAAGTTTCCATTATGTATGACTCAAAATTTATGAGCTTGAGTCCCATCCTTCTAGAAGTCTTAAACACCATTTTTTTTGTAAGACCTTTTGTTAATGGATTTGCCAAATTTCTCTTGAATTGACAAAATCTATGGTGATCACCACATCTGTTATTAGTTGTCTGGCATAATTATGTCTTAGACTAACGTATCTTAACTTCCCATTGTATACTTAGCAATAAGCTTTCGATAGTGTAGCCTTACTATCATAATGTATCAAAATAGGTGACATTGGCTCTGGTCATAAAGGAATTTCATACAACAAGTTTCTCAACCATTCTGCTTTACTTGTCAATGCCAATGCAACAAATTCTGAAGCCATAGTAGAATCCATTATACATGTTTACTTTTTGGATCACCTAGATATCATACCCCACTAATCATGAATATCTATCCACTCATAGATGAATGATCCTCTATGTTGGTAATCCAACTTGCATATGTGTAACCTTCCAAAATCAAAGAGTTACCATAATATGTAATGCTACAGTCAATTATCTTCTTTAAGTACTTTAGTGCTCTAGAAATATCTTTCCAATGTAAGTTACTTAGGATATTTTTATATTTATTAAGCTTCTTAATCGCAAAAGCTATACCCAGTCTTGGGCATGTCATAACATACATCAAACAACCAATCACTTTTGCATATTCCAATTGTGCAATTGGCATTTCTTTATTAGATTCTAGTTTTATATTAGGATCATATGGTTTTGAAATTGTTGCACAATCATAATGATTAAACCTTTTGAGAATTTCTTAATATAGTAAGATTAAGATAAGATCAATTTATCACTCTGCCTCTATTTCCTTATTTCCAAAGTCACATTAGCTACATTAATATCTTTCATGGTAAAGTTGCTAGACAAGCACCTTTTGGTACTTTCAATTTTTTTTGAATCCATATAAAAAATTAACATGTCATCTATATATAAACAAATGATGACATTTTGACCATTGGTAAATTTACTGCAGAAACATTTATCAAATATATTAGTAATGATCCATTAGCTAGAACTATTTCATTAAACTTTTGATACCATTACTTAGGGGCCTACTTAAGTCCATATGAAGACTTAATCTATTGGCACACTTTCTTTTCTTGTCCAAGAATCACAAACCCTTCAGGTTATTTAATATATACTTCTTATCCAATTCACCATTTAAGAATGTGGTTTTAAATCCATTTAGTGAATTTCCAATTTATAAATTAAGGCTAACGCTATAAGTATTCTTATTGTAGCAATTCTTGCTACTAGTGCTATGTATCAAAATAATCAATTCCATGTTTTTGTGTAAATCCCATAGTAACAAGTTTAGCCTTAAACTTGTTTATAGTTCCATCCATTTTCGTTTTCCTTCTAAAAATCCATTTGCAACCAATTGGTTTGCAACCATAAGTCAAGTCCACTAAAATCCAAGTATTATTTCCCATAACTGAGTCCATTTCATCATTTATAGCTTCTTTCCAAAAAACTACATCTTAAGACTTTATTGTCTTATTAAATATCCTAGGATTCAATTCCACATTAAAGCAATATTCAATATGATTACTTATGTTTTCCCTTGTTCCTTCAACTAAAAACATATAAAACTTCGAGCAAAAGTCTTTGACTTTCCTAACTCTTTTACTTTTTCTTGGTCAAGGTTTTCTTTATTAATTTTAGAAGAATCATTTCTTAGTTCATTTAAACTAACTTGAGTAATGTCATTAGGATGATGAATTGGCTTGAACTTTTGTTCATCAAATATGGCATCTCTTATTTCAATTGCTATATTAATAGAGATTGAATCCTTGGTTTCAATAACCATGAATCTATAGGCCATGCTATTTTATGCTTAACCATAAACATGCACTCAATTCCTCTTTCTCCTAATTTCTTCCTTTTAGGTTCAAGAATCCTTATAATTGCTTTACAACCACAGACCTTAAGATAACTTAGGTTAGGTTTTCTTTCGTTTTAAAACTCATATAGGGTAACCTTGTTCTTTTCATTTGGAACTCTATTTTGAATAAACAGGCTATCAACATTGCCTTACCCTAAAAACATTATCCTCAATCGAAGTAGAACAACATGGCACTAACCATTTTAATTAATACTCTATTTTTATATTCAGCCACACTGTTTGACTATGATTATAGGGTGCTAAAACTTTATGAACAATTCCAATGGACTCAAAATAACTTGGATTGTAATATTTTTCTTCTCTATCCATTCTCACAGATTTTATTTTACTATCACAAAGTAATTCTACTTTATTCTTATAAATTTTAAATTTTAAACTCACAAAGTAATATAATATTTCTTTCCACCTAATGAAGAAGTTCCATGCAAGTCACATAGATCACTATGTATCAATCATAATGTGGTCGAGGTACAAACTCTAACTCATCAAACTTAAAAAGAGGGGTGAACCCTCGTTTCTTTCTCTATATATCTTATTCTCTTTTTTGAGTTGTCGATATGAATTTCTTACTTGACTTAACCCTAAATAGTTATTACGAAATAACCATTTGTCTTGGAGTCGCCATTAATCTATTTTGGCTAGTTAAGATTGGTCACCTACCGGAGTTTGTATTTCGAGGGTTATGAAACCCTTAAAAATAAACTTTGAGGTCTATGTTTATACCAAAGATCACATGAAAGGATTCAAAGTTGGTGACAATCGCGAGTAAAGATTGATCCCTTTCATGACACCCGAAATTCGATACTTCTTAATTACGTGTAAATTTAAATCTTGACCTTTATTCGATTTTGGTATCGATGTTTAATTGAAATTCTCATATCTCAAATAAAATCCCCTATGTTAAATTCATTATTTCATTTGAGAAAACTAGGTTTTTAAATATTTTTCAAAATAAAATGCATTTGTACCCCATCGGATGAAACTAGAGAAACCTAAGTTTTGTTTTAGGAAATTCAAACAATCTGAATTTTACTTATATTGAGAATGATATCTCATTGTTAAAATAATTTATAAAACCCCTCATATATGCTGGAGGCATTCTGCATACTATTTTAATTCAGAGACATTTTCTTAATTTTTTTAAAAACATTGGTTTTATTAAAAATGATAAACTTGTCCTAAGACTTAGTTTTGACAAAAAGTACAAAACTTGACTCAAAAGAGTCGAATTTTATCAAAGAGACCACAATGTCGCCTAAAGTGCACATTTGACATAAAAGTATCTCAGTGACCCTAAAAAAATTAGTTATAAGACAAATTACTAAAATGTCCTTAAGGTATGCCTTCAATGTGAAAGCATCTAGGTAACTTTAAAAGACTGGATAACATCATGAAAAGGACAAATCTAACCCCAATGTGCAGTTTTGACATGAAAGTATCCCGATAACCCCACAAGACTCAGTTCTAAGGTAAAATTACTAAAATGCCCCTAAAGTATACATTCAACGTGAAAGTATCTTGATAACTTAAGGGATTTAGTAATGATGTAGCATGGCAATTGTACCTTAAATGGGTAAGTTAGATGGAAAATATGACATAAAATGCAAGAATTGCTAATAGATCCCTAAATCTCTTAAAATTGCAGGTTGGCCACAAAAAGGCAAAAAATGCTAGAAATGTTCCTTAAATCTCTAAAATACCCTAAATGGGTAATTTAATGTTGAAATAACTCACTTAATCTTAAAATGCAAAGCTTTAATAAATGGACTCCACACTTTTCTATTTTTTCAATTTAATCCTTAAATGACTTAAAATTACAAACAAATATCAAACATGTCAAAAAACCATGGAATGTTTACCTAAATGTCGTAAAACCATTTGACCAAGAATCTTTGGCCTTAAAATAGTTTTTCATTTTTTTTTTCAATTTGGTCTTTATACTTTCTAAAATTATAAGATGACTCTAAAAGGCTAAAATTGCATAAAATGCACTCGTTAGACCTTTTAGTGGTGAAAGATATCAAGAAGGGGTAAATTAATTTCTTGATATCTTTTCCAATTTAAAACTTTGATGTATAAATTAAGAAATTCAAATAACCAAAATGGAGTTATGTGTTAGGGAACAAGTAATAAGTAGTTAAAGAGTAAGGAAAGAAGAAGCAAATTTAATGATTTAGAGTGGTTCAACCTCAATTGCCTACGTCCTCTACCTCGGCCTCACTTGCCTTGGATTTTTCTAGTTTACTAACTTGACTTTTCTACCTTTCAAGGAAAAGGTATAACCTTTACATTCCTTATCTTGTTAGGCTAAAATAGCAACCTCTACCCTTTATCTTTTTGTGATTGAGATAGAACCCTTCACTGTTTTTCAATGGCTAAGTAGAAACCTTCCCCTTTTATAAAGATTTAGGTGCAAACAAAATGTACCTTCTAAAGGTTAGGTGTTTATAAGATATTTGGCTCAAGGGATGATAATTCTAAAGATAAAATCATATAGCATGCAAGAATGGATACGAAGAATCAATCCTATGTACAATGAACTACTTAAAAATATGAAAGAGATGAAAATATAACTTTACACTTAATCTTTTCGTTCATCATCTTGTTGGAGGTATTGGAAAGGCTTATTTATAGCCTTGATCATGAAAATGCCCGTTGGGAATGTTTGGTGTAGTAATATAGCCATTGAAGACTTTATTTAAGTGATTCCCATTCATTTCTGCTAGATTTTATCAATAAATTATGTTGTGTATCAATACATTGGCTTCATTTGTACAAAATATGACTGTTATAACCCATTATATCAATACATTTCAGAATGTATCGATACGTTTCAAGATGTATCGATACATGAACTATGTTGTATTAGCACATGAATAGTAAATAATGGGTTTTTAGGTTATTTAGCTACTGTCAAGCATTGTATCGATACAAATACTTAGGGTATTATGAGAAAATCAATTTTAAAGACTTTTTCATGACTTTATAACTTATAAAACTTATCTAAAAATTTTTTTACACCAAAGTATACATTAAAACCATTTTTAAGTGCTTAAAAGAGTTAAAACATATTCTAGTATTTTTAAAAGTGTTTTTAAATAAATTCATGAAAAAATATTAACTGAAAAATATTTAAACACAAGGTAATTAAGCTCAAGTTTCAGTTATATCAAAACCAAGATTAATTCAAAGCTAATATAGCTAATAGCACTTAAACATTTTAAAATGCATGAAAACCCTCCTAAAGAACCCACCAAGCATTTAGCCATACACACATTGACTTGAAACAAGTTTTTCATTTTTGCAATTTGGTCCTTATACTTTTTAAAACTATAAAATAACCCTTGAAAGGCCAAAAATGTATGAAATTGACTTAAACATGTTAAAAATGCATGAAAACCCTCATAAAGGACCCACCAAGTATTCGACCAAACATGGATGGCCTTGAAACAATTTTTTCATTTTTGCAATTTGGTCCTTTTATCTTTTAAAATTATAAAATGGCCCTAAAAACTCAAAAACTTCACTAACCCATACTAAGTTTGGCCAAGTTTAGAAGTACCTATCCAAGGCCTTAAAAATTTTAGGAAAATTATTCTAAAAACCCAACAGGCATGAAATCATGGAAAATGAACATATGATCATACTTTATGAAAAATTTAAAGGAAAATGCTAAGAAAATACCATAAAGAAAGGGAACATGTCAACATATCATTGTAAACATTATTTTTAATATAAATCTTGGTCACAAACAAGCCATGATTTAAAGAAAATATGAGCAAATAATCTATCAAAAGAAAATGGTTCATGGCTTTCACACTTGGCCTTTAAACATGTATTAAAAATCCATGAGCACAAGCAATCACAAAGCTCACTAAAAAGAAGGAAAATGAAATGAATATGATGAAAATGAGTAGAATCAAAATGTTTCTAAAAAAAACTACCTCTAAAGTTTGAAATATATAAGAAAAAGCTTGAAAATGTTTTGAAATTCTTAAGAAAAAAACCAATTTTTTTTAATAAAAACTTATGCTCCTGAATTGAAGCATCCTCCCTCTAATTATAGAAGGATGATTTGGCCAAAGGAAGGAAAGTCCTCCATTGGATGAAATTCACTACTTTTTTTCCCCATGAATTTAGTTAATTTTGGCTACTTGGTAAGTGGAGTTATTTAATGTTTGGATAAAATTTATTTAGTTTCTCATAATCCAACCTACAATAGTCAAACAACTTTATCCAAATCAATATGGGTGGATTATGTCTAGCTTTCATGATAATTTTATGTCTAACACTATGGTACAAGTAAAATGAAACTAAATTAGATACAAGAAATCCAATTCTAATTAATTTTTTTTCATGCAACCAAATTAGTGAATTACAAACAAAATTAATCATGAATTTACATGTCTAGAAATAATTTTGGAAATGAAGGAATAAGTAAATCAAAATGCAAAAAATCTTAATTGGAAATTTCATGAAAAAAAAATGAATTGAAAGGATTAAATTGCAATAAATTAAAATTCATGTATTCAAGAAACAAAATTCCCCATGATAAATTCAAGAATTTAATCGAGTGAGAAATCTAATTAAAAACCCCTAAAAAATTTTTGAATCAGAAGAATTAATGTGAATATGTAAAAAGAATTTATTAAAGGAAAAAATAATGGACTTTGTTAGAAAATCCAAATCCAAATGGGCTTAGTGGAAAATTCATGGGCTTTAAAGCCTATTAGCATCAAAATTCCCTTGGCCCATAAAAATAAATAAAAGAGATTGGAAAATATTTATCATGTAAAAGTTCGAATAAAAATTCTAATGAAAAAATTCCAAGAGAAGGAAATTAATTAGAAGGACTTGTATCGAAATTAGGAAGAGAAATGTCCAAAAATAAGAAAATTCTAAAATATGGAGGCCTAAAATGAATTTTGATGCACTAAATGGGAAATTGAAAAATGAAATTAATGAGAAAATTCTTGAGTGAAAAGAAAAGAAATTCCATGCTTGGAGGTTTTTGTTTTCTATGCTTCTAGTAGAAAAATTCATGGAATGGGAAATTTCATGTTTTAATCTCACCAAAACATGTAAAAAAAAATCCCTAGTGTTGAACTCTAAAAAAAAATTATTATGAATAAATTTAGACATATTATGTGGAAGAAAAAAAATTAAAAAAATTTAAATTCGTAAAAAGTTTATAAGGAAAACCTTTACAAAAGAAAAATATATTTGACAAAAGTGAGAGATCAAATTAAAAAATGAATTGGAATTCCAAAAAGCTAGATCCATGCTATTGTACTAAAAATATGCGAAATGGTTTAAGATTCTAAACTTGGGAAACTCTTGTAGAAGAATTTTACAGAGTAAAAAAGTTTATATTTTGGAGACGAGAAAATTACAGCAATTGGTCCAAATTTTAAAAATTGAACAGAATTCAACACCTTTTTTAAAATATTAACCAGTAAAAAATAAAAAAAATCAAAATTTGGGCTAACTTTTATCGAAAATTTTTAGGAGCAAAAAACTCGCGATACTATGAGAAATTCAAAATTAATTAACAAATTTGACACCTTTGTGGTATAAAATGCTAATAAGACTTTTTTTGAACATTCTAGGCTTTTCGAGGTGAGTATCGACATAAATATTACATGGGCATTGGTAAAATTATATGACTATCGACTTCCAAAATTTCACAAAAAAATATGAAAAAATGTTGTAAAAATGAAAATTTTGATCATGACATCATATGCAAAAATAAATTTTAAATTTATACAAAAAGGTAATTAAAAGCTATATTTCGCCTTAATACTCGTCTTTTTTATCCCAGGTTCGCTTTTTATAGCCCCTGAAATGGCAATTTTTCAGTCACATGCATAAGTGGCCATCTGGGCATGATTGAAAGGGCCTTAAAAAGGCTTTAATCCTTAGTAGGAGGTTAAACCCCCTTTGGACGATTACCCTTATCTCGGTCTCAAATATTTCTTGGAGTATCGAAATAAAGGCCCGGATGAAAATAAGTGTCTATCGTATCAATTTAAGTAACTTAGAACACCCTTAAACTTTTGAAAATGGTTTTCTACTTATCTTAGTAAGTATGCATGTCCTAAACTATCATCATTTTTATGAATAACAGGAGTTGGGTTGGCAATCTTTACTAGTGAAAGGACATCCCTTGAAAAGGTATGAACGAAGTTAAAACAAAACTAGCCATTATAATCAACTAATCAAATTTGAACTAGGGGATTCAAATCCTCAACTTATGGGATTCTAATCCCTCTTTATACATGCTAATAGAATACATTCCAAAACCTGCTATTAGAATTCTTTTACATAGTTATATGAATCTCTCTATTTAATTTTTAATAGAAGCTTATTTTCATTCAAAAACCTATGACATGTGATCCCAAAAATCTCAAAGCTTCTCTAATCGATCTTTAATTAATTCATTGGTTTGGAACTTAACCCATGCTATCATATAGTTTTTTTTTTGTGCTAGTTTACCATTAATTGATTTACTCTATCAGTTAATTCTTTACTCTTTTCACTTATTTTGAAAATCTTTCCAACACAAAGTCTGTGTAGTTATTGGTGTATAAAAAGGATATAAATTTAGCAGTATAGAAATCCAGAGAAATGCAAATTTTCCTTTTGCTAATATGCATTTTAAGAGATAGATAAATTTTTTTTATTAATATTAGTTGGGGAAAAAACCATAGTTGTCACAGCATCGCGTGAGCATACAATTAGTAATTTATTGATTTTAGAGTAATTTGCAGGTAAGGATACAAAAATCAATAGACATTCGAATACTAGCTCTTTAAATGTAATAATTTGCTTTGATGATCGCAACCTAAATTATGCATTATATATAAATAACAATAACATCAATAAACAAGGAAATAGAATAGAAAATCACACTTTTAGCAAGGTTTCAACTTTATTCCTTACCAAAGTAGAGAATTACCAATGAAGTCCGGTGAATTCACTTGAGCATAATTGATCAAACGAAACAATAAATTAAAAGTGCTGATTAGATTTTTGAAATCCATTTTAATCCTAAAAGGTCATTAAGGAAATTGGAAATTATCTCACTCAAATCTTTTTATTCATCAGAGTGGTTTCGTTACTAAAAGTAGGGTTTGGTTAATGGTCTAAGATTTTGAAGAGAAGTGAGTCAATTAGAATTCAAAGCTCTTATCTTGAAGGATTTTTCCATGTGTTTTCTTTGGCAAAAAAATAAGAAGTTGTTTCTATCTTCATTGTTCTGTTATATATATATATATATATATCTATATATCCAATTCATTTTGTAAAACATAATCGACATTACATAAAGAGTTCAATATGTGAATTAGTAGGTCGATTGAAACTTTAAGTATTATATTGCATATTTTTAAAGTATAGGTATCACATTGTAAAATTTGTTATTTGTTGCGGGACTAAATATGACATTAATCATAAAAAATTAATATAAGAAAAAAATGCATCATAATTTTTTAACTTGATCATGAATATTAAAAAGTTACTAGGTAAGTATGGATTTACTTGAAGTTCAGGCAACCTTTCTTATAGCATAAAGAAAAGGACAATGCACGAGCACAAGTGGCTATTTATGAAGTTATAAATGTAATTTTTTTTAATATTATTATTACTACTTGCTAAAGGAATTTTTTATGCTAAGATTTATTAATCTAATTCAATATGGATAATGTGACAATTTTTAATAATAAGATTCAAATTTATTACTCCACTAAGAATTAAATCACATTAATTGTTATATTTACAATGAGCGAAAGATGAATCGATTGGAATTATTAGGAAAAATATAAACTTAAAGTTTAATTTAATTAATTTATACAATTATTTTTTAAAAAAAATATTAAATAACTTTTGTATTCAATTCTCAATTTCTATTACCTTATTTTATCGATGGGCAACAACCTCTTTTATGTTAAATAAATGGGCTAAAATTCAAAGTTACACTTGTAAAACCTAAACTTCAACCTTGTCCATGTAAGATTTAAATTAAGAAACGTACCTCTAACCATTGTTGATCAAGAATGCGACTTTGCTCCAAGTACACGAAGACGAACATCCTGTGTAAGCCTTCTAGTCTATTTCCTTTTCTTGATAATTACCTTACGATGGTGCACAAGCAATTTATATAGATTAGACTAGGGACCTATGCTAGAAGACTAATTAGAGTTGTATCCTACCATCAAAGAGTCTGTATTCTAATTAGTTACTAAAGTAGAGTTTAACTCTTACATTAGAGCAGTTAATCTTAATAGGATTTACTAATAATATCACCTTAATATTAATTAAATATTAATCTCGATCCACTTAATTATCATGTGGGTCACATAAAGTTCAACATTCTCCTACTTGGCCAATATGATAAACCAAGAACTTAAATAGGTGATATTCAAATCCAAAACTTTAATATGGCCATAAGTTACTCTAGCCCGACTCCCGCTCAATTAAATATTCATATAGCATGAATCATGACAGTAGCATTCTAAAACGAATATGCACTTCCATGTATTAAAATCAATGATCATCTCTAAAAGAGCAATTTATGAGATAATACTTTATGAATGAATTTTTCATAATCATTCAAGGTCCACTTGACATGTAATCTTTATGTGTACAAATTGAAGCATGTCAATAAACTTTAAGAATGTGAAATTAACACAATCAAAGAAGCCAAAATACATCTTTGAGAAAAATTAATTAGCCCCATATGATCCACATGAATGTTAAAACTATTTTGTCAACAATGCTTTAGTCGTGGGATCGACTATCATTATATTTTTACTAATGTGTTGGATATTCACTTCTTGCTTCTTTTTAGAGTCTTCAACAACAAGCTATTTTATACCTATTTGCTTACTGTGACTCTCACTTTTATCATTCTTAGAAAAGCATACTGCATAAGAGTTGTCATAATGGATCTTTAATGGCCTTGTTGACAACTCTCAGACTAGAGAAAAAATATCTCAACTGTATTGCTTGTGATATTACTTTATAACATAATTCCTTTGGCAGTTTTTATAGTCTAAGGCCAGGATTACTTTAATATCTACCAAGCACTTCTACTATAAACCTTATGTCAAATCTCTTATAAACATGATAATATATAAGGCTCACAATACTATATGCATATGTAATGCCTTTCATATGCTCCGTTTCCAGATTATTAAGAGATATTGGCTCAAATTGAAATGTGCTTATAGGTAAATAGCTTTGCATCCTAATTCTTCTTAGAACTATCTTAATAGAAGCTTCCTGAGATAGACTTAATATCTTTTCAGAACTGTCTTTATAAATCATTATGCCTGTAACATATGAAGTTTCACTCAAATTCTTCATATCAAGTTTTGAGGAAGAAAAACTTCATCTCATGCAACAAAGTGAATCACTATTGCAAGGAGAAAATCACCAACGTATAAGACTAAAATCATGACTTGACTCTCACTAACTGTAAAGTATAAACAATGACCAACATTTTAGTAAATGTTAAACTTTAACATACCATTGGTAGGATGCTTATTTTAGTCTATATATATATATATATATATATCTTTCAGGAAACCTTTAGGTAGAATCATGTATACCTCTTCTCAAGATCTCTATTTAAGCAAGTTGCTTTCACAACCATTTAATGTAACTCTCAATCAAAAAAAGAGCTACAAAAGCTATGATAATTCTTAATGAAACTTTCATAAAAAACTTGAGAGAAAGTTCATTAGTAATCAATACCTCCTTTAAGTGAAACCATTGTCCACAAGTCTAATCTTATATTATTCAAAATTACACAAAGGCAATTCAATGAGTTACTAGACTAGATTACAAGCCATTGGTTTTCTATCTCTTTTATCATAGCTTAATGTCAAAGTGCGAAATTTTTACTATTCATGGCTAGTGAAAACTAGATCATCTTTATGTCCAATATCAAAATTAGACTTTTATAAGTATACAATGAAGTCATAGAAATGGCTAGTTTCTTACCCATTGGATCTCTTAATTCTATAATCATTTGTACATATTGTACAACTTTAGTTAGTGAGATTAATGATTTGTAAAGCTTGTACTTTGATTTAATTGTTCTCCAGTTAATTCAGTATATATTTTTAAGAAATAATTAAGTCCTTTACAAAAGATCAATCTAAATAAATTTATTCCTAAATATTAACCTTATGAGGAAAGTCACTCCCACTGGACTTATCATCTATAAGAAACTTAGCATTTCTAGCTTCAATAATTCTAATTGAATATGAGAGATATTTAAAACCTTTGCCCCTTTAAGTTAATTGCATAGCCTATAACTGCTAACTGTTATTGGATCTAGCTTCTTTATGTTTAAGTTATAAGCCTTCACTTTAACTGGACAACTCAAGTTTGAAACGTCTTAAGTTGGATTCCAACTATTCCGTAATTCTAAGGAAGTTTTAGAAAACAATTTAGTTAGAACTTTAATAAAGACATCAACAGCAGTTTTAATACGTCAATCCATAAACTTAAGGGAAGGTGTATGATTTCTAAATATTACAGTGCTTTTTTTAGCTCCTTATAGTGGATTTGTTAGTTTACTTTTTCCCTAATGCAATAAACTTAAATGTCAAACTCAAGAGTTTCAAAAACTCCAACATTGTCAATTCTCCTAAATTTTTATATGGAGATGTGACACAATTTTTATACCACAACTCTGAAAGAGTTTTATGTATAGCACTTCTTTACAACCAAAAATCATATAAATAGTTAACAAATTTATTTTCACAATCAAGATCCAAGTTAATGATAAAAAATCCAATAAAAAATTTTCTTTAAAATTTTTTAGAATTTAAAAATTTTAAATTCAGAACTCTTTTTACATAAAAAAATTTCCAAAACAAAAGATGAAATCTTTTTTAAAGTTTAAAACAAATCTTAATTTAAAAAATAATCCTGATAATCCTTAATGATTTCTATAATAGATGTTTCTCCCATTGTTCCTTTGGTTTCTTGACTTTATGAATTATTGAAATGGTTACAGAAATATAATTCGTTGAACATAAGTCTAACCACCATCTATTATTAGAACATCACTAAAAAAGATTCATACAAAAATGAGTTCATCTTTAATTTTTGAGTCCCTTTTATACTTTAGGTAATCTTTCCTTATGTTTCTGAATTAAAAAAAAATGAAGGACTTCCCTTTGTCACTTATATTGCCTACTTATCACTTTATTTTAAATATTAATTTAACTAAATCAATCAACTTAAGATGCTATGGCTATTTTCAAGTAGTTGTTTAGATTCTTTATAAAGGCATAATATATGTATACTATAAATAATTGCATATATGATTTAATAACTTAAATATATTATAGAAGAAGAAAAATTTCGACCAATCACAAATTGCCACGTGTAAATTAAAAATTTTTTTAATTAAGAAATGATCAATTAAATTTTGCATCACCTTGTGCAATTGATGACATCATAAATAGATATTTATCTTTAATTAAATTAAAATTAATTTAGAGTTTTATCTTTAATTAAATTAAAATTAATCTAAAGATAAATAAAAGAGTTTTACCTTTAATTAAATTCAAATTAGTTTAAAGATGAATAAAAGAGTTTTATCTCTAATTAAATTAAATTAATTAAGAGATAATTCATCAAGATAAATTTATTAAAGAAGTTATTTTCTTTATGAACTCTTTTCTACTTGGTTCATTGGCACTATAAAAAGGGGTCTCCACCAAAGTCATTCAACACAATTCACAAGCCTGTCGAGAAGAAACACATTTTGAAGATTCAAGTCCTTCCAAAGTCTTAAGAAGTTTTCTCTCAAGAATGCAAAGAACGAAAAAAACATAGTTCTCGTTCTTCAAGAAGCTGATCTCTGATCCTGTTTCAGCAATAAAAATAAGTTAAATTCCATTTGTTAAGATCAAGTCTAGAAGACACTTGAAGCAGACCTTAGCGATTCAAGATCAAGTCTAGAAGACCCTTGGATCGAAGTTTTTATTGAAAAAAAGAATCAAAGGATTTCTTTATTTTAAAGAATATCCAGAGATTGCAACTCAAGTCTGATAAATCAAGTTGATTTATTTGTCTCCAAATTTACTTTGTCATATTTTCGACATGAAATTTGTGTGTACAAATTTTTGGCACGCTTGGTGGGAAGATCTTTGCCTTTAATCTCTTTTCTTCAAAATTCAGGTTATCAAGTTAATGGCTCCTAAGAAGAACCTTGTCAACAAACCAACTCTCAAACCTACTCGTGCTGATCTTGCAGTCTACCCCACTTCATCAGCCAGCATTAATGTCACTACGTATCCCTAAGGCACTAGGGTGAAAACCAAATCTCTTTCTGAACTTTATGATCAGACTTTTCCAATGCTTAACCAAAATCCACTCTTTGAGACTTCTTCAAGTCAAGACTCAAACGAAGTTCTTGTTGAACAACTTGATTCGGAATCAAGTCCAAATCACTAAAAATCATCCAAGCAGCAAGATAACTGCTCATGTCGTAGCTTCAAAACGTCTTCTTCTCCAAAATCAAACTTTGAAGTAATGAATTTAATGGCAACTCGTACCACATCACTTGAAGAGCAAGTTATAATTATGGCAAAATCTGTCAAAACTCTCGCAACAAGTATCAGGGAAAAAGATGAACAGATTGCCTTCTTGATGGATAGGATGGCTACATTCGCTGGAAAGAAATCAAAGGCCTCAGGTGAAAATAGTCAATCAAATCCTTAAAATGATGTTAAGAACTCTAACATTGAAAATGCTATGGAGTCAAAGCAACGAATTAGTGAAGTGATCGCAATAAGTCAACTCAAAGATCTTATTAAAGAAGCTATCAAGGATCAAGTTAACAGTGTCACTTAACTTTTATACACATATGCAAAGCCATACTCTTCAAGGATTAATCATTTGAGGATGCTTGAAAATTACCAACCTCTAAAGTTTTAGCAGTTCAATGGAGAAAGAAATCTACGCCAACATGTTGCATATTTTGTGGAAACTTGTAATAATGCTGGAACCTATAGAGATCTTATGGTAACATAATTTGTCTGATCTTTGAAGGGTAATGCTTTTGATTGGTATACTGATCTTGAGCCTGGAACAATTGATAGTTGGAAACAACTTAAACGAGAATTTTTTAATCGATTTTATAGCACTCATCCCATCATCAACATGATCGAGCTCACTAGCTCATGCCAATGAAAGGATGAACCAGTAATAGACTACATCCATAGGTGGAAGAATTTGAGCCTTAACTACAAAGAAAGATTATCTGAGTCTTCTGCCCTTAACATATGCATGCAAGGCATAAACTGGGCTTGCGTTGCATTCTTCAAGGCATCAAACCTAAGACTTTTGAAGAGCTAGCCACCCGTGCTCATGACATGGAGCTAAGTATGTCATCTTTTAGAAATCAAGAGCCTCATGTGCAAGAGCCAAAAAGGGGCAAGAAAAAGCAAGACACCCGAAAAAAGGGCAAATTTTTTTCTAATAAAGGAGAAAGCAAACAGTCCATGGTTGTAAATACCAAGCCTCTTAAGATATTTCCTAAGTTAAAAAAAGTTTAAGAAGCAAAACCTGCACCTGCCAAAAACAGAGGCAAAGCTAAAATCACCCTGAAGGAAAGGCAAGAAAAGAAATACACTTTCCTTGATTATGATGTTGCTAGTATATTAAAAAGACTTTTGAAGACTAAGCTGATTCAGTTGCCAGACATGAAGTAACCTGAAGAAGCTAATAAAATTGATGATCCCAACTATTGCAAATATCATTAATTAGTTAGCCACCCTATGGAAAAATGTTTCATCTTGAAAAACAAAATCATGGCATTTTATGAACGAAGGAAGATTGAATTTGAAGAAAAAATAATGTCAACAAACATGGCATTAATCACTATGGTTCCTTATTCTAATTTCTTGGATAAGACCATAAAGTTTAGCTCTTTTGATCCCCTTAAAACACAAGTACAATGGTAGAACTCTAAGTAAATAGAGGCAACCATCTGTTGCAAGAAGCAAAAGAAGAAAAGGATGGCTGGACATTAGTCACACGTCAAAGAAGTAGAAAGCAAAATCTTTCAAAGCCTGTGAGGGTCCCTATAAGTGCTAAGATGATCAGATGGCAATGTAAAGCTCTAAATCCCAAAATGCCTTAAATGAAAACAAGTTCATCCAAGCATAAAAATTTGACTTGGAAAAGGTCACGAAAACCAGTCACTTTAAATGAATACGTGCCGATCTAATTTAGAAATAAAGATTTGCTCCCTATGACTTGTTACAATATTGATGGTAATTAAGAATTTGAAGATGAAGACAACTTAAAAATAATCACTATTAGAACTAGAGATCATTATTGTGGCTTGAGCATTAGCTTCATAGATAAAGAACTACTGCTAAGATCAACTACTCATAATTGACCATTATTTATCGTGGGATTTGTTTGCAAACAAAAGATCAATAGGATATTGGTGGATGATGGTTCTGTAGTCAATATACTCCCTTTAGAGACAATAAAAGAATTAGGAGTTCTTTTAGATAAAATAATGCAAAGTTGTCTAATGATTCAAAGATTCAACCAAGGGGGCAAAGAGCTCTTGGAAAGCTTAGACTTTAACTTTTCATTGGAGATATGGAGTCTTATCCACTCTTTCATGTGATTGATGCCAAGACAACATATAATATGTTGTTAAGATGACCGTGGCTACATCAAAATGGTGTGGTCTCCTCTACTCTTCATCAAAGTTTTAAGTATTCCAGATATGGTTAAGTCAAGATGATCATTGCTAATGCCAAACCATTTACTTCGATCGAGGCTCATTTTGTAGATGCTAAGTTTTATGTGGAGGGCACTTTCATTGAAAAAGTAATGATTACTCCCGTGAAAGAGTTGAAGCCAAAGGAAAAAGACGTTGTTCCTTCCACCAATGAAGATAAAATTAGTTAAGGTTTAAAAAATTTAACTCTTCCTCTCACTAACTTGGAAGAATCAACAATTTTTAAACCTCATTTGAAAGGATACGTCAGGCCAGTTAAACAATCTCTCTTCGAACATCAAAATCTTCCTTCCCATCGAGCTAGAGGTTTTGATCCTAATGCCTATAGGCTACTTGTTAAAGCTGGATATAAGCAAGAAGATGCTATTAAGTTGATAGAAACACCTAGCAATACAAAGTCTTGAAGTCCAATCAAAGTTTTTCAAGTCTGGCAAAAGAAAATTAATCATGTAAAAACATCCAGAAAGGAACTCGAATTTTCTCCACTAAAGTTAAAGATTCATATAAAAGATTCAAGATATATAAATGCAGAAGAAATTCTTGAGGAACAAAAAGATTCAATAAGCCATCGAGGCCTTCAGTGTTTAGTCGTTTGGGAACACGTTCAACATAGGTTTCAGTGTTTGATCGTTTGAGCATTCAATTACCTCAAAGGTCAGTGTTTGAGTGGATAACGCCAAAATCTAATGAAGCTTTTACAAGTGAGTCGATATGCATTCATGCAAGGTTTGAAAGTCTAAACTCTAAAATAGACAGCAATAGTCGAAAAAAAATTCTTAACTTTTAATGAATCGAGGGATTTTCATAGCAAAATTCCTTCTTGAATGAAAAGACAAAGCAAATAGAAAATAACTACTGGTGAAGTCTTAAAGGCTAAAAAACATACAGTGGTGATCACTAATTAGGATACATCTTCAGAGAAAGAAAAGCTTAAAGAAATAGAAATAGTCGTTTCACATCATGTATCCATAAAGGAAGCTGATGAAGAATCACAGAAAGAGGATGCTTAAAAAGCCTCTTCGTCATTTGAAAAAGGATATCAAGCTACTATTGATGAGCTAAAAGAGGTTAACATCGGTACTTGTGAAGATATATGTCCAATTTTGGTTATTGCTTATTTGTCTCCAAAAGAAGAAAAAACTTATCTTGACCTTCTGATTGAGTATAAAGACATATTTGCTTGGACCTATAAAGAAATGCCAGGACTTGGTCCAAAAGACAAAGCAAATAGAAAACAACTACTGGTGAAGTCTTGAAGGCTAAAAAACATACAGTGGTGATCACCAATTAGGATGCATCTTCAGAGAAAGAAAAGCTTAAAGAAATAAAAATAGTCGTTTCACATCATGTATCCATAAAGGAATCTGATGAAGAACCAAAGGAAGAAGATGCTTAAAAAGCCCTTTCATCATTTGTAAAAGGATATCAAGCTACTATTGATGAGCTAAAAGAGGTTAACATTAGTACTTGTGAAGATCTATGTCCAATTTTGGTTAGTGCTTATTTATCTCCAGAAGAAGAAAAAACTTATCTTGACCTTCTAATTGAGTATAAAGACATCTTTGCTTGGACCTATAAAGAAATGCCAAGACTTAATCCAAAATAGCTGTGCATCATCTGGGTGTTAAAAAGACTATCAGACCTATCAAACGAGCTCAACGATGTTTTTATCCTAATTTAATTCCTTAAATTGAAGTTAAAGTGAACAAGCTCATTGAAGCTGGCTTTATTAGAGAAGTCAAATATCCTACTTGGATATCAAACATTATCCTAGTAAGAAAGAAGAATGGTCAACTTCAAATTTGTGTGTATTTTTGTGATGTAAATAATGCTTGTTTAAAAAATGATTTTCCCCTTCCTGTAACTGAGATAATGGTAGATGCTATAATTGGTCATAAGGCTTTGTCTTTTATGGATGGGTCATCTGGTTATAATCAGATTTGCATGGCTCCAAAAGATGAAGAACTTACTACATTTCAAACTCTAAAAGGGATATATTGTTATAAAGTTATGCCTTTTGGGTTAAAAATGCTGGGGCTGCATATCAAAGAGCAATGCAAAAAATCTTCGATGATATGCTTCACAAAAACATCGAGTGCTATGTGGATGACTTCATTGTGAAGTCGAAGAAAAGGGTCGATCATCTCACTGATCTTCACTAAGTGTTTGAAAAATTACATAAGTACCAATTAAAAATAAATCCACTAAAGTGCATTTTTGGCTTGTCTTCGAGCAAGTTTCTGGGGTTCATTATGCAACATCATGGAATTGAGATTGATCAGTCAACGATAGATGCGATCATGAAAATGCCAAAACCACATAATCTCGATGAGCTCAAAAATTTGGAAGAAAGATTAGCATATATTTAACACTTCATATCAAACTTGGTAGGTCGGTGTCAACCATTCAATCGGCTGATAAAGAGAGATGTTACTTTTGTTTGGGGTAAAGCTTGTAGTAATGTTGAAAGATTAGCATATATTCAACGCTTCATATCAAACTTGGCAGGTCGATGTCAACCATTCAATCGGCTAATGAAGAGAGATGTTCCTTTTATTTGGGATAAAGCTTGTAGTAATGCTTTCAAAAACATTAAGGCATATTTGTTACGGTTGCCTGTTTTAAAAGCACCCATACCAGGAAAACCTTTGATCCTTTATATTGCTGCACAAGAACGTTCTTTAAGAGCATTGTTGGCACAAGAAAATGATGAAGGAAAAGAAAATGCACTCTACTGTCTTAATAGAACTCTTAATGGTGCTGAGTTAAATTATTCTCCTATTAAAAGACTTGTTTGGCATTAATGTTCACTGTTAAAAAGTTAAGCCATTATTTGCAAGCTCATGCTATCCATTTGGTATCCCGAGTAGATCCTCTTAAGTATCTCATGTCTAAGGCTGTACTTAGTGGAAGATTAGCAAAATGGGCTCTCTTGCTATAAGAGTTTGATATCACTTATATTTCATAAAAAACTATTAAGGACAAGCATTAGCTAATTTTCTAGCAAACCATCCTATTCCAGATGATTGGGAATTCTCTGAAGATCTTTCCAACAAGGATGTTCTTTTTATCGAAATTCCTAGGCCATAGAAGTTGTTCTTTGATAGAGCTGCACAGTAAGATAGAGCTAGAACGGTATTGTCTTCGTCACTCTAAAGGTGGTGTATTGCCTTATGCATTCACTCTCACTGAAAATTGTTCTAACAGTGTAGTAGAATACTAAGCTCTGATCATTGGATTGGTAATGGCAATTGATATAAAAGTCACCTAACTTAAAATGTATGGAGATTCTAAATTGGTCATCAACCAACTTTTTTCACATTATGAAGGGAAGAAACTGAAGCTTTCACCGTATGTCAACTATGTGAAAAAACTCTTAGAATGGTTTGACAAAGTGAACTTAGAACACGTGCTAAGAAATGAAAGTAGACAAGCCAATTCTCTAGCTAGTTTGGCATTATCTCTTGTATTACCAAGTGTTAAAGTAAAGGTTTCTTTGTGTAAATGATGGGTATTGCCAGTAATTACTATCTCTGAAAAAAAAGATATCGAATCCAACATTGTTTCAATTTGTGAAATTGAGAAAGAAGATTGGAGGCAACCGCTGATTGATTATCTAGAGTATGGTAAATTACCCAGCGATCCAAAGCATAAAATAGAAGTGAAACGTCGAGCTCCTTGATTTATTTACTTCAAGGGTACACTTTATCGTCGTTCTTTTGATGGAGTCTTTCTTTAATGTTTAAGAGACAATGAAGCATCCAAAGCTCTACAAGAAGCCCATTTTGGAGTTTGTGGTGCACATCAATCTAGAGCTAAGTTGCACTTTCAAATTAAAAAGATGGGATACTACTGGCCTACAATGGTAAAAGATAGTATGGACTACACTAAAAAGTGTCATGCTTGTCAATTTCATGCTAACTTTATCCATCAACCTCTTAAGCCATGGCATCCAACAATCACATCTTGGCCATTTGATGGGTAGGGACTTGACTTGTTAGGGCCATTACCTAAGAGTTTGATGGGGCATATGTATACACTTGCAGCTACAGATTACCTTTCAAAGTGGGTAGAAGTGACACCTTACAAAGAAGTGAAGAAAGAAACTGTTGCAACTTTCATTCGCACTAATATCATTTATCGGTATGGCATACCACGATACATCATGACTGATAATAGAAAGCAGTTTGACATAAGCAAATTATGTGCACAGTTTGACTTCAAGCAATATCACTCTTCAATGTACCATGCTCCAGCAAATTGATTAGTAGAAGCTTTTAATAAGACTTTATGGAATCTTTTCAAGAAAGTTGTTAACCATTCAAAGAAAGATTAGCATGAAAGGATGTGAGAGGCTTTGTGGGCTTGTTGTACTATATATTGCATACCAACTCAAGCTACTCCATATTCGCTTGTTTATGGTTTAGAAGCTATTCTACTGCTTGAGAAGTAAATTCCATCATTAAAATTGTAATTCAAGAAGGTTTTACTGATAAAGACAATGTGTGTCTATGCTTAGAGGAATTAAAAGCCCCTGGATAAGAAAAGATTGGAAGCACAACAACGCTTAGAATGCTATCAAGCTTGATTGTCCAAAGCTTTTAACAAGAAAGTTAAGCCACGGTCATTTCAAGTTGGAGACTTAGTCCTTGCTATAAGAAGTCCTATAAATACCACACATTGCATAGTAACAAGTTACTTTCAAAATGGGATGGACCATATGTTGTTCGAGAAGTCTATACTAATGGTGCATACAAGATTGTTAATCAAGATGGTGTTAATGTTGGACCGATCAATGGCAAGTTTTTAAAGCGGTACTATGCCTAAAACATGATGCTCTTAAGCACAAGATTAGACTGTTCTTCCAAAAAATGATGCTCCTAAGCACAAGCTTAAATTGTTCTTTCAAAAAATATTGCTCCTAAGCACGAGCTTAAATTACACATAAAAAAAAAGAGAAAAGGCTCGCTAAGTTGAAAATCCCTTTTGGGATAACTTAGTCAAAAGTTAGAGGACAAAATAAATAAATAAATAAATAATATGAACTACATTATGAATTGATCCTTTAAAGGTACGTAGGCAGCTTGGTTTCATTGCCAAGTTCAGTCAACAACATAAAAAAATAATGTTCAAGTTGGTTTATACATACCGAATATGGGTTTGTTGGCAAAGAGAGGTGATCCATTTTAATGTCTTTGTCTTCCTTGAAAAGAATGACAAGATAACCTTGGCAATCTTTAAAATATAATATGATGACTCTACAAAAGAATAAAAGTTTGAAGAACCAATTATGAAGTCCCACTACCAAGTGCCTTCCATGGTAATGTGAATGTATATACATGGATATTACTGTGAGCAATAACATCTCTTTGTTCTTTGCTAACCAACAAGCAAAGCATACAAATTCCTCAATAAGTATATCCTGAATGCATCCTATTTGGTCCACGATCTTATTCGTCTTCCATAAACCGACATAGAGGAATGAAAATAAATATGTAACTTCAGTTGGTTTCATGTTCGCTTAGAGCTTATTCATCCTTGGAATTAAGCCAATTTTGAGAATAATAGATTAGATAATCATACTATAGAAGAACACACCTACATCCCATGATCAGTAATTGAGAATTTAAAGCTAGATGGCAATAAGAAAAAATTACAGCAAGAACTTATTTAAAGGTGGCGATTCCTTATAATGATGCATAAAAAGCTTCATATATACTAGCCATTATCTTTGTCTTGATCATAAATGTGTAATGATGCATAAACATCATATATACTAGCCATTGTCTTTATCTTGATCATGAAGGTGTAATGATGTTAATAGCATCATATACACCGGTAGTCTTCCTTGTTTTAAGGCATGCCCAACTTGATGGACTTGTTGTCTTTACATAAAGATCGGAAGAACTTGTTGTCTTGACATGAAGATCAAATGAACTTGTGGTCTTGACATGAAAATTTGATTGCAAACATCGGGCCTTTGGGAAAGATTGGGAGCCTTAGGAGAGTTCTGTTAACTAGTCTTTCAAGGTGAAGAAAGAACAAACGATGTCCAAGTTGATTTGTATCTACCAAGATATGGATTTGTCGGTGAAGAGATGTAATTCTTTTTCAATATCTTCATTTTCCTTAGAGAGAATAATAAGATACTCTTGATGGTCTTTGAAGTATACCATGGTGATCCTACAAGAAAAAATTATGATCGTGAGATAACCATGATATAAAGCTTGGGATAGAATTAAAAGTGTTGCCTTGGTGTATAATTAAATCTCCAAGCTGACAAAAAAATTAAAATTAATAATAATTGTCAATACATAAGATAAACTTGATGTTTGTGGTGGCAAATAAAAAAAAAGCAAAGTGTCAAGATTCATGCATAGATGATGACAAGTGAAGCATGATGCATGAAATTTCTATGCCTAGATTACAAGAAAAAAAAAGAACAAAGATTGAGAGGTAGAAAGAATGTTTACCTCACTTTTCAAGAGATCTTGATTTGGAATTGATGAGAAAATTGGGTGGAAAAGTGTTGTTTTAATAAAGAAAATAATCTAGTTCCAAATTGACTAAGATTGGCATTTTAAACAGATAAAAATGCCAAATCCTAGTTGAACTAAGAAATCTTAGTTGAACTAAAATTTGAGTTCATCTTGAAATAAACCTGGAATCTAAATCCTCCTCTAATTAAAATAAATTTTGATGGAGTATTATCTTTCTTTGGAAAATAAATCCTAAGTGAACTTGTATAAAGGCTGAGTTTTAATTAAGTTGTCGTACCATGATGCAAACTTGCATGGACTTTCGTTACTTTGTTTAATGAAACTAGAGTCCTTGATTTCAATTTGTACTATGGTTGACATAAGATTTTTGAAGGTAAGCTTTTCCACTTTCTTCTAGGTGGCCCAAGGTGAATTATAAAAAAAATGGGTTATCTTGATAAAAGAATATAGCAATAATTAATTCTTGATTTTTGTATAAGAAAAAAAATAATATATGCTGAATCAAAATTAATTGAATCTTGTGACTATTTTCAAGACAATACAAAGGTGTAAATAAATTTTGGCATAAAAAAATAAATCAAATTTCAAGACTTGTTTACTTGCTACACTAAAAAAAAATCGTGTACATAACCAAGTCTTGAGAGGTCATTTGTAGAAGGAGAAAATTTTCAACCAATCACAAATTGCGACGTGTAAATTGAAATTTCTTTTAATTAAGAAATTATCAATTAAATTCTGCATCACCATGTGTAATTGATGACATCATAAATAGATATTTATCTTTAATTAGATTAAAATTAATTTAGAGTTTTATCTTTAATTAAATTAAATTAAATTAATTAAGAGATAATTCATCAAGATAAATTTATTAAAGAAGTTATTTTTTTTATGAACTCTTTTCTACTTGGCTCATTGGCAATATAAAAAGGGGTCTCCACCAAAGCCATTCAACATAATTCACAAGCCTAAAGAAAAGAAGTAGATTTTGAAGATTTAGGTCCTCTCAAAGCTTCAAGAAGTTTTCTCTCAAGAACCCGAAGAACACGGCTCTCGTTCTTCAAGAAGCTGCTCTTTGATCCTCTTCTGGCAACAGAAAGGAGTTAAATTTCGTTTGTCAAGATCAAGTCTAGAAGACCTTTGAAGTGGGCCTCAGCGATTCAAGATCAAGTCTAGAAGACCCTTGGATCAAAGTTTTTATTGAAGAAAAGAATCAAAAGATTTCTTTATTTTAAAGAACACCCAGATATTGTAACCCAAGTCTGATAAATTAAGTTGATTTATTTGTCTCTAAATTTTCATTGTCATATTTTTGACACGAAATTTGTGTGTACATATATATCAAATAAATTCGTGGTGCAAAACTTTATTAATGTATACTGTATATAGTTATTTAAAGAAAAATTTCTTATTTTAATTAACTACTAATTTATCTAAATCATGTAACTTAAAATGCTTTGGCTAATACCAAGCTAGTGATTTAGATCCTCAATAA
>JBBYHL010000016.1:698986-724403 GCA_038381835.1 Adansonia madagascariensis | reverse complement strand
TACATTAACTAATTTCCAGTAATATTGATTAACATTTTTTTATATTTAACATAAATTAATTAACCTTAGAAGCATACTCGAAGTGCACTATTAAAAAAATCCTTTACTATAATATTCTTAATTGATGTATATAAATAATCATTAATCAATTTTTTATATTTATCATATATAATAATTTTAAAAATATACTAAAGTGTGGTAACAAAATTCTTATATTATATAAACATTTATTAATCCAATTTTTTTATAATAATTACGAATTTCTTGATGTGCGAGCTACAGTCTTAATTAATTCAAAGCAATAAAATTAAAAATTAAAAAAAAAAAATGAAGGGAACAAATAACTAACTTTGAACCGAGGCGAGGAGCGAGGACATGGCATGTGCGGTGCCATATGTAATTGCTGCAAGCTCCTGTCCTCGATTAACTCTAGTGTCTTTTACTCTTTGGACTAAACAATAAAGTACCGATTCAGTACTAGATAACCAGAATAAATATACCTTTTCCATCTATCTTTTTATATGCTTTATATCAAATAAAACTCTAATCCATATATATATATATATATATGAATATTATTTTGTTCCTTTCGTTGTTTATCTTTTTCAAATTAAAATTAGATAAGTTAAATTTTTTTCACATTTAAGACAAGATATATTTTACAAAAATTTATGAGTTTGAGATTAGCACAAAACAGGATTTGAACCTTTTAATTAAAGAAGTTATTAATATTAAAGTAATTACAATTACATACAAAATTTAAATACGAAAAATAATTAATCAAATAAATAAATTAATAAATTAATAAATTAACAAATCAGCTGTGTAACTGGATAGAATCCTATTATTATGAAGCTTAGACCAGACACACACAATATCCTGGTTGGAACTTGATCTTTAAACCTTAACATTTCGCATTCTTTTCTTTGTCACTAAAACAAGGTTACAAATATTACCAAAAATGATTGCTTTCCAAGGTGTTTAAAGATATTTTCTATAAAAACGGTTAATGTGTATAACTCATATATTATGCATTTGTGTTGAAGATTCATGTTTGAACGTTGATAAATAACTTTCGAAATAAAAAAATAATTAAAAGGATTTGTATATCATTAAAGAGTATGCTAATAACCAAGCTTAGAAAGTCTTTTATAAAAAAACTATATCTAACAAATCAAGACATTCCAAGGTATATGAAAATCCTAAAAAAGCACCTTGTTCATTCAGTTAACGAAATTTTCTTTTTTTTTTGTTAATCGAATCGAATTATTCAAAAAGTAAATTTAAACAATTAAAATATTTAAATATCATGACTAAAGTATTCATATACCCTAATGAAAACTATAAGTTATGTTTGTGTTAAACATGTTGCTTCGTTTCAAAAAGTGATGATTTTTCAACCACCTCAACACAATCTTAAATTGAATCTGGCAAGAATCAAATAATTCTCTTTCACCCTTTTTCTAATGGTTCCTACATGTTAAAGAGATTGGTGAAAGTGTAATTTTGAATTTCTTCATTTAAACATTGTATTACGGAGATAACATTTTCAAAAGTCTATTTACACCATAACGAGAAAATTATTATACTAAACAAAAATTCCTAAAATCGACTTGCTTAATTATTTTTTAATTCATTATTCTAATATAATTGCGTTAGTCTCAATCTCAAACCACACATACAACAAGAAGACCTCATTGGCGCCTAAGATTATTAATTGTGAAGGTAAATATATTTAACAAATTGAGTCATTCTTCTTGTTGATTACTTTTTTTATTTTTAATCAACGTCAAAAGGGGCAAGGCATACCCCCCTTTAAACCATATTGTTCCTTTTTACTAGTTTAAAGGGCAAAAAATGGTTCTTTGGTGTTATATATATATATATATATATATATATGAGAAAGATGAGATTTCAACTTGACACATTGACTAGGAGAAGAACATTAAATCCACTAATTGGTTGAACTAAATGTTCAAAGAAACTGGTTTTCTTTTGTTTTGTTTTGTTTTTTTTTTTTTTTTTGGTTATGTGTAAAGGGGCATATATCATGCTGTTTTTTGGCCGGCAAAGGGTACCCATACTCTTTAAGATGCAATTTTGGTACTCTTTAATTGTCTTCACTTTACCAGGTGTGCCGTTCATGCTTCTTTGATTTGTTTCTTCGCGATAAAGTTTCATATATATATATATATATATATATATATATATTATTTTAGACCTGAAATTGTTATTTATTATTTATTTAAAACTTAATCGAGTTAACATTTTACTAAATTAGATCCAAGTCATACGTCTTTAATTCCAAATTATTTTACTCAAAAAAAATTGACTCTGAGTCATGCTTCAATTTTTTTAACCAACTAATCAACCAGGCTTTTTATTATACGATAATAATGAAATTATTAGAATTTAAAACGTAACGCAGCTGTTTTTAGGAGATGGATTTTTTAAAGTTGGGTTCTATCCCAACACTTGCAAATTTCTTTTTTCCAGTTCCACTTAATGCCTTAATCTTTTTAGCACGAAAAAGAACTATTAGATTAATGTTAATAGGAATATCCTTTTTTCTTTTTGGTTGATAGCAACTAAATTTGTCGTGAGCTAAGCCTTGGGTAAGATTTTTTTTAATCTTAACTGAAAGATTATTATTTAATTAATAAAATTTTAAATTTAGTTATAAAATATAAAAATATTTTTAATTTTTTATATATTTAAATTAATAATACCAATTTTGAGGACAAGTCAAACTTAAGCAAGCAAAATTTTTTCAATTATTCAAACTTGATTTTGGCCTGATCTAAAGGAGATATCATATTTTAAAATGTTTATATATATATATATATATATGTATATGTTAGAAAGATTAGATGATAGATAGGAATGGAATTGAGAATCAAGGCTTCAAGGTACAATGATTTGCTTTCTTTAGAATAATTATTTGTCTTCCTATAAAGTTTGTTAATGAGTCTAAATTAACAACACTCCTAAAACAAATGAAGATTTATGAGTTCTACAATTAACAATATTAAAAAACTCTCTAATCACTTATTTTTGTGTTTTTCTAAAGTAAAATCTCTAATAACTGTGTATGATTAGAGGTGTTAAAATGGTTAGCTACTAGCCTAAGTTTGAAGGCCTGCCCAACATTTCGAAGGGTTTGGGTAAGAACATTATGCTCCTGGGTTGGTTTTTTTTTTAATTGTATAATATATATTGATTTTATATTTATATATTATGTAATCTTTATTATAAAGAATAAATATGATAATATTATTCTGTAAACATTAAAAAATACGTTAAGTTTTAAATACATCAAAACTTAGTAAAAGAAAAATATGAAGTTATTAAAGATTAAATTCAAAAATATATATTTTAAAAATGCAAATTCAAAAATTATAATATGGGTAGACCTAAATAAACTTGGACTACCTATTAACAAATATGACCGGCATGGACAAAATTTAAAGTTTATATTTTGTGTCGGGCTAAGCTTGGGTAAACATATATGATATTGACACCAAGCCTTGATCCGGCTTAATTCATGAACACCTATAAATATAATATTTATAGACAATCAAAAGACATCATTAAAGAGATGTTTCCTAACTGAAAACTCATCTCCATGAATAATTATATCCTTACTGAACTAAAAGTTACCAAATTATGCTTTTAGCCCAGGCAATGCAATCATCACCTTCTGTCCATAGCATTACTTCAGCTGATATTTGCAAACTAACATTTACAACAATCTCCCATTATATTGTAAATTTCAAATTAACTAAGTTTTGCATAAAGTAAAAGGTATCATTAGATTTAACATTCGATTGGTGTAAACTTATGAAAGTTCCAACAAAATAATAAATGGTTATTCACTTGAACCAATACTTTTGAGCTAGAGTTAGAGAAGTCACATACATAATTGTATCTAATGTCATAGAAGAGGTCTTGTATTACTTCAGCACCATAATGACAATGTGCTTATCTTGTTTTTATGAATATTTACAAGAATAAAACATTTAAACTCTAGTTAGAAGCAACGCCACTTCTGTAGTCATATAGGTGGAATTCTAGGTAATATAATTATCGGTCGATTAAGAGTTTAACTCATTATCTTAAAGTATTTAATAGTAAACCTTTTCTCTTAATGCCTAGTCATTAAAGAAACTTGTTATTACCCCTTAAATCTTAAAACTAATGTTTGCTTGAATAAGGCTGCTTCTCTTCACCGATGGCTATTTTAATAAAGGATTTAATCTAATTTTAGAAGTGATATCTTTTACCATATCCCTTTATAGACCTTTTGTTATTGGGTCTACTAAATTGTTACTAACTTAACATAATTGATGGTGACAAAACTGTCTCCTATTAATTGCCTTATATACTTAAACCTCAAGCTAATGTATTAAGCCTTTCCATTTTAAACCTTGCTATAAGCTCAATACACACTAGATTTACAAGCATAAAATATGGAAATGATTGACATAAGTTGGAACAATTTAACATCTAATAAAAGATTCCTTAGTCAATTTTTTCTTGTTTTTTCTATGGCTACCAAAGTTAGAATTTTAGCCTTTACTATTGAATGAGAAGTGCAAGTTTGATTTTCAAAAGCCTAACTAATAATTGCACCATCGATGGTTAAAGTCCAACTCAAAGTTAATTTGCGGTCACTAAGACTTGTGATCTAACTTGCATCTAAATATCCTTTTAATATAGTGGATAATCATTATAGAATAATCTCAAGTTTATGCTCTTTTGTAAATAACCAAAAGTCCTATATATGGCTTTCTAATTGTTTATATTAGTTTTATTTGAAAATCTTAACAATTTGCATACACAAAATGTAGTATCTACTCTTATGCAATGCTAGACTCCCTATAGCACTAGCATACTCTAATTGTGCTACTACCTTTCCAAATTTCTCGATTAACTTGAAGTTAGTATCATATGAAATATTGAAATCCTTAAACTAGAGATGTTCAAATTTCTCCAATATGATGTAATGAGACCGACTTAGCGTAAAGCGTTCACTATACCTTCTTACTTTAATACTAAAACAATATTTACTTCATTTTAGATCTTCATCTTAAATTTTGAAGTAGTTTCACAAACACCTTCCAAGTTCGTTCCAAAAGTTAAGTCATCCACATAGAGACAAATAATCACTTCATAATTTTCTGTAAACTTAGAGTCAATGACTTATCATTATTATTATACATGAAACCATTTGACAAGATTATCAAGTCAAATTTCTCATGCCATTGTTAAAGCGCTTGTTTTAAGCCATATAATGGCTTAAATAATTTACAATTTTTCATTTTTAGGTAGTTGCTCCATATTTATTTCTTCATTGAGTTTACCATTTAGGAACACCATCTAACATCCATTTGATGCATGTGCAACTTATAAATAGATACAAATGCTAAAAGAACTTGACTTGAAGTCATCATAGACATGTTACAAAAATATCAAAAAATTCTAGTCCTTTTTGTCTAAATCCTTTTGCTACTATATAGCTTTAAATGCTCATGGGAACCATTTTTTGGCAACTTCTTCATAGTTTTTTAATTTCTCTCTATCAATGTATTCATGTACAATAGCCTTAATCAAGCCACCGTTAATAAGACTTGTCGTGAATTGCCATATTAATTTCAATAATCATACCAATCCATTGATTTTGAATTCTTTCAGTAACCATTGCCACCAAGTCACTTTCCTCGATAAAATATACTTTGGAGCTGAATGCCTCATTTGAGTAGTTGTTTTTCTTTAAAAGTCTACACTCTTTAATTTACTACCCTTTTTATTACAACGATAATATAGTTATTTCCTTTTTTTTTCTTGCTTGTCCTCCAAATCAAATTAGACCTTTCATTTGCCTTCCCTAACATTATTTTTCTCGCCTTCATCTATATAATTTATTTTAGAATTTTTGAGGAAGATGCACTACATCATGCTTTCAAATTTCTTTTACAATGCGCAAGTGCCTTAATATCTTTTTAATAGTGAAATCCTCAGTCATATGCAAAAGTTTTTTCTTATATTCATTCTAAGTTAAAATCAATTTATCAATTTTTGCCCAACTTATAGTGATTTAAGAACTATAAACTTTAAGTTAAGAAGACTACTAATGAGGACTCGTAGTTCATGAACTTGATCTATAAGAGGTATACTATCAACCATTTGAATTCAAAATATTTCATTATAAGAAATCTATCTGTACCTTGATTTTCGTTGTTGTATTTCCCCTTCATCGACTTCCAAATCTTAATAGGAGACTTGGTTAACATGGAGAGATCATATAGGCAATCGAACATAGTGTTTTGGATGTAAGTATATGCCCTAAAGCTAATTAAATTAGACAATGATGTATACAATCACTATTACAAACCCATTACTTTAGTGATATAAGTTTTCCTTCATGTTAGTATGATTATGATTGTTATTAAGTACTAATTAGATGAAGCCTAAGAAAATAATATGGCCTTGAAAGAATTGTATATATGTTATGATTATGAGATCCTATAAGCATCAAAGTAATGTTTCCAAATGCCTAAAGATTAGCATATGTTAAGCCATCTTACTTAGTGTTGTAAGTATCAAAAACAAATTCAACATGCTAAACTTTGAACAGATAAAATTTTTATTCTCTTTTCTTGTAATAGAATGGGACTCAATATTCGGATGAATCACTCATCCAAATTAACCTTAAATGGTTGTTACAAAACAACCAAAAGACTTAGAGTCACCACCAATCTATTTTGGCTAGGTAAGATTGGTCACTTATTGGAGTTTATCTTTTAAGGTTTGTGAAACCCTCGTAAACAAATTCTAAAGTTTGTGTATTAACCAGAGATTTGTATGAAAAAGGTTTGAGAATTGGTTACGCATAAAATGAGATATCCTTTTTGCAATGCCCGTGAAACAGTATCTATTAATAATGTGTTATCCTAAAGTTTGATTAAATTTGATTTTAATGTTTTATACTTAATTATAATTCCTATATTTGAAATTATTTGGAATTGATGTTACTATTCCAAGTAAAAGTAAATAAAGTTGTAATTGATTTTTAAAATCAAAATATTTTCTATGCTCTTTCGGAAAGCCTAGAGGACTGAGAAAGTTTTATTTCTCAAGAAAATAAAAAACTTAAGACTTACTTATTTAAAAAGGTTATTCTTTTATTTAAAATAATCAATGAGATAACTTTCATCTACTAGAAGAATACCAGTGGACTATTTTAACACAGGAATATTATCTTGGATTTTATTAAAAACACATATTAGAATTAATAAAATGATAGTAGTTTTTCTTTACCAAAATAGCACCTAAAAGACTTTAAAGGATATGTATTAACAAGAAAGTTCCCATATGATCCTAATGGATATGTATTGACAAAAAGGTTCCTGCATGATCCTAGAATCGATTTTAGGATACTATTACCAAAATAGCCTAAGGGACATGTTTCGACACAATAGTTCTCAAACCTTAACAGACACATATTGACACGAAGGTCTCACATGATCTTAAATGATTCGATTTTAAGGTAATATTACCTAAATACACCTAATAGACATGTTCCGACATGAAAGTTCTCACATGATCCTAAGGACTCTATTTCGAGGTACTATTACCTAAATAACTTTAAAGGACATGTTTTAATACAAAGGTTCCCATATGACTCTAATCTGATAGAACTTCTCATAATGACCCTAAAATGCGAGAGAATTACATAATAGTCTTTATTACATGGAAAATATTCCAAATAGCCTGCAATACATTATACAATACAATTGGCCCTAAATCATAGAAGATGGTTAAAATGACCTTGAAATGCATGAAGTGACAAAAAGGCCCTTAAGTCATGGACAATGACAAAAATAGTGCTAGAATGAATGAACTTACATAATAAACCCTTAATGATAGAAAATGATTAAGATGTTTCTAAAATGCATAAAATTACATAATAATCTTTAAACATGGAAAATAACTAACATAGCCTTAAAATGCATGAGTTTGCATAAAAATCTCTAATTCATGAAAAATGACTAAAATAATTCTAAAATGCATGAAATGACATAAAAATCTCTAAGTCATGGAAAATAACTAAAATGCCATTAAAATGGAAAATAACTAAAATGCCATTAAAATGCATGAAATAACAAAAAAAATCCCTAAGTCATGGAAAATGAATAAGATGACATAAAAGTGCACGAAATAACATAAAAGCCCTGATATGCATAAAAACATCATGGAAAATTTACAAAATGGTTCTTATAAGTTTCCATCATCTGTAAGTGCACCCATAAACATTTTATTTCACCAATAAACATATAAGCATGATACAATACATAATTTTTACTCTCAAATTACCACATTAACATGAACATATATAGAGTTACTAATATGCAAGATGATGTTGCCATAATCACAAGATATTTATGAAAAATGCATGGACATATGAATTATTATCATAAAGCAATAAAATGTCATACATGTTTTTAAACAAAAAATAGTTTTCCAACATGAACATAGACGCATGATGATGTATGATAATGTTGTCACAATCATAATATTCTCACGAAAAATGCATGCACATATAAATCATGATCACAATGCATAAAAATGTCATAAAATGCATAAATCATATATTACATGGAACATGTATGACATTTGGATAACTAACAATGACGAAAACAAGGAAAACAACAAGGTGGAAACAAATATAAATTATGCACTTATTTTGTAATTTATGAAAATAAGTTTTCTTGATAGAAAGTTTGATTTTTTAAGAACATTTTAACAAAAGTCATCAATGAAATAAAAAATATAATGTTTAGATATCATAGATCAAGATTTAGCCATAAACTTGGTTTTTGCAAATAAATCATCACCTAAGCATGGTTTAAGATCCTCAAGCTCGCATGGAAAGAAAGAGAAAATGTAAAATGAAAGTAGAAATTAAGAGAAAAACAACCTTAGTACTAAAGCTTGAAGAAAACACACTCTTTTTTCTTTTTTTTTTCTCTTTTTTTTTTCCTTTTTCCTTTCTTTTTTATGCTCTTTTTAGTTTTTTCCCCATGCTCAGTTAAGAACAAACTCCTTGTTTTTGGATGCCCTAAGAAGTTTAAAATCTTCATTGGCTAATTGCTTGCCATCCCCATGCATTTTTACTCACTTTTTGACAACTTACACAAGCTTGCTTGCAAGCAATCTCTTTAGGCCTTAGGTGTTCTAATCAAAGGGGTTGAAATCTTTTTGTTTAGGCATAGTTTCAGTTGATGTAAATATACAAACTCAGTTGCATCACCAAGGAGAAACGGCCTCTCAATATAGCTATATCTTAGTTTTATGTAAAAAAAAAAGCTTTTAACTTTAACCCAAAGTAGCATCCCATGAATTTTAGACTCAAAATAGTTAAAAAAATGAAACTAGATGCCATTGAGTTCCCATGCATGATTAGAACATTAAACTTATCTGTTCTAAGCTCATTTAAATTTTAATGGCTTAAGCTATATGTGTGATTCTCATGCTTATGATTTAATGTAGAAATGGTGGTGAAGGACCTTTTGCATGGTTATGAAGTGATCTAAAGTCATTAAGAAAGTCAAATGTGAGAAAACTTGGGTTAAAAATGCCATGCAGTATCGATATATTTAGTGTTTGTAATGATAAAACTACTTCTTAGAACCAAAAAACCCAAAAAATCCAATATTGTATCGATACAATATGCAATTGTATTGATACGATATGCCTTGTATCGATACAATTGTAGCCTTCAGGCTTGGAGTGATAAAAACTCAATGGCTTATCAGTATATTAATGAAATGGATTAATACACCTTTTATGAATTTTATGAAAAAGATATGTTTTTTTACATTGCAAATGTTTCCAATTACTTAATTTGGTCCTTAGGCATTTCAAACCTTTTTTTTTCTTTTTTTACTTGGTGTCATGTCATTAGTACCTTATGACACGACACTTGGTAGGCCCTTCTTTTTAATGACCTTGAATAACATCTTGGCATGTTAGAAATTGGTTAAGGAAAGAGCGTTGCATTTTATCTGATGTCTTGGAGTAAGTACGATTTGCTTGAAAGAGACCCCAACAAAATTAAGTGTCTATAATTAGGAAAGATCTCATATATATATAGGAGAAATTGTTTCTCTAAAATCACATCGTTAGCCGTGAGCCATAAGATCTAATATAGATTGTAGCATATATAGACACTGCAATATACTCATGCTTATGTTGGGATATTCTAAAAGGTTTTAAAAAGGCCATCTCGATTCTTTAACATTTATGTGGTAATGATGGTTTGATAGATCTAACTCATGATCTATGTTTATAAATTGGGCTACGTTTATAAGCATAAATTGCGGTTTATGCTTATTATCAACTCGTTGGGAACCTAATGGGTCACAAACAATAGAATGGATTTGTTGGAAGACCAAATAAAGATAAGAATCATAAACAGTTTTAATGGAAGAACATAAGTAATTTCAATAGATAAGAATATAACGAATTTGTTAGAAGAACAAATGAAAATAAGAATCATAAACAGTTTTAATGGAAGAACATAAGCAATTTCAATAGATAGTTGATGAATAATATCAAAGCATTAATTAAAAATTCATGTTTAGGGTTTTGAAATCACTTACAAATATTTGTTATGTTTAATAGCATATTTATAAAAAATAAACAAAAGTAAAAGAAAAGATAAAGGAAAAAAGAAATTAAGTTATAATAGATGGTTGTAATCTCCTCCTCTTCTTCTTAATCTCTTTATTGTTCTTTTTCTTTTTCCCCTCAACATTTTGTTAATTCACCTTTTGCTATCCCAAGAATGTGAAGGTTTAGTCTTTCGTAGACGAAGAACCCTAGCTAAAGTATGAAAATCCTAGTCAAAGGCTAGTCGTAACTTTCTCAACAGATTTAGTAGACCAAGGCTTATGTTTTTTAGGTAAATAAGGATGGAAAGCTCTAAGAGTCAGCTTTTTGAATAAAGTCTTTAAAATCATGTTTTTTTAGGAGCAAGCTCAAGAGGTCAAATCTGCCTATTATTTGAATTTCAAGAATTAACTTTTACTAAATAATTTGATCTTTTTTATTCTAGTATCTTTTCTCTATCTAGAAATTATGATTTTATAAGCTTTATTTTTGCTTTATTCTTCAACATAAATAAGAAGTTGAAAATCAATATAAGTAACCAAAATAAAGATAAAAGATATAACAAAAACTAATAATACAAAGGGCATAAAATGCATAATTTATGAACTTATCAATACGATTCTTGATCTAATGTGTAATTATATATTTTAAACTTTTTTTTCACATGTAAATCACGATCTAAATATCCTAAAGGTTTTTAATCACTTTTATGTTTATTTTTAGCTGCACATGTTTCCTTAAATTCTTCGATCATGTTTAATTGTTTGATCATGAGGTTAAACCAAAAACCTTTAATAGGATGTGTCCTTTACAAGGAAATGCATCCTCCTCTTGCTTTTTCTTTTGTTATGCCACTTTAACTATTCCTAAGGACTTGCATTATTGACAATATCATCTATTGGCATTAATTTTGGATATAGGACATATGAGAAGTACAACATGGGAAGAAGAGACATCCTCTTATCATTCTATTGTTAGAAAATACAGGGTCTTTATCTTATATTATAAACTATATTTAATGTGAAATTACATACCTTATGCCATTTGTTAAGCGGACTTAAAGCAGAACTAAGCTTGACGAGAGGAATCTTTATATAAACTCAACTAATATATTACTTTTAATGTTGCAATTATGTGATATATCTTGTATTATGGACTTGTGTCTTCACTTTTCTAACTTTTTATGTTTGTGCTTTAGTGATGAGAAATCTCACAAACTTGACTTAGTGGAGAGAGGAGCTTGTATTGGGGACTTGCGTTTGTGTTTGGTTTGTTCTTGTAGAACACCACCTTCTTATTATGTATCTATCTGTTTTTTGGAACCCTTTTAATGAAGTTAGGCTTAGGCTTTTATAGTGGGGATTTGATAGTGTCCAAAGGCAATAAAACTAGGGATTAGGTCAAGGATGTAAGGATGTTAAACTATAAAGAAGATGGGTGGTGTCTTGTGAAGGTGTGGTTGGTCCAAGCATGACCCAAACAAAACTAGTTACTGCAACTGCCTTTGTTTACACATTGCTGAAAATCAAGAATAAAACAAAGAATGCAACAATTTTGTCTAGGATCACAGATTTACATAATTTTTTCACAAAATTGAATTTAAAATTTGAAAAAAAAAAAAAAGAACTCCATCGAGATTTTACAACTTTGAAATTAACATTTGAAAAAGAAAGATTCCACAACCTTAAAACTTGAAATGCTTCACTTAGTAGAGGCTTCACAACTTTGAAAAGTAAATTACTTCTCTCATTAGAGACTTCACGACTTTGAAATTTTCAAATACTCCTCACATTAGAGGTTCACAAGAAGAAAAAAGCTTTTTTCATCGAAAGCTCTATGACCTTAAAAATGTTTATCTCACAAAAGACTTTATAACCATAACCAATGCCAATAAATATGAGTTAACATTTTCCTTTTTAAAAACATAATCTTAAATGATGCCACTTGGTAGTTTTTAACTTTTTTCTTTTAAAAATTAGGGGAATAATGGGGTAAGGTTTTAAAATCCTAAAATTGATTTTAGTAGATTATCAAGTTTCCTTTTTTACACAATATTATTACGATTACATACATATGTTATAAGTTACACATAGACATGACCTTTACATGTAATTGCATAAAATATTATCAATTACATATAAATATTACAAGTTATATAAAACATTTCCTTTACATGAATTATATAAAACATTACCAATTATATATGAACATTACAAGTTACATAAACATTACCTACATATAATTACATAAATTATTACAAATTACATATAACTATTATCAATTGCATATAAACATTACAAGTTACACAAAACATTATCTTTACATGTAATTACATAATAAATTACAAATTATATATAAACATTACCAGTTATATATCACCATTACAAGTTACACAAAATCTTACCTTTGCATGTAATTATGTAAAACATTATCAATTACATATAAACATTACAAGTTACATAAAACATTACCTTTACATGTTATTACATAAAATATTACCAATTACATATAAACATTACAAGTTATATAAAATATTAGCTTTACATGTAATTAAATAAAACATTATAAATTATATATAAACATTATTAAATTAATATAAACATTACAAGTTAAATAGAACATTACCTTTATATGTATAATTACATGAAACAATATTAATTACATATAAATATTATCTAATTACATATAAATACTTATAATTATATATAAACTTTTATTTGACCGAGTAAATCGGCTAATTTTTTTATTACATTCAACAGCTCAAATCTATCTAATGGTCAAAATTTCTTAAAACTTACGAAGCTTACCTTAAGCACTTTATATTAAAATTTTCCTTGGAAATTACCATGCAATGCATGTAGTATTTTAATATCAGGTGAAGGTATGATTCCATGAATGATAATGTTGTGATGATGACCCATAGGTATGTAAACCGACAACTCGGGGCAAGAGGAGAGAGACAGGTGAAGAAAGAGAAGTAGTGAAAGCAAAGGCAAGCAGGGTCCCACACCCAAAGAAAGCAAGTATGTCTGGCTATAGCTAATATTTGTTTGTTTTAGAAATTTGTTAATTCATAGTGTTTATAAATTTTATTATATTATAATTATATTTAAAATATTTTTTATTTATATAAATTTTATGATTTAATAATTTGTATTATATAAATTTATATTTATATTTTTTATATCGTATTAGATTTTAGTTATTTTTTGTATTGTATAATCGTACTATATTTAAAATTTTTAGGTTTAATATTTATATCTTATTCATATATTTTTTATAACATAATCACATAAAAGATATTATGTATATATAAATTTTGATAATAATTTATATTATATGAATTTTGACATTATATATTTATCATATTTATATTATTTTTATATGATATTATATTTTATTTATTTTTTTAAAATTATATTCTCATCATATAATTATATCCTATATTCAAAGTTATCAAATAATAATAATAAAAAAAAAAGTAAAGAATTGGCAAATGCGGCGTTTAAACGGGCAGCAATGGGAAGACTTTTATTGTATGACTTACTATTGGACTCGCCTCGCCTTACCTCTCCGCCTCACTTCTTCTCCCCTTTGAGAATTGCTTGCTATTTATAAAAGCCGATCCTCTCAGTCATTTTGCAAAGGAAAACAAAAGCCTCGGAAGAAGAAGAAGAGGGAAAAAAAAAAAAAAAAAAACTATATTCTTGCCTATCGCCACCCTTCCCCAAAACCCGATCTTTTTTTTTTTTTTTTTTTCTAGCTTTTGCTTTTTGGGATTCTGAAAATCTCATTAAATGCTCTTTACTTTCTCACCCAAAGCCAAATCTGTGTCTCCATTCATTTCATAATTGTAGATCATATTTCCCTCTTTCTTTTATTATTTTGTTTCCGATTTTGTTAAGCTACTTCTGCCGCTGGCTGTTTAGGAACAGAACATGGGTGCTATCAGTCTTGAAGAGATCAAGAACGAGACTGTTGATCTGGTAACTATTCAGTCATTTTCCTTTCATCTTTTCTTTTGTTTTGTTGCATATAATTTCCTCTTCATGTTTATAAAAAAAATTTGGTTCTTTTTTTATTTTTTCTGAGTTATATAAATCTTCTGTCCTTTTGCCAAGGTTTTTACTTTATAATCTGTAAAATGAGATCTACAAGGGCCTGTCTTTTTAGCCCATGTTAGTGTTTTTCTCTCATCCGTCTCTGTGTATGTATATCGCAAAGTGGGAGATTAATGGGATTTCCATGTGCTTTGTGTTTGTATGTTAATTTCGATATTTTACAATCGCATGATTCGTATAAATTTTTATATATTAATAATTTATATTATATTTTAATTATATTAAAAAAAAAATGGCTACATTTTGCCGAGAACAGCTTTTGGCTTTGTGATTTGATAATAAAAGAATTACTAATTTTTACCCTCTCTCTTTAATTCTATTAGTCAAGGCCCCATTCAATTACCATTTTCTTTCACAAAATTTTCTCCCTTTGATTAAGGTAACTAATCCAAAGTAAAAGAGATTGTTGAATATCTATTCATTTAGATTGGGAGATGGAAAGCAGGAGAAATGTTAATCTATATTATTAAACATAGGTTATAATGATATTTAAAAAATTAAATAATAATTATTTTTTTATTCAATAAAGTATTAGATATAAGAATTTTTAAAAAAAAAAAATAAAAATAAAATAATTTTTTATTTGTTTTTATAGTCACTGATTAATCCAACGTATTCAAATAATCCGATTTTCTTTAAAAAAAGAAGTCAAATAACTGAGCTATAACAAATGGTATTTCTTTATTTATGAATTATTGAGATATCTACCAATTGATATAGAAAAATAATAATTTTTTTTTTGTTTGGGAATAAAAAAGATTTAATTTTTTCCTTTTTTATTTTAAAAAAACTATGCATTAATTATTAAACCAAAAGTGGGGTGTACAACATTAATCATTTTAGGTAATATACAAATCAAATTGAGGAAAAACACTAGGTATTTTTCTTTCCAGTTTTTTTCTCTCTAGCCAAACAGGCTGTCTATTAATCTCCAGAAATAGATCTAAACATGTGAAAAAAAAATTAAAAAAAAAAAGAGGGACATGACAGGGTAGTGACAGTCAGAGTTGGCTACGTTTTTAATATTTTCCCTGCACTTATATACTAAAAAGAATATTATTGAAATATTATTGAAAATATATTATTATATCTTTATTGTATTTAACTAAATCTTATTTTTTATTAGTCATAATTAATTAAATTATATTTAAATTTAAATTAAATAATAAATATTTAGTCAAGTGTACATTAAAAATGAAAAGCTTATTCAAATATTGTTGAAATTTAAGAATCTTTTTGTTATTTTATACCAAGCGACGTTGTTGTTATTGAAAGTGGTCCGTCTGTTTTATTAGTTTGGGAATTTTAGGTTGTTTTTTCCGTGGTACTTTACTCTCTCTCTCTCTCTCTCTTTAGAAATAATACTTTTCACTTTTTCTTTTTCTTTAACGTAAAAATAAATAAAAAATACTTAATTCCTCTCTCACATTAAACGGCTCTGACACTATCTGTCCTTTCTCTTGGATATATCAAATCCTCCCCTTTTTTTTTAATTAAAAAATTATTATTAAATATTCCTATCACAAATGGTAAATTAAAATATTTTTACAGTTAATCTTAATTCTTTTACCATGTATGTAATAAACTTAAAATTTAATTAAAATTAAAAAATATATCCTACTTTTGATAAACTGCACTTAGAATGAAACGTGGATTACACGGACCAATAACATGTGTAAAAAGTGGGGACTGTACCTACTTCCTGACAAGGCACGTTTTGATTTTGTCACCGCTTTAGCCTTTAGTCAACGCTTTTTCTCCTCTTGAGTAGCATCCCTAGACCCGAGTTGTTTTCCACTGATTCACGAGTTCACCCGGTCCGCCTAACCTAATCTTGTTTGGTTTGTAAGCCTTGGAAATATATATATATATATATATCAAATATTCTATAACTATCATTGAGATTCAAAATGATTGAAAAAAAAAAGATTATTTGACTTTTTTATCCTTTAAATAAAAAATTGAATTTGACTTATAATTAGATTTAATAATATGCTGTGTTTAATTTTTTTATTTATCAATTATAAAAATATAAATATAATATAAATTATTAAATATTTTAAAATTTTAAACATAAATATATTATATAATATACCCATCATATTAAATTATTTTACGTTTTTATTTTCGTATTTAAAATTATTAGATCTTCACCGATCATAGGAAACTTTTTAAGTGCCGTGGAAAGTCATATGTTATATTCACCCAAATTTAACATTTAGCAGTGTTCAAATTAGTTTTAAAGTTAATAATCCAAGATTCTGGTTGGTAGATGCTGAAATGAAAATGTTTGGTTGATGTCTTAATCTCTTATAAATTCTATTGATATTTTTTAAAAGGTAAACTTGGAACTTACTATTATATCTATTAACAACAAATCGTGATTGGTCCAAAAAATTGTGTTCACTTTTTCCAGGAAAGAAAGAATTGAAGTCTGAGATTCGAGAGAGAAAAAAAAAGCTTTAAGTAACTAAATCTATCAACTAATGTCGATAGATTTGAACCTATGTTTACAAACAATTTATGTGTTGCTCTAAAATTTGAAACATATCACTTGATTGAATAAATAGGATCGAGATCTCAATTTCAAGGTAATTTATATTTGGTTTGCAGGAAAAAATCCCAATCGAGGAAGTGTTTGAGCAGCTGAAATGCACCAGAGAAGGATTGACTTCGGAGGAGGGAGCCAACAGGCTTCAGATTTTTGGACCCAACAAGTTAGAAGAGAAAAAGGTGGATATAGACTGGCCTGTCAATACAAGTTGACATTAAATTGCTTAAAAGATCTACAATTGATTGCTCATAATATGGAATATTATATTTTTAAATGATCAGGAAAGCAAGATTCTCAAGTTTTTGGGGTTCATGTGGAATCCCCTATCCTGGGTTATGGAAGCTGCTGCCATCATGGCCATTGCTTTGGCTAATGGTGATGGGAAGCCCCCAGATTGGCAAGACTTTGTTGGTATTGTTTGTTTGTTGGTAATTAACTCTACCATCAGTTTCATTGAAGAAAACAATGCTGGCAATGCTGCTGCGGCTCTTATGGCCGGTCTTGCCCCTAAAACCAAGGTAAAATCGAGATTTCTTAATACCCTTTCTATCATGGAGTTTATTTTTTTTTTTCTTTTTTTAACCAAAAAAATAAGAAATAGCTGAGAAAGAATCTACATGTCTTAAACTTGTGAAAAAAATTCATGCACATGGTAGATGATATGATGGTTGGTTATGTCCAATGCATATATCAGAAAGTTTGTAATGGCCAAGAGTTACTTCAGTAATTTGATGGTTTATTTTCGTTTTGAATATAACAAGATTGACTGTGAATATATATGGTGGTAAAATATAGGTGCTTAGGGATGGCAAATGGAGTGAACAAGAAGCAGCAATTCTGGTTCCAGGAGACATCATTAGCATTAAATTGGGAGATATTATCCCTGCCGATGCCCGTCTGCTTGAAGGTGATCCCTTGAAGGTTGATCAATCTGCCCTAACTGGTGAATCACTTCCTGTGACCAAGAACCCTGGGGATGAAGTCTTCTCCGGTTCAACCTGTAAACAGGGTGAAATCGAGGCTGTTGTTATTGCTACCGGTGTTCATACCTTCTTTGGGAAGGCTGCACATCTTGTGGATAGCACCAACCAAGTAGGACACTTCCAAAAGGTGCTCACTGCTATTGGAAACTTCTGTATTTGTTCGATTGCCATCGGTATGTTGGTTGAGATCATAGTCATGTACCCCATTCAACACCGCAAGTACAGGGATGGAATCGACAATCTCTTGGTTCTCTTGATTGGTGGTATTCCCATCGCTATGCCCACTGTTTTGTCCGTGACCATGGCTATTGGATCTCACAGGCTGTCTCAGCAGGGTGCTATCACCAAACGTATGACTGCCATTGAAGAAATGGCCGGTATGGATGTCCTTTGCAGTGATAAGACAGGAACATTGACACTTAACAAGCTGAGCGTCGACAAAAACTTGATTGAGGTGTTTATAAAGGACGTGGATAAAGAGCATGTTGTCCTACTTGCCGCAAGGGCCTCTAGAACTGAAAATCAAGATGCCATTGATGCTGCAATTGTTGGAATGCTTGCCGATCCTAAGGAGGTATTCCCGCTGCTTCTCTCTTCTGTTTCAGTTTCTTGATTTTGCTAAAAGTGGGAAATAGCCCTTAAGCAAGTATTTATGTTCAATATGATGTTCATGCAGGCAAGGGCTGGCATTAGAGAAATGCACTTCCTCCCTTTCAATCCTGTGGACAAGAGAACTGCTTTGACTTACATTGATTCCAATGGCAACTGGCACCGAGCAAGCAAAGGTGCTCCTGAGCAGGTAATTTTGTCATCACAATTTGCCACTTGTGATGCAATAAAATTTTTGGGGCCTGCCACTTAGTTGTTTCATATCTGTCAACAGATCTTGGCCCTTTGCAATGCAAGAGAAGATCTCAAGAAGAAAGTTCATTCTATCATAGACAAGTTTGCCGATCGTGGGCTTCGGTCTTTAGCTGTTGCAAGACAGGTTTTTCTAGAAAATATTCCAAGTATTATTCTGTTCCTTTAATATTGAAAAGTTCCCTTACCTTGTATCTTTTGCCATATTTGCAGCAAGTGCCAGAAAAAACAAAAGAAAGCGCTGGTACTCCATGGCAATTTGTTGGTTTGTTGCCTCTGTTTGATCCTCCAAGGCATGACAGTGCAGAAACCATTCGCAGAGCTCTTAATCTTGGTGTTAATGTCAAGATGATAACGGGTAATTGAATCCTCTTATGAATTTATCTATGCACAATTCCATCACTAGTACTTCATGCTTTGAGGCAATTACTCACTTATACTTTCGTATTATGTCCAGGTGATCAACTTGCTATTGCAAAGGAGACTGGCCGCAGACTAGGAATGGGAACAAACATGTATCCATCTGCTTCTTTGCTAGGTCAAGACAAGGATGCAAGCATAGCTGCCCTTCCTGTGGAAGAGTTGATTGAGAAGGCAGACGGGTTTGCTGGCGTGTTTCCAGGTAACTGGTTTTGGCACCCTGGCTTGTTACTTACAAGGAAGGAGCTCTTCAATTTCTTTCTCTTTTGGTCTGGGGTAACATAAGACCTTTTTGTGACACTCACTTTGCAGAGCACAAATACGAAATTGTAAGGAAGTTACAGGAAAGGAAGCACATTTGTGGAATGACCGGAGATGGTGTCAACGATGCTCCTGCTTTAAAGAAGGCAGATATTGGTATCGCCGTAGCTGATGCCACAGATGCTGCACGAAGTGCTTCAGACATTGTTCTTACAGAACCTGGACTGAGCGTTATTATTAGTGCAGTGTTAACTAGCAGAGCTATTTTCCAGAGGATGAAGAACTACACGGTAAGTTGCTCCTTTAGACATATTCTAAAGATTTATGTGGTGTATGTTGCAATGTATGACTTAGCTTTCGTTACTTTCGCAGATCTATGCAGTCTCCATCACAATCCGTATTGTGGTAAGTACATAACAAATGATTTTTTATGAATTAATTATTAGTAACTTTAAGCTCCATCTATTGATTGATATACGTGACCTTTTTATTTCTAATTTTGTAGTTTGGATTTATGCTTATTGCTCTCATCTGGAAGTTTGACTTCTCTCCATTCATGGTTTTGATCATTGCCATTCTAAACGATGGTGAGATTATTTAAAGTGGATTATGACATAATTCATCTTGTTCTTATGTTCTATGATTAACCGGCTTGAAACAAGAGTATTAACAGTTTAAAACCAATCAATTTGAATGTAACTCAGGTACTATTATGACAATCTCAAAGGACAGAGTGAAGGCATCTCCCTTGCCTGATAGTTGGAAACTGAAGGAAATTTTTGCCACTGGAATTGTGCTTGGAGGCTACTTGGCATTGATGACCGTCATATTCTTTTGGGTTATGCATGATACTGACTTCTTTCCAGTAAGTGCTGCTGAAAGTTTGCAGTTTATATTTAGTGAAGGATTCAAAGTTCATTTTCAAAAAAAAAAAAAAAAAATCTGTTTAGTTTCTAACTGTTTCTATCCATGAATACAGGACAAATTTAGTGTTAGGTCTTTAAGGGACAGCGAGGACGAAATGATGGCTGCTTTATATTTGCAAGTGAGCATTGTGAGCCAGGCTCTAATTTTTGTGACTAGATCACGTAGCTGGTCCTACGCTGAGCGTCCTGGACTGCTATTGGTCACCGCCTTCGTTATTGCACAGCTGGTAAGAATTTTCTTTTCCTTATGCCCAGTTTCAAGTGCATTGAAAATATGTATCTTACACGAAGCTAATCAACTCTGGTGTTTGCTAGATTGCTACTGTGATCGCTGTGTATGCCAACTGGGGATTTGCAAGGATTAAAGGAATTGGTTGGGGATGGGCTGGTGTCATATGGCTTTACAGTGTTGTTTTCTACATTCCACTTGATCTAATGAAGTTTGCCATTCGTTACATCTTAAGTGGAAAAGCTTGGCTCAATTTGCTAGAAAATAAGGTACCACCTATCTTACATTAATTTAAGATTACCTTGAAAAAAAATGAAACTTACGAAGTTGTTTGGTGTACTAAACTTGCCCCCGGTAACAGACCGCATTCACCACCAAGAAAGATTATGGAAAGGAAGAGAGAGAAGCTCAATGGGCTCTTGCTCAAAGGACATTACATGGGCTTCAACCACCAGAAACTACTAACCTCTTTAATGACAAGAGCAGCTATAGAGAGTTGTCTGAGATTGCTGAGCAGGCAAAGAGGCGAGCTGAGGTGGCAAGGTACCCATTCGATTATTCTTCCTAAGAACTTACAAACTATCACATGAAATATTTCTTTAAACGACTAGTAACAGTTAGATCTGCTAACATAATTATGGATTCTAGTACTAACAACGAAAATTTTTTCCCTTGTCGGCCTATTATAGGCTTCGAGAGCTTCACACCCTTAAAGGGCATGTCGAGTCAGTGGTGAAGCTGAAGGGACTGGACATTGATACAATCCAGCAGCATTATACAGTTTAGAAACCAGAACAATGGTTGAAAGCTAAGGTTGCAGTTAAATAACATAATTCAGGTCATGAAGAGCAAGGAGAAGAAGTAAATTTAAGTTAAAACTTTCTAGACAGTGACAACATGTCTGGTATAATTTTCCTTCCCTCTTTACTTTCCCTTCCTTATGTCATTCAAAACCGAAAGAAAAGGGCTGTGTTTGGCCACTTGTTGCTCCAAAAAGGAGCCACTATCTTCCATGTTAAACAGTTTCTAGCTTCAAATTTACTTTTCCTTTGGGTTTTCTATGCTCTTTTGGATTCTTGTGTACGCTCTACATTTCTGGTTGCGCAAGCTAACTGCCTGGCAACTATTAAATGCCAAAAAATAGAGTTCCTTATTGATCAAATAGCTGCCATTTAACTACTATGTCAATGACTTTGTAATTCTAGAGTAAACCATATCAAATCAAAAAGGGCAGCACATCAGAGAATTACAATGTTTAATTTTGGTAATTAAGCTGTAAGAAGTGATTAAGAATGGTTTTGAGTGCCTAATAATTGGTATGCTCCCAAAATTGCTTATAGCCTTCAGGTCCTGTAACGCCTCGCCATGTTAATCTTCTTGCACTTTTCTCGAGGTCGGTCGCATTGGTGTTGCCATCCGACACGTCTAAGTCTAACAAAGATGACAATTGATAGTAAAAAATCATATGTTTTCAAATAAAAATATTTTGACATAAGTCATCTGTCGTGTTCTTGGAGATTAAATTCAATGCAGTCAAAGCCAATGACAATAAAACTTAGACACAAGTAATTGGATTTTGAGAAATCATACGTGTATAGAAAATCATGCTATAATTTTAAGGGCGGATGACAATAACGAAGAAGCAAATAAACGTGCGGATTTTGCGTTTATAAAAGCTACTTGTCATGAAAGATGGTTTATACATTAAGATAGCAGTAGAGTAACGTGATAATTATCATAAATATTCATGCTTGATTATCTTTTCCAGATTATTAGTAACTAGGAATATAGTTTAATTATTTTATGTTTAGTTTTGATGCAAAAGGTACTATCAAGACACAAAAATCCCTATTCTTTTAATCATGAAATACAATAATTATTTCGATGAAGATTGTTAATATATGTTTGATGCTCATTTGCGTACCTCGATTTTCATTTTTGAGCTTGGATGGAATGCGGAAATAAACAAAGTATCTTTCATAGTGGCAGCCATCAATAATTTTCTGAAACCCTAAGCCTTCAGCCAAAAAATTAAATATTTATTTTGACCCCTATTTAGTAAAGTATGATTGAATATATATATATATATATATATATATATATATATGTTAGACCAAAATTTATGAAGTTAAAAGAAAGCAATAGGAACATAATGCATGGCCATAAAAATTTTAGAAAACATAGAGGAAAAATAATCAACAATTGCTAAATCTTAAAATATATAAATGTATCGCTACAAACCTTCTATAATTATAAACAAATGAAGCTAATTTTACAAAAAATACAATTTTTGTAACATTAAAAACAATTAAACAAATAATAACTAATACATTTAAAATGATGTTAAAAACACTTTCAATTGAAAAACCCAAGAGATTTTAATTTAATAATATCATCAAGGTTTAAAATGTAAATTAAAATTATATCTTTTGCAAATCAAAATGTAACGGACAATTTATGAAAAAAAATGTATTGAAAACTTCCTTGAGAACAATATTTTTTATGGAGCTTATATGTATCTTTGATGCCTCTCAACAATAAGAATTTTAAAACCCTACGGTGAAGTAACCCTGGAAACATACAGTTTGTCCATGTGAAATAATAGATTTTGGAAGATATAATCCTACAATTTTAAAGATTGATTTTGCCTCTTGTTAATTGTCATGGTAAAACACGATTTCAACAGATATTGTCTCATTTTCATGATACAAGGCAAATGTGCTTGTGTTGAAGTTAGATTAATCCTAGGGAGAGTTACCCTTTTTTTCCCAGCATGGTTTCCAGTGTTTAATTTACCTTCAACAATTCTATGTCACAATCATGTTGTTACCAATCTTTCACCATTGCACATTCCGTGGATTAACTTCTTTTAAGAGCATCACAGGCATTCCAATTTTCAGCTTCAAACAATGATCTGGCAAACCAAGAAACCGCAATGAGTTCAAAAATTCCAATGGGAACATTAGTTCCTGTTCTGCACCTTCCACAAAGGACTTGCATATGTCGTCAGGACTCATATAATTTTTTTACTCTTCTTCAATCATGCATGACATATAAATGTTGATGCAGTCAACAACCTCATTTAATAGTGTTAGAATTGCCTTTTCAGTTAAGTATCCTTCGTTGTATCTCATGGTTGAAAATTTTAGATAAATTGTTTCAGCGATGTCTTTTATTAGGTCATTTCCATATCAAATTATAAATTGGTCGAGAACTTTTAACCATTGAGGATCTTCATCCCTATTTCTAGAAATAACATCACAACTACCATCATCAATACTAAGCAACCATTGATTGAAGTCTCTCCTTTTCTCACCTAGATACTCATTGACTCTCATACTTCTCGAAAGTGTAAAAACTTTAAAGTCATCCCATATTTAGCACAATATTAACGCAGGCATCTACAATATCCAGCCTTTTATAATTGGAAGTATTTGCCTGAAACTGCCATAAAAAAAAGGGTTTTTCCTCCAAATAATTTATTTATTGTTGTATCACCACTTGGTCGCACAACATTTTTTAGACTTCTATCTAAGGCTTCAAAGGTAATTTTTTCTTATCATTGGAGCTTCATCTCATACAATCAAAGAAGTTTTCAACACTAATTTTCCAGGTGTGTATTAGGTTTAATGCCGCATGTGCTATCTTCAAAAAAGTTTTAACTGGAATATCAAACCTGCTATGAGCAGTTTGACCTCCTAGCAGCAGCAATGATGCAATCCCTTCTTTGAGATGCATATACATAAAAAATTAAAAACGAGGATGCATTTTTAACGGTAAAGAATTGAAAACCCATTAAAAATATATCAAATTAATGCTTCACTATCCATATTATCAGTTATTCCTAATAAATGATTAGATGTTAACGGGTTGCTGGGAAAAAGAAACTTCTATCTAATTATTAATAAAATAATTTGCACATTGGATGCACTTCTCTTTATTTATAATTCTTTTCTTTTTTCACTATTGACATTCAGAAAACTACTCTATTGAAAAATTTTAAAAAAATCATATTTAATTGAGTTTAAAAGACTATTAAATAAATTGAAAATTGAAAATACTTAAAATAGAATTCAAACGTCCAAGATTAATGATAAATTAAATATAAGAGGTTATTAAATGCTAGATAAACTTAATGAAAAAGGAGTGAGAATAAATCCTTGGAATTTATAACAATTTAAAAAAAAAAAAAAAACAAGAAAGAAAAGAAAGCAAATCAGCGTTGCTAGATGTAGGAGGTCTTTCTAAAACTCCTTGAGCTCGTTCTAGATTTGCTTTGAAGTCATCACCTAAATATCCTAAAACAAACAATTTTTTTTAAAATAAAAAGCAAAATCCAAGCTATTAGAAAATGAAAATGGCGAAAAAAAAAGGTAAATATTTGGAGT
>JBBYHL010000016.1:687762-698886 GCA_038381835.1 Adansonia madagascariensis | reverse complement strand
TCCGACCAAACTTGACGTTAGATTCTTCCTTTTTTAATGAGTGATTCCAATAGTTGTAAACATACAGGTCATTTTTTTGAGCTTGTGTGGTAATATTATTAGGTAAAGGATAAGGATTTTAAATGTCAACTGTTGGCAAGGATTGGATTCATTCATATATTTCTTTTATGTGGACTTTTGATGGAATGTTACTCATTTGCAATCATCCAATACAAACTAAATATCCTAAAGAACGTAACATGCCTGAAGGACCAATGAATAAGGCTTCCTGTTGCTTTTAATTAGGAAAGACAGATCTCATCTGATCTAATAGTCCAACACAAACTAAATATCCTAAAGAACATAGCATGCCTGGAGGACCAATGAATAAGGCTTCCTGTTGCTTTTAATTGGGAAAGACAGATCTCATCTGATCTGATAGTGCATGAATTTTGTATTAACCATCTAAAAAGGCACATCTTATCTCATCTCATCTCAAAATGATGGGTTCAAAGAGAATTTTACCAGATGGCTTGCCTTGTGATTGAAGAAAACTCTTTCTTTATAGTATGTAAGTAGGGAAATCCTATCAACATCCATTTCTCTCGGCTAAGTGTCAAACGAATAAATAAAACTCACATGTCAACTATGATACAACCTTTTGTCATGTTTAAAAATGCAGGCTGATGACCTTTCTGATTCCGAAAGAGCGCTATATATATAAACAATAACGCTATTTCGGAACCAGAAGGGAATATCATCTAGGGTGGTAAAAAATAATCAAAAGGTGTGGCCGCAGTCCAATAATATGATGACAGATTCACTCAAATCACATGTATTCAAGGGCTCAAAAACAGTGCATCCCACAAAGCCAGAAATCATTATATAATATGCCTAAATGCCTGCTTGGATGAAGCAAAAACCTCACGATCTTTGTCGTACATGATACCGAACATAAAAATGGAACACTATAATCAATGCATTTGATGATTCGGAAGAAGGTTAATGTTTAGGACTAATTTCTTATTCTTTTTTTTTTTTCAAAAGAAATTTTTTTATATGGATCTGAACCAAATCAGTAAAGGATTTTAAATATCTGAATTGAAATACTTTCTTACAGTATGTGTTTAACAAATCTATTCTGACTTGAACTGCTGTTGTGCAAGGATATTTGCAATGTCCGGCAATGGAGAAAAAAAAAACTGAAGGGAGAAGATAATGACTAATTCTTTTAATCTGCCTCAAAATCACATGAGGTTGAGAACATGACAAGTGTTCGGGTTTCTGTCTAAGTTATTTCATTGAACATGAAGTGGATCCCACAAAGCAAAGATGAAGTGTTGCCATTTAAAATTCAAACATCTTTCCTTATTGCATATGAATTTAAAAAAAATGAATTGGTGATTTTGTAAATTAATGATGATAGCAAATTAAATATTTATCATTTTTATAATATTATATTTGAATTTATAAAATTATTTTAAAATTTAAATTATTTTATTATTTGTATTAAATCTCTATATTATTATTTAAATTTAAATTAAATAATATTATATGTCAAATATTTGAATTAACAAAAAAAATTTTGATTTTATTAAGTCAATATCTTATTAAAGAAAATTATAAAACTAAATAAAAATTCATTTTAATTCAAAGTTGCTTATAATAAACAATCAACAAACAAGTTTTGATATACAAAAAATCAAGATACAAAAAAACATATTAAATAATACAGAAAATTAATTTTATTAATTAAAAATATTTATTCCATAAACTAAAAATAATTACTAATGTAAGATATAAAGTAGTTTTATAAAATTAAATTATTAATAACATACATATAATACATAAAACAAAATTATCATTAATTATATATTATAATTAAACACGTGAATATTATAATTAAATACTTGATTAATATATTATGGTTACTTAATATAGTATATTATAATATATATCATATATTATTATACTATATTATGTTATATTATATATTATATGTTAATTTAAATATTACATAATCTTACATAAATACAGAAAAGCTAAAACATTTGACAAAAAAAGAGAAAATCCTACGTATGGGTACAGTTCTAAATGAACACCATGCCTTATATCCAAGGAAGTGCTTGTTACAAGTATGACAACTATTATATAGCAAAAGTTTAATAAAATTTTCAATTTATGTTGCCTAGGCTCAAAGTGCATCAAATACAAAAATATATATATATAGGATATAATTATATTTAAATTTTTTAATTTTATTATATATTTAAAAAATTATACTTTATATCCACGTTAAATGTGTCATATATTCTTTTCCACGATTATTGAAGATTATAAAAATATCTATCTCCATTTTAGGATTTCTACAATGAATGCCAGGCAAAGTTCAAATAGAACAGTAGATATGGGCTAACAAGAGCAATTTTACTTGCAAAGGTTGACTAATAAATAAATAAAGCAATTTTCTTCTATTTGGCAAAAAAAAGGTAACATGGTTCCATCAAAACTGTGGAGATACTTTACAACAGAATAGAAGTTGACAGGTTAATTTGCAAGTGCTATGACACTAATAACTTAAATCACAACAATTTTGTCAATGGACAACGAAAAATGATGGAATTTCATTATTCGTGTTCAGGTATCTGCATGCTGAAGGATATGGAAGCCATAAACTTTTGATACTCACAAGGCCGAAAACTCAACTTCCTGAGCGCAGGGCCGATATGCAACAAATGTACTATCATCTGAGAAGGAACCCGGATTAAAGCAAGTAATTCCAGTGTATTTGAATGCCTTCTGTTCACTTCTATCACCTAAAACAATCTGCAAGGAGAGGCCGTGTAGTAAACAATATCAGATCTTCGCTCTAAATAAGGATAATAAAAGCAGGGATGATCTTCCAATTGAATCCACTATAAACTAGTCAAGCTTTTAAATTGTTTACAATACTTATCCAATGGACTAAAATGCCCTGTCCAATCTAACGAGCTAATAGATGCCGACCTAGGGAAGTTTCTAGATAGGACAAGAGACACTTCACAAACAACCTCCTCAACTACTGAAATGTTATTCAGTTACATTCAGTTTTTGCCCTTTTTCATTCTTTTCCAATATGACATTTCATCAAGCCTGAAAGCAACCAATGAGGGGACAAGCATTACCGCATGTGGAGTCGGATATAGATGGAGACAATGATCATAATTCCAAATAATGGGTTGTACAAAGAGAGGGAGTGGGCAGAGATGACTTTGATGGGTTATGGTTGCAACAAGCTGCAAAAGAAACCTAACCAATCAATCTCATGACAACATAAGAACAAGCAATTAGAATAGCCGCACAAATAATTAAAAGAAGGTTCGGGAGGCAAGGTTACATGTTCAAAGGGATCATCTGTTTCTTCAGTAGAAGGGGGAATCAAACAGGAACGACGCATTCTATACAGCAGATCTTGACGAAAGAAGACAATTTCCTGGGTGTAGAACTTAATTCTGCATCAACCCAAAAGCAGCATTTGCAAGACATCAGAGACACATTAATTCCATATTCTAAGGGGCAAAAGTGAGATCTTAAAATATCAACCCCCCTCATCTTCTATTATTAACTAGCTTTTGAAATCACAGAGCATGATTTTGAATACCAACTCTGGACTCAGAAGAAGCTTTCCACAAAACATTAAGCTTATCTTATCATGTATAATGATCGGAGATTAGAATGATTAACCTGCAGGGATTACTAGAAAATATGGCACTTGGAACATGCTTCTGGAGCTCTTCAGTTAGATATTTTGGCAAAGCACACCGAGGTAGAACCGCTGATGGACCTGAAATTATCAAAAGCAAATATATTCTAAAGCGATGCAGCTCTTTTACGGAGCAAGCAATTATTATGAGGTAATACTCTACCTGCATCATTGGGCCCTGGAATAAACAGAAACTTGCTTTGCTCTTTAATTCGTGGATGGGCTTCAATCATTTGGCCTAATTTGCCAAATTGTGTTCTGCAGATTGAAGTCGCAAGTTATTTCTCCAGCAAATTTTTTTTTTCCCAAAAGTCACAACTATATAGAATAACAAGAATAACTCATTTCAATTATCCCTCACCTGAGACTTGAGAAAGAATGAAAAGAGAGGTTACATGGGTGAGAACAAAAGTTTCCCATGAAAACAAATAAGGAAGGAACAATTTCCACACTCTCAAATCCATTAAGGACAGTCTCCAGCTTTTCCATAACCTTCTCTACGAACAAGACATTATTATATACTACGTCAAGATATTCAGCAAACAGATCACATTTAAAGAACTAGAGCCTGTGAATTACCTGCTCATTGTCCAGCCAAATGTCGGACAATATGACAAACATGTCATTTACCGCTTTCTTTTCCAAATCCGCAAGCCTAAGCTATTAAGGGGGTATAGGAAATTATTATAAGATTGTACGACTTTCAAACCACTACAAAAAACTTCAAAGAATGAGTTAAGGCATTTTTTCCAAGTAATGAATATCAAAAAGGGAATAATTAGGATACAGTCTCCTCTTTTGTTAATGTACCACCACCAAAGAAGTCATTCCCCGCAAGTACTTTGAGTGATTTATCTCTGTCCTCTAAGGGAGGAAAACCACATGTAATTACCTTCATCACAAAGCAAAGTTAGCACGGCCAGAAAAAATAGAATTCCCAAATTTTTTCAGCAGGTTGATTTGCCACCTAATTAGGCACCATGAACAAACAACTTAGAAAGCCATGGTAAAGACATTCTGAAAACAAAGTTGGCCAAGAAAGGTTAAGTTTAAAAGAAATTTGGAATTTTGGTGGTTACTTGATGTTTAACCAATTAGGACATTATTATACTAGAAAGGATGTTATTCTTAGGTTCGTAATAGCAAGTTTTATCATTTTCCCTGGAATTTTATATGCAGGGATATTCAGGTAAATTCTAAATTTGCAGGAAACCTCAGAAGGTGAGTCTAAGGGTTTATGTAATTTTTCCTTCCACTATCATCTCTTCCTTTATGATTAAGTGAATTTTGATATTAATCTTTCCAGGAGTCAAAATAGTAGAATCTAAAAAGTCTATGCTCCCTCCATAAATAGAGATAAAGTTTATGAAAAAGTTCATGAAAATCTTGCTGCTCCTATGGCTTCTTTGAGATTTTGTGAGGAAATTTCAAACAATACGCATGAAGCCTGTGGAGCGTTAGGTGCAGCACCTAGATCTTTATCTTGTCCTTTATTTTTTGGCTCTGTTTCAGATTAAAACGAGCCCCAAATCATTCCCTTTAAAATCCTAGAACAGCATATATCAAACCCTAATCCAATCAACACAAAGCAACATCCAAACTTTAACTGTAACCTTAAGTCACTGTTCATGGGTACTCTTCAAAACAGAGCAGGTTAGCTTAACCCTTTCTCTTTCTCCCTCTAAACCGTGCTTTCTTCCTAAACAAACCAACTGCTTATTATCTTTTCCAGTCCAACAATAATGTAAAACAACAATTTCTTGCCCACCCTACAGCCAGATGTTTTAACTAGCAGCAAACCTAATTTGCCTCCTACATCAACTTGGTGTCAATGCTTCAGGTTTCTCCATGCCATTTTCATTGTGGCAGATTCCATGCACCTAGCTCGACACAATGGGGATAGATTTTATAATTTTGAAAAATGAAAATATATTATGCATGTAGGATCATATTTGCAAGGATAGAACTAGTTAGATTGGCAGAAAGATGATGGTATAGAGTTGAAAGATATAACTAGGTTAGTTCGGCTAATTCATACAAGGGAGGCAAGCTCATGCAACTAGAGATATATATGCCATAAAATTTCTTGACAAGAAACAGGGTCATAATTTGCAAGAAAAGCATGTTGGTAGGAGAAATTTGAACTTAAATTGAACAAGATATAGATTCTTCAAAAAAACCTCCTAACAATGTATTAAACTCCATGTTTGAAGCTCTTCAACAAAATCAAGGACAAACTAAGTAGTTTTGGACACAATTAAGTGACCCAGTATGTCCATTAAAAAGCTAAGCTTGATGAGTTACTTGAGAAGAAGCCCTAAAAGCTGTACACTGTTGCAAGTCAAAAGGAAATGCAGATACGACCATTAAAATAGGAATTAGAGCGCTAGTTTACATCTAGGTTCAGTCTCAGTAGATCCAACATCTTTTGCACCAATGTTTCCAAAAAAACTCCAAAGAAACAAGCTACAATCACTCGCTATTACAGCAGCAGCTACAATCAGGTGTTGATTTACTTGACCAGAGTGCAACAGAAAAGGATAAATCAGAAAAGCTGTCCAATTGTTTGGCCATAAGGAGTTGAAGCACAAAAGATTAGAAATGGAAAGTCCATATGTTGGATGAATGGATGAAAAACATAGGCTTCAATCACCCAACAGTACTTAAGGAATCTAGTGCATATGTTCCCAGAGACCCTACAACTACAAGCCATTTCATGTGGGGCACTCAAGTGCCAAGATGATATAAACAGTAGAAAAAACCATGGTGGATGCTACAACAGATGCTTTCCAGGAATAGTAGGATAGATGCAAAGAAACAAATAAAATAAAGGAGATGAGGAAGCTCAAGCGTGATGATCATGAAAAGACAAGGGTGCTTATTCAAATTGTTTGAAGAATGAACTTTGCCATTCCAAATAAAGTCAGCAATTCAACTGAAAGCACAGCCAGTGTTGTCAAGGGCACAAGGCAAACTTTAGGCACTAGAGTCCTTATATTGCCTCAGGCGCAAGGCGCAAAAAAGCGCTTGCCTAAGTGAAGTAAGGCACAATATATATGTGTGTTTTTGTACGTATGAATATATATAATAAGCTTAAGACACATAATTATGATAATAAACTCTAAAAAGCGGTCCAAGTTATCTACAAAACTTGCAATTTTCTTCGTTGGCCAATATGTATTATTTCCTTAAAGTCTTATGTCTGTTGTTGAATACTCAAATATCAAAAAGTAGAGAGTTTGATACTATCCCTTTCTTACTAGTACATCCAATGAAAAAAGTTCAAATTAAAGAGAACTTCAACTGAGCTTTTTTAATGCCTATTGCCTTAAAAAAAGCGTGCCTAGGTGCACCAAGTGTGCGCCTAATCAAATACCCCTCACATGAAAAGGTGTGAGGCGCTTTTCTTGTCAAACTCTAAGGGTCAGGCACACCTAAGCGCACGCCTTGACAACACTGAGCAAAGCTCTCTTAAAATCAGCATGGTTGTATCTATAAAGAAGATGCAAGGGGTCTCACTTCCTACCCCTTCCATTAGAGAAGAGAATGCAAGAATTAGCTCGATGGATGTTACTATAACAGCATCTGAAGGACAAATTTTCTCGAACAAAGGAGTGTGATCAGACCAAAGTGCACACAAATAAAGGTCCAATTTCCAGGAAATTTGGAAATATGGTTTTTATTTGATGTTAGATTGGATTAGGACATTATTTAGCTCGAATAGGTTTTCTAAAGTGAGAAAATACTTATGTTTCCTCGGGTTGCTGGTTCCAAGTTTTGCACTTTGCTCCAATTTCATTTGTTTTATGTGTCACGAGGATTCTGGCACTGGTACTTGTAGATTAACTGGAAATCTGAAATTTTCAAGTTTAAAGTTTCATTTGCTTTCTTTCTATTATTATGCTTCCCCAATTCCCTTTATGGTTTAGAACTTGTTTGAGCCAACTTTGGCAGTTTTCTATTTTGGCTGCTTTATAAAACTGCAGAAGCAATGAAATATTCCGAATGAACATAATTACATCGTGCAAATCATACGTGCCAAAAAGATATTACTCCAACTACATAAACTTTGTCATAAATAGAAGACTTAAAGCATACACAAGTTTTAGATGAAAAATTTCCCAAGGGACCTCATAAAGGAAAGTGTGAACTGCAGGGAAATAAAAGATAACACCAACCTGAAAAATTCCCTCAGAAAGCATTTGACCTTCTGCCACAATTATGGTGTTCTCCGTGAACAATCCTGTAGTTATTTTGTATTGGCTGTCAAAGAATGCAACGACTTTTTTTTGTTTTTTTTTCACTTTCATTCAAAGTAAACAATGACATTCTCCACGTTTAGCTCTTACGAAGCAGGAGGAAAACTAATGAAATAGAATCAATCAATGAGCAAATACAATAGCAATCAAGTAAAAAGGATATTGCTTTGGAGAAGTCAATTTCAACAGCAGCAGTAAGGTCTTCCAAGTAAAAATGACCATCCTCCAGCTGGGAGATCACACCCATCACCCATCTCCTCCCTCTTTGCCCAACAAGAGACTGTATGGTCGATAGCTGTCAACAACATTGTTCTGTTTGTTACGTTTAAAACCCCAATTTTCTTTCTGTTTTTAGAACACATAAAACTTGAAATTAACAACATTTCATACATATAATAGAAAGAAAAGAGAAGCACACCTGACAGCTTTGAGAGTTCTCATCATCAGTATCAAATGCAGGTTTAATAAAATGTTGATCACGAGAAACCCTCTGGAACAGCAACAGGAACCTATCTCTATAAAGTGCTGCTTTTGCAGAAGCCTCCCCGTGGATGGGTAGACTACCCGTATGTCTATAAATATCAAACGAACTTTAAGATTCAAATCTAATAATAATAGTTTTCAAAGGAAAGGAAAGATGTGTAAAGCAATTTACATACTGAAAGAAGTGCTTCTTGATGGGATCGTATCGAAATTTGGGGACAAGAAAGGCATCAATGACGCGGATAGAAGATTGAGAAGAAGCAGGGGATTCCTCCTCAGCTGCTTCTGCTTCCAATAGAAGATTGATTACTCGATGCACCGCTTCCTTGTCGATTATGGAAGATTTCACTGCTTCCAATAAAAAATCCAATTACTAAGAGAAAAAAAACTAAAGAAAAAAACCTAAAAAAAAAAGCAGAAGAAATCGTAAAAATTACAAGATTCGTGATCGAGCTGATCGAGGAGAAGATCGATTGCCTCATCTTGGGCATCTTGGAAGCGATTAACGAAGGATAGAATCTCCTCGAGACCATCCATCTTCAAGCTGTATCCTCTTATCTTCAATTTCTTTTGAATCTTCTTTCGAGTTTGCCCATTCATTTTTTCCCTTTTCCTTTCTTCCCTTTTCCTTTCTTTCTTGTTATACGCACTCTCTCTCACTGTCGGTCTAGCAAATGGTAAAGCGGTATGGTTTTTCACTTTAGCTGCTGCCTTCGGCGGGAATTCTTTTTCTTAATTTTTGCAAAATGGCGGGAAACAAACAATTAATTAACATGGCAAAATTATTATTATTATTATAGGCAAAACCTTGACCTTGCCTTCAGCCTCAAGAGCATCTACGATATATCTGCTAACAATATTTTTAAAATCAATTTACTAAACCGACGGTAGCATTAGTTTTGATTAAATTAAAAGTAACAATCATAATAAGTTTAATTATTATAGTAATAAGATTAAATAATTTAATAATAAAATTAAAATTAACGATAGAATATATATATATATATTTTATTAGAATAAAATAAAGTTATAATAGAATAATTATTTTATAAAAATTGAATAAAGTTGGAATGGAGTAGTTATATCTGTAATTCAATTAAATAGAATGGAATACTATATGATTTAAATTTTGACAAATAAATTTTGAATTTTTCAGAGCAATTTTATATTACGTCTAAGGTCAAAATTGTAATTTAACGAGGCACTAAATAACTATTTTGAGATTTTATAGAATAAGATTAAAATTTATTATTTCGTATAATAAATATTTACAAACTGAATGATTATATTACTGTAGAGTGCTGAATCAACCCACAATAGATTTTGTATTTCATTAAACAAAATGCTTTATTAGATTCAAAATAAGATCACAATGACATGAGAATAAAAAATTATTATTAAAAATATTACACTAAAATGTATATACATAATAAATAATTAAAATTTTTAAAATTATATTTATATTAAATAAGAATATATAAATATTAATTAAAATTATTAAAAATATATTTATTAAATAATTAAAATTTATATTTATATTATAAATAAAAAATATATTTATGTTAAAAAATAATTAAATTAATTTATATTAAATAATTATAATTTATATTTATATTAAAAATAAATTAATATAAAATAATTTTAAAATAAATAATTAAAAAAAGAAATGGAAGGGGTAAAGGGTGTGGTGAAATTCAAAAGGGGCTTAAATTTGTCCAAGGGTTGGATTACAAGTTCAACCCAAAAAGCCTGAACCGTATGAGGTAGGTTTTGAGCAATATTTTTATAAATTGAGTCATCTAAATTAAATTATTATTTAATAATAAAAATAATATTTAAATTTAAATTTAAATTTAATTATAAAATATATAAATATTAAAATAAAAATAATATTTAAATAATATAATATACAGTAAAATAAAGCTTTCAAATCGATCAAAGTCATTATTTGATAATAAAAATAATATTTTAATTTAAATTTAATTATAAAATATATAAATATTAAAATAAAAATAATATTTAAATAATATAATATACAATAAAATAAAGCTTTCAAATTGATCAAAATTATTTTTTAATAATAAAAATAATATTTAAATTTAAATTTAATTATAAAATATATAAATATTTAAATAAAAATAATATTTAAATAATATAATACACAGTCAAATAAAGCTTCCAAATCGATCAAAGTCAATATTAACTTAAGCGAGAACAAAAAAGTCTTTTGAGACCCAATTAGACCATGAACTGGTACGGTGCTTTCATCGATGAGGGAATTTCCCCAACTACAATAGATTCCAAAAGAACCCCAAAGCTTAAAGAAACATGTGTGCGTTAATGTCGTATTTACCTGTAACTATTTTTTTAATCTTAAAAGTCTTAGCTTGGCAGATTACACTAGCCAGAGGCTAAGAGATGAAAAATTGAAATGAGTATGACATATATAAATTAATAAAAATATGATATAATATGAATATATATTTAAAAATTTTATAATACGAATTATTAATATATAAAAATTAATAAAAATATAAAATACTTTAAACACGATAAAATATATGAATATAATATGAATACATAAATTATCAAATTTAATTGCATCAACGAGAGGCAAAGAGATGAAAAATTGGAGATAGACAAAATTGGTGATCATTTGAT
>JBBYHL010000016.1:677316-687662 GCA_038381835.1 Adansonia madagascariensis | reverse complement strand
TAGTCTGTCTTAAAAATCATAATAATGAAGTGTATAAATTATGCATAAATTAATTAATATTTAATATTTTTGTAATTGAAGAGGTATATAAAATAAATTTTAAATTTATAAATATTTTAAAATATTTTAAAATTTATTACCAAATAAAAATTTATCGAATTTATGAATATCAAAATAATAATGAAAGTCATATTTATACATGTTTTTATGCACAATTTATACTAATTTACAATCCACATCTTTTCTTTTAAATCTAAGTTATTAAAACACAACCAAATGATATAAATAAAGTAAAATATAAATTATAATTTTATTATTCATAATTAAATTAAATTTTGCCAATAAACAAAAACATTAATTTTTTTGATGTAAAGAATATTAATATATTAACTCATATTAAGAAAATATAAATATTTTAATTTTTAAACTGGTATTTCATGAAAAAGAATGATACATATATATATATATATATTTTCCAAAAAAACAAAAGAAAATTGTTTTTTTGGTAATCCAGTTTAGAAAATGGAAGCTGGATAATCTGGCCGGAGCATACACTTGGGAGATGTGTACATGTTATTCTCGTAACTTCGGCATAACCATTAGAATTTAACCACGTGGCAATTGCATTATCATGAAAAGGATGAACAAAAATCTCAGCTACACTGGCCTGCACACACTACAGCCTATATAAGGTCAATTAAGTTATCGTAAACAGATCATTTCCCGACACTCATCAAACTAATCTCGAAACGCAGATTTTCTTGCTAGAAACCGAAGATGTCTATTGCATCATCATCATCATCATCTCAGCAAAGTTTCCTGACCAATGCTTTTACATTTACTCGAAAACCCAAAACTAGGCCTCTCACTTCAGTTATTTCCATCTCATGCAGATGCCAGCCAGACGACTCCAAAGATTCTCCCTGGTACTTAATTTCCATGTCTCTCACCTTTTTTTTAAAAAAAACAAAATTTGGTTCTTAAAATCTTGCTGTGTTCTATGACTGAATATTCTGTTTGGGTGCTGGATTTTTGTATAGGAGAAATGAGAAGCAATTGGCAAAGCTAGCAATAGTGACAGTGGCAGCTGGGGTGTTGACACTGGGCTCAGTTGCAGATGCATCAGCTGCCAAATCGGGTGGTAGAGTTGGTGGTCAAGCCTTCAGGTCATCATCCCCTCGCTCAGCCCCAAGAGCCAACAGCAATTCAAGGTAATTCGTTATTCATCAGTTTAGCTATTAATTTGTTGGTGTCTGCTGATTTTGTTTAGACAACTAGTTTTGGCATACGCTTTAGTTATTAGATTGATTCAATGTTTTTGAGAAACAGGATTCTTTTTTTTTTTTTTTTTTTGATGAATATTGAGCAGATAATATTATAATTTGATTTCTTAAATTGAAGTAATTTTTTTTTGCATTAATTTAGATCTGAATACGAGCCATATTTATCCAGTATAAGGGGGGAGAGCAATGTACTGCTGAAAGCAGTAAAATTGCTCATTTGCGGTTCTAATGTACGCATAAACTAAATTAAAAGCAAAGATTGACGGGTTATTAAAAGTTCTTAGCTGCACAATTCGGATGAATGTTGAACTTATTTATTCTTATAAAGAAAGACATGCCTAAGCAGTAATTAGGCGCTAGTTAGAGTGGATTCCTAGATATTTTACTACAGAAAAGTTATTTTTTAGGCACAACTGGTATTTCTAATAGTCAAAAGTTTAGCTATGCACTGGATCTGATTGAAATGATTCTCAATAGTGAAAGATGGTCGAAGAGAACGATCAGTTTTATGCTGAGGCACCTTCATACTCAGCAGTTGATTAGCTAGGATTTTCCGTGCTCACCATTTTTGTTATTTGATAATAAGTTGGATTCATTTTATGAAACCTTGCGTTGACCAAAACGTGTCTTGAACAAAGTGATAACCCACAGCCAAGTGCTTGATTCTAAACTTACAAACATTACTAGCTCCGAGATAGTTTACTCCAACTTTTGTCATTAAGTGGAAGTGGTGGATAGGGAAAGTAATAGGCACTTCAGTTATCAGGTTTTTCGCCCATGTAAGCTCGGCTGCAGCAAAAGCAATAGGAGCACACTCATTCTCAATAGAAGATTGAGCAAGATGACATTCCATGATTTGCATTTTCTGCCAAATAAGTACGTAGGCTTAGGTGGGTTTACAGTCTACTAAACTGTTCACCTGAAAGCTTTGAGAATAAGAGCAGACTGCCTCTTGAGCTGTATATATGGAAATAACATTGTGACCTTGAGGCATCACTAGATTCATCTAAAACAAGCCCACTGTACATATGATGGAGCATGGATAAACTGAGACACTTGTGAAAATGCAAGATCAGGACAAGTATTGAAGGGTTCCAGTCAATCTGCGATAAGGACTGGCATCGCCAGAGGTAGAACCATCATGAATGTCACACTGACAGGAAGTTGGCAAAGGGGCTAGGTATCTGCTTATTTCCATTTGTTACTGATAGAGTAGATCTCTTACATGGTTATACTGGTGTAGAGACATACAGGTAAAAGAGGAGATAACACAAAGGAAAATACTTGGAGCTCTAAGTTACCTGAGAAAAGAGCAGATGAAGATAGTGTCATTTTCGATAACAAGCAGATCATCTAAAGTAGACGTGAAAACAACCTTGGTGTTATGATGAATAGATATATTTGGGCACCCAAAATAAAATTTTGTAGAAACAAAGATGAAGAAACTGACTCCATTCAGTGTACCAAGCGGAGGGGGCCGACTTAAGGCCATGGATTCCTGTATTGAGCTTGCACATAGGGTTTGTCAGAATCAAGAAATCTAGGCAGTGGATATGGACTTCATTATCAAACATTTATATGCCGAAGAAAAGATCCTTGTTGAAAAGCATCTTTTTCGTCAAGCTGCTGAATTGGGCAAACACTTATATGCACTTTGATGAGTTGTCTTTAGACCTTGAAATCTGGCCAAAGACCTTTGAGACTATATTGCACAAAATAATCATCATCTACAGGATTTTGAACATGGTTTGCAGGTATTGTTTTCCTCGATCTTTCAAGTATAAATATTTATAGATGACACAAGATCAAGCCTGTTACTACACAAGATCGAATTTGAATAAACCAAAGCACTAGAATTGAAATAGCTTGAGTCATTCAAATATCCCGATTTGCTTGACGGCCCCGTGGTGAGTACAATCTAGTTGTTTTGTCCTCTCTTGCCATTAGTCAATTGCATCAGATTCTGTAATGTTATATAGCTAACCACTGTTTGTTTTTGAAAAGGCTATATTAATTTCATTGTTGAACGTGAGGCTAGAAGTTATTGTTAAAACTGTGGCAGATATGAAGTTATTGTTTCATAAATTACTTTATCTAAGGGTTTGTCTTAGCTTATAGGCAAATAGAAGATGCAACAAGAAAACATTCCATGCCAAAGAAGTGATTATCTATGATGAACAAGATGCTTGAAAGATACTGTTTCAGGAGCTTTGGCAATTGGCACTGCATGATGGCTGCCAAACGAATCATAGAGTATTCATCACCTTCATAAATTTTATTGGTAAATAAATTACCTTTACAATTTGTGTTTGAGGAACCATAAACCATTTTGTCAGAGAACACCAGGGCAGTTGGAAGTCTTCAAAACAGTTTGCATGTCTTGTTACTTTGATCCCAAAGTATTTTTTATTATTTTGGTCATTAAAAAGTAAACTAGGTTCTATGTTTTACGAATTAGAGTCTCGTACAAAGTAACTTATAGGCGAAACAAGGTTTGTTGTTTTTCTCATGGAGGAACTCTTACTTGAACCAAGCGGAAAGCAGCTGTTAAAGAATCCTCAAAAGTTAAATTGTTATGTTGCAATTATATCAATTTTCATGAATGCAAATGCTCTGATTGAAATGTGAACTGATTATTTCATTTTAGCTTTAGCTCTATCATCAAATTTGTATCTTATTACAAGCAAATCTTCATTGGACAACTCCATTTTGCTAATGCTTAAGCTAATGTTTGTTCAGGACCAATATCTATATCAATCCACCAGTTGCCCCACCTTTAGTTGGAGGTTATGGATATGGTTTTGGTGTGCCATTCTATGGTGGCTGGGGTTGGTCACCTTTTTCATTCTTTGCTCCTGGTCCCAGTGTTGCAGTTGGTATCGGAGGTGGCTTTGACAGTCTAGTCTTCTTCTTGTTTCTTGGTGCTGTTGCAGCTGTTATTAGGAGATTCCTTGGATCGAAAGAAGAAGATGATTATTAATAAATAGATAGGCAAGGAACATTTTGATACTTGGATAAGTGATAAATAGGGGATGTTCTATTCAGGTAGCCAAGGTTGTATTTAAATGTGAGAATATAATTTATATTTTAATAAATTTTTATGAATGATGCAGTTGTAGCCTTCCACAACTTGGGAATTTTCAAGATCTAAGAATAAAAGGGGAAACTGGAAAAAAGTTCTCTTTATCATTTGTCTGAACTATGTCTAGGATTCACAATATTGGTAGATGGAGGGTATATTGAAGCTTATCTCCTTTATTTACTTGTGTTCTGTTTGCCTTCAATGACCATTGGAGCAGTCTCTCCTTGCGCTTCAACCACACCTTCATTAGTACAGTTTTAAAAGTATACCAGTCAAGTTGGAAAGACTAAACCACAGTTGCGGACTTTAACGATTGTAGCCACTTAAATAACCAGACCTCCATTACTTGTATCGTATTTGTGGTTCCTAAACAATGCATCACATTGTTATCTACTGTTGCGCTGCTATTTTAGCTGGAATTGCGATATATATTCCACAGCTACCGTATTAAGCAGTCAAAGTGTTAAACAGCATGGAACTGAAAAATGAATTTATCATTACAAGTTAGAGCAAAAATTTTAACAGATCTTAGGCTGAGATATGACAATTCGATGACACTTGTCTCATACAAGGATTTAACGATCTATCCTCTTCCCCTTAGATCAGAATATTATAAGAAATATATGTCCAAACACCAATTCATTTCCTGTCAGTGAACATCTCCAAAGGATGAGGAAAACAGTCCATCAATTCACAAAAAGCTTGGTATTTCCATGTAAGGATTTAAAGTGCAGTTACAGTTGCTATCAGGATACAGGCAGTGAATGGTATTTCAGCTTTACAAAAATGGTTCCTCATTGTTTTTTCTTTCAATCAAGCAGTTGGACAGCTGCAATAGCAGGTATTTTTTCCCTCAATTTTTGAGTTAAAGCAACACGGACAGTCATAACTCCGGCTGCAGGCCCACTAAGTCGAACTTTTACAACATAGTCATCTATCTGAACAAGCTCAAGTTGTCCACCTCCTGTGCCTACAAGGTATGGTCTAATCTCGTCAAGAACCTGCAATAAAAAACTGTCTTGAGGTCTTTATTACTCAGTTAACTTCTTTCTCCACCACAAAACATTATTAGTTATAAAAAAAAAATTCACAGTATTTACTCAGGCAATTTGAGACTAATAAGCAATAATGTGCATCTGAAATGCATACTGATTGAGGCAGCACAATTTAGCAGGAAATGAAAGGGTTTCAAAGAGAGAATACTTTGTTCTTAGCCAAAAGATGCAGATCATAAAAGCAATTTGTCACCGAAGCAAAGTGGATTGTGCAGTTTTCCGTCCAGAGTCTTGCTTTCGAGCTCTTAACCCTTTTTTGCTAAGACTGCATGCATATAATATTGAAGAAAATATACAAAAGAACAACAAACAAACACAATTCAACTCTATAAAAGTTACAGATTGAAAGTACCTATTTTTACTGAACAACTTTTAAACTTAAATAAATTTGTAGAGCGTTACACTTTTCTGGTGTTATGTTCTTGATAAATTCACCATTGCTCTCAATTTAAAAGCCAAAATTAATTTTGACAAAAGCCCAGAAACTTTTAATACTTTGCAATTGGGAGCATGAAAGGCCTTTTAGGGTAAAATATATAAATAGTTGCTGTTCTTGCTATGTTTCAGCTAGAAAGGTAAACATTTTCTTAGTTGAAGTTTTCCCATATTTTTATTCAAACGTTCATGCTTCCTTTGTGGTGAGATTATCAAGTAAATGAATGAAGAATAAGCATTAGATGATTAAGCTATGAAGAAACGAGGTGAAAAAAGTCTCAAAATGCATGATCATTAGAGCTTCAGTTATCTAACCTTTTCAATGTTCTCTTCATTTAACTCGAGGCCTGTCTCAGTGTCCATGATCTGCTCTACTTCCATAATTTCTGGAATTTTATCCCGGAGGCGAGTTTCAATTCCCATCTTTAGGGTCATTGTTGAGCTCGGACATGAGCCGCACGCTCCTTGCAATTTCAAGACCACAACGAGGCCATCTATTTCATGCAAAGCCACATTCCCTCCGTCAGCCATTAAGCCAGGACGTACCTCATCCAAAACCTTCTCCACGTTCTCCTCAGTCAGTGGAAGGACACAGCTGGGTGAAACAACAAACCCTTTGGCATTGGAAAAATGCAACTTTTTTCAGATTTTCTACTTCATTTCATTAACTGAAAGTTCTATGGCTGAGCATGATAAGAAAACGGTTTACACAAATTACAGAAATCTAATGTAAGATTCCAACTCTATAGGCCAAATGGTTAGACACCAATTAAAGTCAAGAATTTTAAAAGATACAAATTCCATAACAATTGAGAAAATTAGGAGATGATATTCCTGAACCTTCTTTTCTATGTTTCAAGACTGCAAAATGAGTATGGCCTATGAGGGCTGGGGATTCAAAGTTCGAACCCAGCTTTCCAAGTAGGGGATACATGCACCAATATGAAAACATATGTTCCATGCGGACTATGAGCAAATTGAATGCAGCATTTCACACGACTTTTCATCACAAACAAAAGGATAATTTTCAGATAATATTAAAAAAAAAAAAAATCTTTGCCGGGGATTTGTATTTTAGCTATGTCAACACATGGCCATCCACTTACTCTAAAGATGAAGAGAATAACCTAGCTATTTTCATTGAACACATGTTCATATATGAAACCTATCTATCACAAGAACTATATTAAAAATTTCTCCATCTTTAGTTCTTAAGACTTTTCTTCAGGATTATGATGAACAAATGAATTACCTAAAACGCCACCAAAAATAGCTCAAACATTAACAGCGAAAAGGAGAGTAATTGCATTATAATTACCTCTTTGCTTTCTGCGAGCACGGCTTGAGTAATAACTCAGAAACTGTCTGTTGTTAAATTGGCCCCTGAGGAAAGCGTTGTCCTTTGAGGAGAAACCACAGGAACCTGAAATGGGGTTCTAAAGATAAAAGTAGCAACTCAATCAGCCACTACCAGTTACAAAAAAGAAAAAAAAAAAAAACTCGCCAAAGATTGCATCAAAGACAATTCGAATGAAACAGTAAGAAGTAAAAGGACTGAAATTGGTACCTTAAATAAAGATAAACATGGAGGTAAGGCTTCTTTAGATGAAAAGAGAAATGGGTTCAATGCTGCAACTGTTCTTGCTTTAAGAGCTGCTTGAGTCTGTGTCGAGATTGCACTCATTTCTGGCCCTTTTTTTTATACTAAGTAGAAATGAAACCCGATTTGAAAAGAAGGGGGAAGTCTCTAACAGGATTTAACCATACCGATCATTGCCTGTCTAACTATTTTGTGCTGTTTTAAAATAGTTTTTTTTTTGTATTCGCTATGGAAGTTGATAAAAGAAATCTGCCATGAATGGCCAGAGTGGTTCTTTTGTGGCTATAGGCCAAGGAGTGCCGATTCCACGAGGGCTGCGCTGTTGTAGTTACGTGTAACAGAACTGAATCGTGGCAATTGCATTCGCCACAAATAAATGAATTACCGTGATGTTTTAAATTTAATTACAGTCAACTACCAAAATATATAATGCTAGAATTAGTTTTGACTATTTATTTAAATATATGTTAACAAATAAATTTGTATTCTTTTACAATTACATCTGAATTTTTAAATATTATAATATAAATATATAATATAAGATGTCATAAGAAAATTAAATTTTATGATTATAACCTTTATCAAAATTTGGAAAAAGAAATATGAAAAAATTACAAGATAAAATATGTATAAAAAATAATTGATATCATATAATAATTGTTTTTTAGAAAATAAGAACATAAAAATATGAAGTTATATGATCAATTAAATAATAAAAACATTAACAAACATTTTAATACATTACGATATTTATCGAGATACCAAAAAAAATGAAAATACTTGTTACGTGTGAAATATGTAACAAATATAAAAGAATTAAATAAAATAATGTCCAAAAAATAAAATCATGGAATAAATAAATAATTAATTAAATAAACAAAATTTAAAAGCAACGTATATTTTAAAGGAAAGTTAAATAAGAAATAAAAGCTACGACGAAACACGTATTATTATTTAAAAAAAGAGTGAAAACAAAAAAATTATTTAAAAAAATCTATAACATAATTGTTAATAAAGAGTTTGTAATTACCTCTTTACCTTTTCTTATTACTTTCTATTTGACAGCAAATTCATTGATGGTGAGAACAGACCCTCCCTTTATATATATATATTAAAAGTAGCATTTATAAATAATAATAAGTTAACGTATATTTGACCATAACTCACATTTAGTGTTATGAACATAACAAAATGCACTAACGCATTAGATGTGTGTAGAAAATATTACATCTCAACTTAATATACCTTAACTTAATATATGAGTGATCAGAAATGAATGTATGCATAACCATAACTAAATGTATAAATGACTAAATATAAATATACAGATAAGCAAAAATGAATGTATAGATACAAAACCTAACTGTACCTTATACCGTATGACCCTTAACCATATAAAAATGTCAAATAGCAATTATGGACATTAATTGGACCAATGATATCAAAATGACATAAGATGTACATATAATAATAAATTAATGTACATTCGACCATAACTAAATTTTTTTATGAGCATAACGAAATGTACAGACGTGTAAGATGCATGTGAAAAATGTTAAAATTAAAATATATATACTTATAGGTAAATATACAGATAACCATACATAAATATACAGATCACCATAATTGAATGTACGGATGAATATAACTAAATGTATAGATGACTATCAATAAATGTATAGAAGATTAGAAATGAATGTACAGATAATAAAATCCAAATGTGCTTTAAACCGTATGACTCTTAAAATATGTACATATCATTTATGGGTATATGTAGATATTGTTTTTACCATATACACATAGAGTTATGCTATATATACATATTGCTTTTACTATGTGTAATTGTTTCAGAAGAAACAACCTGTTTACAGAGTGAACCCAACTTCTTGTAGCATTTTTGATTTAAGGAGTCAGTTCTTTTGTTTCTCATTAATTTTGGGCTATATGTGCATATTGTTTTTATTGTATGTGCATATAGTCATGCTATATGTACATACTGATTTTATTATATATACATATTGTTTTATTTAGAGGAACCGACCCCTTACAAAGAACCAACTCCTTGTACCATTGTTGGCTTAGGGATTCAGTTTACTTTCTTAAAATTGTGTATTTTTGGTCTAAGGGGTTGGTTCTTTCGTTTCTTATCGATTTTGGGTTATATATATATATATCATTTTTACTATATGTACAAACAATATGTACATATTGTTTCATTTCTAGGAACCGAAACCTTCTTAAAGTGAAATGACTCTTTATAGCATTTTTAGCATAAAGAGTCAATTTTTTTCTTAGAGGGGTCAGTTCTCTTTTTTAATTATTGCATTTTTTGCAAAGCAGTCAGTTCTTTTTTGCTTGAGGTCTATTTTTTTTTTTAATTTGTTCAACTTAACCTTCAAAAGAGAGAATCAATCCCTTCACAAAAAGAACCAACCTCTCCAAGAAAGAGAACTAATTCATTCACAAGAAAAATAAAATAACATACCTTAACTTTCTTTTACACTTATTTGATAGCAATATGCACAAATGAAAGTTCAATTATGAAAGAAAATGTTAAACTTTTATCCTTCAAATGGTTCATTTTAGCTTGATTTTACATTTTATATTCAGAAAGAAATTCATGAATCTAGACAAATGAATAAATGGATTGATCCTAGAGAAATTTCTTGATTGGATAGATCCTTAATTAAAAATGATTGATACTTTTTTAAAAGAGATTGATCCATAATTTAAATAATTGATCTTTAAATTTCATATTTCAAATTTCAAACTCCACAAGCACTATTGATCTAACCTTTATGAACTAATTGAATTGGAGACATTCATATCAATGTTTGATGTAAAACTTTAGAGTCATAAGGTTAGAAGCATTTAAATGGGAAAATGATATA
>JBBYHL010000016.1:621808-642788 GCA_038381835.1 Adansonia madagascariensis | reverse complement strand
TCTCAATCTAAGTTTGGTTTTGGTGGGTTAACAAATTATTACACAAGCAAAAGGAATGAATTGGGGGGAAGTAATTCAAGAACCATGTTGCTCTGACTCATTTCCTGAAGTACCCTTTCCAAAACATGCACAAGTTTGTGGAGTTTTCGACCCTCCGAATATAGTGAAAAAAAATTGAAGTTATCTATGTCAGAGAAGATACCTATATCATTCACTCCCAAGCTTAGTAACACAGCTAAAGAAAGATAATGTAGAATTACTTGTTATTAGATAACAATGGGCCATGGTATGTTTAATTTGTCAATTTTAGGCAGTCCATTAACGTTTCTTCCTTCTTGAGTATTACTTATGTTTCGTTTTCTTGGATACATAATATTATCAATGATATTTTATCATTTCAGAATTCGAGACCAAGGAGGCTTGTGAACAAGCATATTTCAAGGTATAACACAAAAAATGTTCTTTCCTTTGCTTAGTATTGCATGTTTATTAGTTGATATTTGAAGGATATGTCAATTGATCAAACAAATAAATTTTTACCTTCTTGTTCGATTTAGCTCCTATAGGATGCATGGGTTATTTGGGGAATTATAAGTGTTATTGTCGTTTTTCATTCAAAATCTCAGGTTTCTTGAATTTAATTGGGAAGAAAGGCTATTTTTTCTTTGCTTGAACTACCTCATTTGTCAGCGAGGATTTAAGTTGTCCTCATGGGAACAACAGATTAGTTGGAACTTGAGACTTCAATTTGGAGGTCTTAAATTTGAATCTTGGGGGATGGGACATAGATTTTTGGGATGGGGAGCTACCTACTTTCATGCAGCTCGTCCATGATACTGAGTTGGATGTTGATATGTATGTCTGTGTTGTCAGCATTTTGTCAACAACTTTAACGCTTAGCATTAGGATGATGATGTCTGCTGTGGATTACGTCATTATGTAACCTAGTATGAGTTTTCAATGACCCAAGCGAGAATTGAGTAGAAAGATTATTTACATCTGGTGAAAATTACTTTTTCCATAATAAAACTTGTTTTATGGAAATTAAGTTTTATAAACCTTAATGACTTAGCTAGACCAAAAGCACAATCTAATTTGCTATAAGTCTTACTCTAAATAAGCCTAAATTTACCAGAATAATTTTTAACTCTCAATTAAATTATAGATAAATTATTGATTTGATTTGATTAACAATCAATTATACAATTTGATTTGATTAACTTCAATTACACTTTCTCTTGGACTAAAAGTACTGCTTTATTGAAGAGATCATATGGCCTTAGCTTTATTGATGCATTGGTGTGGCACAAGATAAGGGATGAGAAAAAATACAGAATAGAGAGACATCAAAGGAACGAAAGGGAAAGTCTCAATACTCAGATCTAGTTTCTTAATTCATCGAACCTAAGGGGCTGCATTGAAAATAATGGGTGTTTAGATTTGGACTATTTGAATGTGGGTTTTTTTTCCATCTTTTACACAAAAATTCTTTACTCTTCAAGTTTTGATTGATGGTGAAAAAAACCTATGTGGAAATGGTCCTGTCCAAGTTTTTATTGCCTATTTTCTAAATCTAGTACATGCTAAACAAGCAAAACTAATATGAATGTAACTTAAATGCCCTAAATATATAAAATTTACAGTTAAGCTCATAAAATAGACAATGTAAATAAAACACATTCCTAAGTAATTAAACACTGCAATTGGCATGTTCTTGTCCTTGTGAATAAGTGATACAATGCCTTTCTTTTGGACATAAAAATGATGCTACTGCTCCTAAAAACAGGCTCTTCGGAAAACTTGCAAACAAGTTCTATTAGATATCAAGATTCTAGAAAAACTGTTACTCTTTCAAATAGAGAACATGTGCTTTTGTGAATCAAATATTTATTTTTTTTGCAACTTTTCTTTCATTTGGGCATGGAAATTTTTTGTTGAACTTATTTTTTATTGTAGATGGATAATGCATTGATTGACGATAGAAGGATACATGTGGATTTTAGTCAAAGTGTTGCAAAACTTTGGTCCCAATACAGGCGCAGGGATCAACAGAAGGGTAAAGGTAAATTTACTGCCAGCGTAGACATATTGCTTGCGGTGATTTAAGGTTACATGCTTGAGACCCTAGGCATACCTTTCTAACTATCCTGCTCATCATCAGTACTTTGGCACTGTTTATGTAATTTGATGCATACATAATAATATTTGTTAAAAAAAAATAGAAGTAGTCAAATTGTTTAAACATGTCTCTGTTCAATTAGTTAGTGAACTTGTTTAGATTGACTATAGTGCTGAGTACATGGAAATTCTTGCAACTTGGATGATCAAGTTCTTGAACAGATGGATTCTATTGATCTAAGGAGGATGGAAAAGTTGAATGCAAAAGAAGGCGTCTGCAAAGTGTTTTAATTACCTAGAAGAGGAAGATTTAAAACCAACCAGAAAGACCCTTAAAACCTTGTGCAGACTAGGCTGTTAAGCCTTAATACTCTGATTATACTCTGATTTGGTTCAATTGATCCCACATTCTTTTATTCTGAGCCAGTTAAAACAAATGGACATTGACATCTTTGTTCGAGTCGTATCTGCTTGCATGTAACTGGTAAAAATTGGGTCCTTGCATGATGTTACAACATGCTTGCAAGTTGAAAATTATTATTATTTTTTTGGATAATTACATTGAAAACTATTTAAGCAAACCTGTGGCCAATTTCATAATCAACATTAATTAACCTAAACATAAATAAAAATATATCTAATCGAAGAAAAAGAACGTGAAAAATCACCTGACCATTTTTGCTTCTCCACTGCCAGTGTTGTTTGTTCATCTTTTCTGCCTCTGCCATCTTCTATTTTTCTTTCCCTATCTCTTCAGTATGGTTGCTTCTGCTGCCACCAAAATCATAAAAGACATTTAATCAACACAAAAAGTTATGTTCCTAATAAAAATACCAAATCAGCCAACCTCAATCACTGTCGTAACATAATCTAGTTTAGTAACAAACATAGCCCGCATGAAAAGTTTATCATTCAAGTCTCTTTTGTTCTCCTCTTAGGCTCCAACCTTGTTGAAAGAAAAAATGAATACCAGTTTTTTGTCTCTGCCAAGTGCCAAAAATATGAAACATTCATTCTCTCTCTCTCTCTCTCTCTCTCTCTCTCTCTCTCTTTTTAGTTGGTTTGAGGGTGATTTTCATTGTCCTTTATGCTACCAAACTTAAAGGCAGGCTAAAACTGTCATTCTGGTGACAAGAGACCTACTATGTAAACAACTATTAATATTCTGGAAACCTGTGGAAATCAGCCTTGGTATCTTAAAGTTAAGGTAGGAGGGAAGTGGTTACAGTAGCAGAGGTTGGGAGAATGAGAAAGGTTTCAAGGTTTCGTTGGATTTAGATGAGATGTTGGTTTTAGTTTCTTCCTTATATTAGCTAGATTTATATATTATCCTTTCTTTTAATTATTCTGAATAATTTTAGTATGAGATTTATTCGTAGGATGAAATTTTTTTGGCATACTTGGTAAACGTGGCACATTATAAAGCGATTTTCTTTTTTTTTCTAAAAAAAAAAAAAAAAAAAAAAACTTAAAACTGCGTTGAATCAGTGCATACGAGCTCTCAATTAGACACTTGCATTTGTTGAAGAGAAAGCTAACTTGTAAAAGATAGGCGGGGTGAGGGGTTTTTTTCTGCCACGTCTCTTTTCTTTTGGGAAAGCATCAAAAGATTGGAGTAATGATTGCTTCCAGTGTTGTTCAAATAATAATTAATTATAACAAAACATTTTTAACTTAAAAGTTTGGTTCATTGCTGCTTTCATGTTTTTTAATTCCTTTCCCTTAATCTTTATTCGTCTCTGAATATTAGGTACTTTTATACAAGGTAATTTTCACAATAGCTGAACTTATCATATTGAACTTGTTTTGGATGTAGGAGGAGGTTGTTTTAAATGTGGTGCTGTTGATCACTTTGCTAGGGATTGTACTGGGGGACCTGCCACCAAGTTGCAGCCTTCTAAATATATTTTAAAGGATGAAAACGTACAGCGTGGTGGAGGAGACAACAGCTCGAGGTTTGTGAAGTTGGATGCTTTTATTTGTATTCCTTCTAGATCCTCTTTCTTTCTTTCTTTCTCTTGACAATTTGATGATTGTAATAGGTATGAGATGGTTTTTGATGAAGACACTCCAGAGAGTCCCAGGCAAGGGAAAAGACATCGACCCCATGATTCTGATGCCAATGAACGCAGACACAAAGCGAATAGGAATAGTTCTGATGGTATGGAGGGGAAAGACTTGGATGATAAGGATAAGCATAGAAACAGAAGTAGAGATTACAGAGCGGATGCGAGTCGATCTGGTGGGAGGAGAGATGAAAAGCATCTTAAAGACCAATTTGATAGAGAAAAAAGGCATGTAGACAGACAAAGAGGAAGAGATGAGCACAATCATGGAAGGAGTAGATCAGATGTTCGTGGTGATGTAGATAACAGAAAGAGATATGGTGACAACAGTGGTCATAGTCCTCCAAATAGGATGCATGATGATGATCACAGAAAGAGGAGTAGTGATGGTGATATGCATGCAGACAAGAGGGGTGAAAGAGATTATTTGAAGAAAAATGCAGATAGCAGGAGGCAAGACACAAGAAATGAATCAAGTCAGAGAAAAAGTGGTGCAAATGATGACCATGGCTACAAAGATCGGAGGGAAGAACGAAGAGATAGGCACCGGAGAACAGATAGTGATGATGATCATGATAGAGATAGAAGACATCGAGGTGATCGGAGGAGGTAGAATGATATATGACATTGCTTATTTTGCTGATATGTAGAAATGAGAGCAGGTTTCCTTCCTGATTAAACGTAGGAAGGAAATCAAGTAGGCTGAGTCTCTGGATGTTTTTGAGTTGACCAATCAATTATAGCTTGAATCAACTAAAACCTGTTGGGATGTTTTTATTTATGAGCTTGAATACTAATAATAATGGCTTTAAATTGTGACCTTTGTCAAGGTGGCGGGTGACTGGTATTGTATCTTCATCAGCTTCTTTGGATTCTGTTACACTTGGTTTTACATTTAAAAAGACTGGGACAGGAGTGTACTTCTCAGTCTTTAAACTAGTTGCAGTTTCCATTTTGTGTTGAAGGAGCAAGAAGTAATTAACTATATTTTTGTATAATCTCACTGTAACTGCATCATTTTCTGTTTCTCTCTTCTCTTATTATCAGTAAAGCAAGAATTGATGAATCAGTAGAAAATTTGTTATGTAGACTTCTGTGGCTGCTGGTATACTGAGCTTTTCTATTAAATCTCGTTTACTTATTATGTCGAAGGAAGGTCAACCTTTTTGTTAATGAATTTAATTTGTTTTTCCACCCACGCATACTGTTATTTGTTTTCAACTTCTTCAAATCTCCCCTTCCCGTCCTCTATCTTCCGCTTCTTTGAGATTTGACTTTTTTTTTTTTTTCATTAACGAAGCAATCAATTTAATTGATTAAATTTAAAATCGATGGTTTGATCAGTTTAATCTTTTTTTAATCTTTTATTCTTTGAAAAGCTCTCCACTGACAAAGAAACTTTTTTTTTTGGTTTTTTTCAAGACAATTTTTTGCTCACTTTAATTCACTCCCATTGGCATCGTATTGTAATCAAACTTATTTGTAAGTTTATTAACTTATTTATAAAGTTATTGAGTTTGTTGAGACGAAGGCAAAATAATAATAATAATAATAATTATTATTATTATTATTATTATTATAAATAAATAAATAAATAAATAAATAAAATTTTAGAATAAAAAATAAAAATAATTATGTTTTTAATATTTTTAATATAATTTCATTTTATAATTTTTTTTTTGAAAAAAAAAATCTACTCAAACAACCCAATTCAGCCTACTGAACTCTCAAATAAACTCCTCATTTTATTACTCATATAACTTCTCTCTAAAAAACCTATCTACTTTTTTTCTTAACATCTTCTAAAAATTATACGTTTTTTTTCTTAAGCATCATTATTTTTTAAAATAAAAAATTTATATTTAAAATATCACATTTTTACCTATATCTTGGGTGTTCCAGTTATATTAAAAGGATTGAATGAGTTGGTAGACTTAATCACTCACAAAGAAATTATTTAAAAACTTTAAAAAATTACTAGCAAAGATATAAAATTAGAGTTAATTATGTTTTTTATAGTAAAAAAACTCAGTAATCCAATTTAAAAAAAATAAATTTTTTTACTCACTTTTTTCTTATACAATCACTTAATTTTTTTAATCACCTTTTTTTACTAATAACAAAATCCCTAATAAAATTGGTTTCATGAGTTAAATAACTCCAACTTAATTTAAAAAAATTACCTAAAAAATATTTTAATAGGCATGAAATATGGAACGTTAATATATTTTTTTAATGTTTTATGTAACATATTTATTTAAAAAATGGATAGAAACAGCCTACTTTTACATAAAAGAAAATTACCTAAAAAACCATATGCTCCTGAGACAAAAGCATAATTTATTTACATCATAAAGTAAACTTTGTTCAGAACTTATTTCTTTAGAAGGGAAAGAAAAAAAAAAAAAAAAAAACTAACCTACAAGTTTACCAGTTTACTTGATTTAAAAAAATAATGTTTTTTAGTACTCTAATTTGAGAAATAACATCTCACTCAGGCAACCTTATTCTCATGACTTCAGTCTTGACCAGGTTAATGAAATGTTTAACATGATAAAGGGTTTATTATACCCTTATCCCAACTCTATTCAAACCTTTTTTTTTAATATTTTTGATATCTAACTTTTAAAATTTTGCAAATATATATATATATATATATATATATATTTGAACGTTTTGCACATGTCACTATTTGACAAAACGACATAATCCTGCCCTATGTGCATATTAACGGATGAAAGTAAAATTTAAGTACTAAATCACAAAATTTTAAAACTTTGTATTAAGCATCTGTTAGCTTCGAACTACAGCAAAATGAACAAAGATTAAAACAATACTGAGACAAAATTAGATAAACTAAGTAAATAAGAAAATCACAGAACAAATATATGCGCTGTCGAAAAATCTGAAACATCGAATGTTATACGATCGAGTTAAGGTTAAACCTCTGACCTGAAGACGTTTATTACCTACCACCAATGTGCTTGACAATATTTACAACACGTCTCTTAGCGCTCCTTGATCATATTACGATTGTTAGCACTTACAAGTGCAAAACTACGAACCAAAGGTGATGAAATTCTTTCTCAAATAACTAAAGGAATAGAGAGGAATAGAGGAAAGGAAAATGATTTTGGTGTGTCTTTCATTCTCCAGTTTTACACCTATTTATAAGTGTTAAAACATAATCTGATAAGATTTAAAAAGGATAAAATCTTTTTAAAATTTTAAAATTTAAATTTAGATTCTGTAAATCTTGATAATATTAGAATTTAAATTTTAGAATTTAAATTTCAGATGACAATTTGAAATTCAAACAGAAATATCTTATTAAAACTAGATTCTCTTCCTTTTCAAGTGGGTATTATAAGAACATGTTGATGTTCTACGTGCTCGGCCTTTATCAACTTTGGACGATCCGAAGGGCCAAAACGTGCTTGACTTAAAAATATGATGATGTTTGGCATGAAGGAATAAAAGGCCGTTGGACGAATCGCCCATCCGACTAGTCTTGGATGGCCTCCACAAAGTGGCCATAAACTTGGAGTCGCCACCGATAATTTTAAGTTAGACATGACCAGACGCCTATCGAAAATAATACCAGAGATTTGTTATTTTGGGTTTGAGAGTTGGTTACGTGTGGGGAAGGATTAGCACCCCCACAACGCTTTAAAATCGGTACCATTTAATTATTTCCTACTTGAATCTTGGTTTCCTCGGTCCTAATTTTATCATTATTTAAATATAACTCCCTCTAATGCATGCAATTTTGTAAAGATACGAGTTCGAGTTTTAATGAAAATTTTATCACATATACGCCTCGGAGAAGTGAGAAACATAGGTTTTTTTTTAATGAAAATGAACTCCAGATAGGTTTTTAAAATCAAATATTTCATGTCCGACACTGAAGAGATACCGACATGAGATATCGCTTTGTGATTCTGAAATAATTCTTTTAAAACATGAATGTTCGAGGTCCCTATAGGAGGAAACGTATTAGTAAGATAGGAAAGAAAACAATCAACAAATCCTCGCCATAAAAAAATATAAACACACAAAATATATAAAAAAGAGGGATGATCGAAATGTATCTCGTAGTTATCTTCGATTATTGATGAATAACCGAGATGACAATATTGAGACTTAGTCAGATTCAGTGGAAATTTGAGGAAAAAGAAAATTTTCGATGACTCAGGGATGTGCCAAAAAAAAGTTTAGATTTTGGAAGGAATGTGGAGAGCGGGATTGGAGTATCCCCTCAGAAGAGTGGGGTTAGAGTATTCCCAACGGCGAAATTTGATGTCATTTTGAGGTAAAAGCAGGGTTGGAGTATCCCCTCAGAGAAGTGGGGTTGGAGTATCCTCAAAGGTGAAAATTTGATGTCATTTTGAGGTAAAAGCAAGGTTGGAGTATCCCCCTCAGAGAAGTGGGGTTGGAGTATCCCCTAAAATGGAAGTTTGATATTGGATTTGAGTTAAGAAAGGGGCTAGAGTGTCCCCTTGGATTAGTGGGTTGGAATATCCCTGAAAAAAATCTTCTACATTAAAAGGAATAGGTCATTTTTTTAAAAAAAAAATCTTTAAAAATCGAGAGTCGAAGGTTTGGCTAAAATGTTCCTCTTTTGTTTAGCCTTGGTCTGTGTCTAAAGGGCTTAGGCCATGGGAATGAGCCGAGTAGATCGTGAGGTGCTTGAATGCCTCAATAAAAGTGTTTCAAAAGTTGGGTTAGAAACAGAGGACAGCGTTGCGTTATTTCTCTTCTTGACTTTATTTTGAGCTCATCCGGAAGTCCCCAACGGTAAACAAGGTACCATTGGAAAGGTAACTCGATGAGAATCAATGTAAAATTATTCCAAAAATCCTAAAAAATGCCTCCTAGGTGGAAATATTTTTCACATTAGGGATTGGTTTGACACTGGCAGTATATGCAGGGGAAGTGGAGCAGTTGACTTTGAAAAATCATTTCGGACTCATACGAAATCGTTAAAAATCGCAAAAGATACCTTTACGGAAAAGGAATTTCATGAACTTTTTGTGAAAATATCCAACAAATCCAAAAAAATCATCTGGTGGGTTGAATTGGCCTAAATAGAATGTGAATCGCTGATTCTAGGGGTTTCGGACAGCAAAACTTTAAAAAATTGTAACGCCTTCATCCGGAATGATCCAAGGGCAAACAGGACACCATTGGAAAGGTGATTCAATGCCCTTAGAGAAAAAAAGTCAAAAAATTCGTGAAAAATTGTTTATGGTTCAAAAATAATTTTTCAAGTCATAAATACAGTGTTGCCAACATAAAATAAGAGGAATTTTTGGTTTTCTTAGATTTATTCAGGCTAAATTCGAGCCATGAACATTTGAATATCTGTGGCAGAAGAAAATGAGTGACATGGGCTTCACGAGCTTATCTACATAATCCCAGAGTAGTTTGGGATGATGAAATAGCCCGTTGACCATGCGACAAACACAAGGATTCTAAGCAAAGATCAAGGCATGAACAAATTTTGACACTAAAAGGATATTATATTTTAAAAAAATATTTTCCTTATTTTAACCTTGAATCCCAACATAAGTAGCTTAATATTACCCCAAGATTAAAGTATCAATTTGTGAAAAATAATAGACCGAGATTAGACCCATTATTTGGGTTAATCTTAATCTAACTTGGGGTGTATCTTTTAAAAAAATAATAATAATTAAAATAATAATAATAATAATAATAATAATAATAGTATATATATATATATATATATAGACATTAGCACACCAAGCAAACATGATAAAAATGCAAATATCATTAACAGATATTTAAATAAGCATAAAATATGACCTCAAGCATAAAAATGTCACCCTCGTCGTTACACATTTTTTATATTTTTGTTGATAATTTACACTTGAAGGTACGATGAGATTCAGTGGTTGGTTGACTCTTCTTCTATATTGGTGGCCTCGGTTCGAAATAATCCACACCATGCATTTTATTTTATCTTCTTCTTATTTTTCCTTTCTTTTTATCTTCTTCTTCTTCTTCTTCTTCTTCCTCGCCCAATAACCAGACCTCAACAAGAAGAAAAACACAGAAACCAATGATCGATCACCGATTGTCGCCGTCGGTTGTCGCTCGACGGTGATGGTTGACCCTTAAATTTTACCTCTACTCCTTCGATCTCCTCTTTCCAAATCCGAAGTCAGATTTTCCTAAATCTTTTTAGATTTTTCTAAATCTACAAGAGAAGTTTGAACCTTTTACCTCAATCTGACTGCCGTCCACCATTGGATCATTCCCAAATTCTAGTATGTTTTCCCCCTCCGTATAAGTTTTCTTTTCACCGTTGGAATTCTCAAAATAAGCACCGAAACCTTTGTAACTGAAAAACCCCACTTTGAATTTTTTGATTTTTCTTGAAAGGTTGTGTTTTTTTTTTTTTTGAAATTCTTGAAAAAATTTGTTTTCGTCCTCCTCTCTTTTTTTTTCCTTTGATGGTTATATACACCAAGAAAAGCTGAAAAGATTAGTGGTTCGGGGACCAGATCCATGGCAGAAGATGTCGTGGCTGATTCTGCAACAATGGCAGCCATTCCCCCTCTTTTTTTTTTCTTTTTTATCTTTTTCGTTGCTTTTTATTTTTCATTTATTTTTGTCATTTCATGACCAAAACTTAGCCTTGGCGTATGGGTCATAAGTGACCCTTTCCATAGAGGTGTACTGGGTTTGAAACCCATGCCACTAATTATTCTTCTTTTTTTTGGGTTTTTTTTAGGTTTTTATTTATTTTTGTCATTTCATGACATAAAGTTATGTTTGGTGTATGGGTCAAAATGACCTAATTAATAAGGTGGCCTGGGTTCGAAACCCAGGCCACTATTTCTTCTTATTATTATTATTTTTCCTTTTTTATTGGTTTTTGTGATTTCATGTCTAAAATATATGCTTGGTGTGCTGGTCATGGGCTATGTATATTCACAAGGGTGGCTTGGGTTTTGTGAACTGCTTACTTAAATAGTAGATGGCCTATTCTTTCTTTCCCAAATCATCATGCTGTCCTAATACACAGCCCATCGAACTATCAAAAACTAATAGATATAAAATTGTACGTCTGCCTGGGATTGAGGGTATAAGTATGGAGGGCTTAAAAGGTATTGCTTTACTTAATTAAAGACTTCTTGACATTCTCTGTTCCATTCTCTGAGATTTTGTTGATGAAGTAGTCGAAAGATCGGGTCACATTTGTCAGTTAATAGAGATATAAATCGAGCTATATAGTTTAATCTTTCTTAAAAACTTTTCATTTTTTTTGAGGTTTAAGGCGATGGAAGGCTTTGAATGGCCCTAACCTTGTCGGGGTTCACTTTTATTCCTTTTTCACTCACAATAAAGCCCAATAACTTGTCGGATGTGAGACCAAATGTGCATTTGGCAGGGTTTAACTTGAGCTGATATTTGCGAAGGCGTTTGAAGAGCTTCCGCAAGTCGTCTACATGTTCATTTTCTCTAAGTGACTTCGCAATCATGTCGTCCACATAAACTTTGATTTCTTTATGCACAAGGTCATGAAACAATGTCACCATTGCCCTTTGATAAGTCACCCCAGCATTTTTAAGCCCAAAAGGCATCACTTTGTAGCAAAAAGTTCCCCACATGGTCACGAATATGGTTTTTTCCATGTCTTTTGTCGCCGGTTTGATTTGGTTGTATCCCAAAAATCCATCCATAAAAGAAAAAAGTGCATTTTGGCAGTGTTGTCCACTAGGGTATCGATATGGGGCAAAGGAAAATTATCTTTTGGACTAGCTCTGTTAAGTCCCTATAATCCACACACATTCGCAGCTTACCATCCTTTTTAGAGACTGGGACTATATTGGCCACCCACTCAGGGTACTTGGCAACTTCAAGAAATCCTGCTTCAAATTGTTTCTTGACTTCTTTTTTTATCTTTAGCAGCATCTCGGGTTTCATCCTTCTAAGCTCTTGCTGCATGGGTTTACACTCAGGTTTGATTGGAAGTTTATGGACTACGATGTCGACTTTCAACCTAGGCATATCCTAATAAGACCAGGCAAACACGTCTCGGTACTCTTAGAGAAGGCTTATCAAATGGTTTTAGGTTGATGGTTTTATAGAGGTTCCAATTTTGACTTTCTTTCGGTCTTCTTCTGTCCCAAGGTTTATGATTTTGGTGGGTTCTTTATGAGGTAAAATCTGTTTTTCTTCTTGTTCAATTAGTTTGAGCAGGCCTGGGAGTACAGGGTCCTCTTTAAAATCTTTTTCATACTCAACCTCACCAGTATATATTACTTGCTCAAAGTCAATTTCCTGAGTCTCAATGCAGACACTCATGTCATTTTCATCCGAATACCTGAAAATATGAAAAAGAATAATATAGGCAAAAAAAATATGCGAAGGAAGGCAAAAATGGACACAATGAATGAAATGCATAATGTTCCATCATTTTCATTGATAATACTTAACAAAAGGCACCCATACAAAAGATCCCACAATGCTCTTGGGCAAAAGCAAGTGGGTTTGGTTCATGGCATTACTTTGAAAGAGTTTTGAACAATACAGGGATTTCTGCCTCAGTCCAAACACTTAAAATAAACTCTAGAGGGCATAAGTCAGTCTTTTCACCCATTGCTGATGGCTCTTCAATTGCATTAATAGAGAAATCCTCAAAAGTCTTCCCTAACACAAGCATGACATTTGTTGAGCTAGTGTTAACATGTTCGCCTGAGTGAAAGTTCTTATGTAATGGCAAAAATGTAATAGGTTTATGCCCCATGTCTTGTCCCAACAAACGTTCTATTCTTTTCTCCTGATTCTTCTGGGCTTGCTTCTTTTTCTGCTGTACATTGGGCTTGAATCCCACTCCTCTCTTGTCAGTCTGATGGGTCACCTTTAGAGCCTTAGCAACTCCTTGGAGGCATCTTTCAAGCCCTTTTTCGGCTCGAGCACCTTTGCCAACTGTTAATTTTAAGCTCATTTGTGTGCTTGTTGACAGATGAGGCTTAATCATAGGCAACCCTTCCTTAGCATAGGTGGCATTGATGAACTCAAATGATTGAAAAAAGGGTTATGGAATGCCCTCATTAGGTTTAACATATGGCGTATCGGTCGAGGTAGCAGTAATAATATCTTCTTCTCTACTAATACTGACAACTTTGTTTCTAATTACAAACTTCAATTTTTGGCGCAAGGATGATGGAACTGCTCCCGCAGAATGGATCCATGGCCTTTTTAAAAGGCAATTATATGATGGAGCAATGTCCATCACATGAAAGTCAACCTCATAAGTACATGGGATTATTTGGAATGGGATAGTGATGTTCCCTACAACGTTTTTGCAGGTTCCATCAAAAGTCTGCACGACTGTGTTACTGTTTTGAATGTGAGATGCATCAATAGGGAGCTTATTTAGGCATGACATTGGTATTACATTCAAAGCTAACCTATTATCGATGAGCACCCTAGGCAATATGCTTCCTTTGCAGTATGTAGTGATGTGAAGGGCTTTATGATTCCCTCTTCCTCCTTGTGGAATCTCGTCATCACTAAAGGATATGTAATTGTCAACCATGATATTATTCACTGGATGATCTAGCTGGCCTATAGAAATATCAGGAGAGACATAGGCCTCGTTCAAAACTTTTAAGAGTGCATTTCTATGAGCTTTGGAGTACAACAAAAGTGATAGTATGGATATTTTGGTAGGTTGCTTATTTAGCTGATCCATGATACTATATTCACTGTGTTTGATGAAAGTAAGAAACTTCATTGCTTCTTTCTCATTGATAGGTTCCTTGGTGACTTTTGAATCTGACCCTTTAGTTGCAAACTTAAGTATTTGAAGATTCTAGCTAGTATCTTCTTGCTGAGCTTCATCTTTTAAGGCTGGTGGTGCATAACACCTACCACTCTGAGTCAAATGGCTCACCCCTGAAAGATCAATATTTGAGGCTAATTGACTAGATTCCCCGATAATTAAGGTTTTACTCTCATAATTCCAAAGAACAGCCTTGTTGTCTTTGTAGGGGAATGGAGACGGTAATTAAATGACCATCTTTGGTGCGGATGGGGCAAAAGTATCCTGAGGACATGATCGATTATCATACAAGATCAGTGGACTCTCGATGCCATAGGTAAGATTGTTCCCATCCCCTTCTGTGGCATTAACAGATGGAAGTGCCTCTACGCTGTGAATAGTCAAAGTCTGCTTCTCATCATAAAATTTGATGTTGCCTTCCTTCGTCATTCTTTGGACCATGGCACGAAACTCTTTACACATCTGAAAGGTATGACCATGTACTATATGAAAATCGCAAAAGTTGTTGACTTTTTCCTTTTTCTTTTTAACCTTATTAACTAATTTGGCCTTTACTAGAATCTCCCAAATTGTGCTTATTGGTGTTCTCAGTTCTTCCATATTTTTCACGATCTCGTAGTTTTGCTCAGCAATGAACATTTATAGGTCTGCGTCTGCACGAGTTTGAAATGAACCGACTTCTTTGTCAGACCCTGACTATCGTGTTGTTTCGACTTTTCTTTCCCTCTTGCCCCTGCCTGATTTTTTTCGAAGCCTCATCCATCATCCCACAAAGTATGACCATATTTGTAAAGCTTTTAGGGGTTCTTTTCACCACTTCTTCATAGTACGGTGACTATAGTGTGCCGATGAACCTGACGATCATTTCTTTCTCTATCAATAGTGGTTAAATTTGGGTGACCTTTTCCCTCCACCTAAAGGTGTAATGCCTAAAGTTTTTATTTGGCCACCTCTCCATACTCATAAGAGAAAGGCAAATCAGGATGCCATCGTTATTTGCTTTTTTCTCTTCGATGACATCAACAGATGGATAAGTTGGTTTATGGCATTCCTCATAGAATTCTATCTCAGATCGGTCCATCATTCCTTGGACCATTTTCAAGAATGATGAACATTGCTGTAAATCATGCTCTTGAGCATAGTAGCAGCAAGAAGACTGGGTGAATTCCTTTATTGGGCTTACTATCCCAACCTTTCTAAATGCTTGCCACACTCTACCCATTGGCATTTTGACCTTTTTGACATCTTTTTTTATCCAACCGCTTTTCCCATCAATCACGACATTTACCCTCGGTTCAGCATGATTAAGGAACAGGTTAGCCCCAACATTTGGTCTGGGCCCCTGCTCTATTTTTATTATGCCATTTTTTAGTAGGCTCTACACCTTTCTCTTGAATGAGGTGCAGTTCTCAATCAAATGTCCTTGTGCTCTAGCAGGGTATTCACAATAAGCGTTCACATTATGCCAACTGGGGTATGGTAGAGATTTTGGGTCTAAGAATACTAGGGTGACCAATCGACTGGTTAATAAGCGATTGTAGATCTCTTTATATGAGTATGGTAAAGGGTCAAAATGTTCACTTTCTCAGGGTGCTTCATGATTACTTGGAGCTCTGGTATTGTTTGTACTGCGAGGTGGCATGCTTGGACGAGTGTTTTGAATAGGATTTGGTGTGAGGGTAACTGTTAGAGCAATCCCAGTAGAGTGAACTACTAGTGTCATTTGGTAGGGGCTAAAACCTAGATACAACAAATTTGGGGCATATACCCCTTGAGCTAAGCGTGGATTTTGAGGAAACTTAGCAGTGCTGTGGCTGACAGTGTTTACTTCTTTTTTTTTTCCTTTACTTATTGGCTTCTTAATTGACCCCGATGATTCTCCCATAGATATTTTCCCACTCTTGATGGCATTATCAATCATCTCCCCTGATATGACCATATCAGCAAAGTTTTTCATGGCATTACCCACTAACTTTTCATAGTAAGAAGCTTCTAAAGTGCCGATGAACATAATTGTCATTTCTCTTTCAGTTAATAGAGGCTAAACCTGAGCTGCCTCCTCCTTCCATCTTGGGCCATATTGCTTAAAACTCTCAAAGGCTTTCTTCTCCATGTTTATGAGGGAGAGGTGATCTGGGGCCCAGTCAGATACGTGCTTATATTGGTCGAGGAATGCACGAGCCAGATTTTTCCATGTTTGAATCTTTATAAGGTCTAGCCCTATGTACCATCGGAGAGCTACCCCAGTTAAACTGTCCTGAAAGTAATGGATTAGCAATTTTTCATTTTCTTCACACCCGGTCATCTTGCGACAATACATCCGAAGGTAGGCAGTGGGATCTGTGGTCCCATTATATTTTTTAAACTCTGGGACCTTGAATTTATGCGAAATGACGAGACTAGAGACCAGTCCTAGAGCCTTCACATCTACAATTCCAAATTTATCACTTCCCTCGATAGCTCAAAGACGTTTCTCTAGAGATTGGTATTTTTTTAAGTCTTCATCATTTTTCGAGGACCTTTTTTCCCTTTCTTGCTCTGCCTATTCATCAAGATCTGTACTATAGGTATAACGGGTAAAGAGCTTTGAACCAAATATGGTGCTATTGTAGGATTAAGATAAATGAATGGTTGAGTTGATGAAATTCTAGCTGTTGGGAGATGCTATTCATGCAAAGCTGCTTCATGCACATTACTAGCCTCGGTACCACCATTCAGATTACTCTCGGGGTTGGCCGATCCCTTATCAGCATCAATAGTGCTAGCTTGCCCTTCATCCCTTAAAGCTTCGGACAATAATTTTGTAAATTAATATCATTTGAGATTGGAGTTCTTCATTCTTACAGGCTGATTGTTCTTGAGATTCTCTGTACATAAGTTCTAACCGCTCAATGTGGGATTAATGATCGTTTTCCATGGCTTTACGATGGGTATGAATGTTGTAGTGATGGCGAACAGAAGATTTCATGTTTTGGGACACCTTCATTTTTGATTATTGACAGATTATACCTTTAGAACGTGTCATGAAATGACATGAAAATGGATATAAAGCATAAAAGGAATTATGTTATTGATGCAAAGCAGAAAAAGAATAATTGTTATTGATGCAAATGCAATAGGGATAATTGGATTAGGAAATATCTCTACCAACAACGTCTTTCATTGAAGCAATCAAAGTCTTGAATACATATGATTACATTCAGAAATGTCTGGCATGATTACATTGTCTAATCACATATTCTAAGAAATACAATAGTTCTTGTCTACGAGCTCTAGTGGGTATGATGCTACATGCTAGAGATCGAGCCCCATCCATAATATATTCGGCCTCCAACTGAGCTGCCTGAATTTGTTCAGTGAGATGGCGATGATGGGTCTGATAATTTTGGCATGCCTGATCGACTATTTGTTGCCATTCTTGCTCCCGCTGTTCTAAGCCCATACTAATTCACCCACCTGATTTTAACGAGCTTGTAAGGACTACTCTAAGCCTTGAACCCTGACTGTTAACGTCTCATTCTCAACCTGATTCACTCTCAAATCTCAAACTTGAGCTTCTAACCGTGCATGTCTCTTTTGATAAGTCGATGTGAGGGTTCGAGCTCTGATAAGCTTCTCTTTACTATCTTTAGCTGCTTCTTTCCACTAGTGTAGTTCTTTTTCAAGGGTGGCAATTTCTGTTCTCCACTCGATTGAAGACTTACCTTGGCATCGTGATTTGTTTGCTTTACTGACAGCCACATAGTCTTTCCTTAAACTATCAAGATCTTCTTTGAGATAATTCTTCTCATTATCAGCTCATTTTACCTCACCTTCACGTAGATAAAGGTCCATCTCAAATTGACTATTTTCCTCCTTTATGCGAGCAATTTCCTTAGCAAGAGTTGTCTTTTCTTGTTCGAATTCTCATCTAAGCAATTTGATTTCAGAAGGGAATTCTTCATCTACAGATACAACAGCGAATAGAGGTAAGGCATCATTGGTGCAATATATCTTCCATTCATTATACCCCAGGGTCATACTGCTTCTCTCTAGTATCTTTCTATGCAATGAGTTTGTCTCCAAGCACAGAAGGCTTTTTGAATTTTTGACTTATAATCTGGCTCGCCATACTCAAGGTTGCATGCCTCGAGGTCTTGAACAAAGGGGATAAATTACTGACACAAAAATTGTCGAAGGACTAGAATAAATGCGTGGCTGGTACTTCCCCATAACCCAATGAGTGGCACACAATTGTAATCCCCACATCTGTACATGATGGTTTGTGGCAAAAACCAAGCAGCCTTCTATGCCACTTCATCCTGTTGAGATTCTGAAGTTTCTGGATCCATTGTTTCTTAGACTTTTTGTGAAGCCATTCTTTTTCGAGGACTTTAGAGATAGAACTAAAGTCAGGGAAGAAATTGTACGACCTCCTCTTTTCTTCTAGGCAAAGGTGGCTAACAAGCCACAAGTGAAGCATAGGTGCACAACCAATGAAATGTCCTATCCCGATTTTCTTGCAAAAAATTAAGGGCTCGAATGGTTTCAGCGATGATAGTAGGTATCGAGTTAATGTTGTAACATAGTCGAAAAGCGAGATCCGCCATCGCTGCTTTGACATAACCTAGCATCTTTGGGAAAATGACTAAGCCATATATCACCAAAGCAAATATATCTTGCATTTTATGAACATCGATAGTATTTGCCATTGCCTCTTTCAAATGAAATGCACTCGTCATTTCCCTTTTTCTTGATGTGACCCTCAATACCCGCCTCTGGTGCACTGAGAATCTGGGCCAGTCTTTTCTTAAAAGTTGGAGGATTCAATGCCTTGCAATATATTCTATCAGTCTTGGCCCTCTCAATGTTGAGCAGTGAGGTATATTCCTCAATTGTGGGGTCAAATCCTCATAATTGAAGGTAAAGCATCGATACGCAGAGTTCCAAAATTGGGAAACGGCTTGTAGCAAACTAACATCCAAATGGACTTAGAGTAAAAGGGTAATGTCCTTGTATCTCTTCGTGATTCTTCTTGGTACTATCCCAACTGGTCCATATACATTTCAGATCTTTTCGATCATTCTGATGATACCCTATTTTGATCTTTTCATACACTGTCGAGATATACTCGGGTTTTAGGACATCCTCATCTTCACACTGTCATTGCTCAAACTAGGCTCGAACTTTCTTGAAAGATTTTAACTCTGGGGTGGGCTGTTGATCCATGACAAACACCCCTTGGTAAACACTGCACCATGGGCCAATTGTCCTATGGCAATGATAATAATGAAATGATGCATGCACTCAAAAGAGAACAAAAAGAGATGATAAGTTAGCAACTATACAAAGAAATAAGGACATAAAGGAACAAAATGAAAATGCCACTTAAAAGTTTACCCCAAAAATAAACGGTATGCTGCATAAAGGTGAGCATACAATCAGACAGCATCACAGCTTATCTACGCTAAGATTGCCTCTACGTATGGTGATACAATACCACGTAAAGATAGGCCTGACCAAACAAACGATGACATTCGTTCGTCAATATCTGTGTTAAGTCATCAACATGGTGACTTGTTTTAGTCAGATTGTGAACTTTTAGCATTGTAGGTGTGAACATTCGCTCGTCATCACCTACTTGCTAAGGAAGGGTGAGCCATAGAACATACCCTAAAGAAATGATCATAAAAATAACATGACAAATGTAAGGGACGATGTTCACTTATCGTCGCTTGTATAATATGGTATATAGGAGTTAAGGTAAGAAGTGTTTTCCCGTGTAACCCTATTCTTTGGGTTATTCTATCAGTATTTCGGTATGGTTTGGCATCATTTGGCTCGTGGGGCTCACTATATGAGTTTAAGTAGATGCCTAAATAGGTATCTGAATCACTCTTTCGTCTAGCAAAAACAGTCGAGGCACTCCGATCCTAGGCCCATCGCGGGTTTGGCAGAACGGGTTTAACCCGGTGGATGTATTTCCCTAAGCAAATGTAGAGGGTTACTTACGAGAGACATAGGTAATTTACATCCTGGAAGGTCTTGCCATGCCTATGCGAAGGATTACTCACGAATGTGGATGGCTCACTTCCTTCTAATAATTAGGATCCTAGCCTCACCATGGTGTTTGGTGGGAATCTAGTGTAAAATGAAAATGCACAGTATGTGTCAGGAGAACTATCAAACCCTTTTTTATTTCATTCCATAATACCATACTTATTCAAATCAGCATTCATTCAAAAAGAAGGCGGTCCCTAAAAAAGAATCACAAAATAAAGGCATAAAAAGTAAAAGATTAGAAGGTAAAAAGAGAGGGAATTATGTCTAAATAATTATGGAAATAGAAGAACCAAGGATTAAGCCAGACATAGCTAGTCATAGGCCTACCTCTCTAAGTTATCCCCAATGGAGTCACTAAACTGTCGACGTTCCACGTGCCAGGCCTTTACCAACTTCGAACGATCCGAAGGGCCAGCTTGACTTAAAAATATGATGATGTTTAACATGAAGGAATTAAAGGCCATCAGACGAATCGCTCATTCGACTAGTCTTGGATGGCCTCCACGAAGTGGCCATAAACTCAAAGTCACCACCGATCATTTTAAGTTAGACATGACTGGACGTTTATCGAAAATAATACCAGAGATTTGTTATTTTGGGTCCGAGAGTTGGTTACGTGTGCGAAAAAATTAGCACCCCCATAATGCCCGAAAATCGATACCATCTAATTATTTCCTACTTGAATCTCAGTTTCCTTGATCCCAATTTTATCATTATTTAAATATAACTCCCTCTAATGCGTGAAATTTTGTAAAGATATAAGTTCGAGTTTTAATGAAAATTTTATCACTTATACGCCTCGGAGAAGTGAGAAACATAGGTTTTTTTTTTTTTTATGAAAATGGACTCTAGATAGGTTTTTAAAATCAAATATTTCATGTCCGGCACTGGAGAGATATCAACACGAGATATCGCTTTGTGATTTTAAAAATAA
>JBBYHL010000016.1:575754-617120 GCA_038381835.1 Adansonia madagascariensis | reverse complement strand
ATTAAAGTATTATGTTAAAATAATAGTAATATGTTTTTTTGTAGATTATAACTAGTTCAAAAATACTAAAATTCCACCGACTACAATCATTGTATGAGTAAAAATATATTTTGAACAAATAAATAAATTGTCTTTAAGAAAATTATATATAAAAAATTAGAAATTTTTTTAAGTGGATAGATTTTTGAAAACTAAGTAAAAGAATGGATGATATTTTTAAATGTGTAATTTTTTTTAAAAAAAAATGAGTGGTCTTTTAGAAGTAATAGGTAACTTTTTTATAAAGGATTTATACTATTATAAAATTCTTAACTAAGTTTTGTGTCATTAATCAAGTTACACGAAAACCAAAATATAAAATAAAAAACATATATTTATTATTTATAAGGATAATTATGTTTTTAACTATTTTTTAAATTAAATTTAAAAATACACCCATATATTTTAAACCAATAACCACTATAATAAATTCCTCTCTTTCTTATATTTTTAACAAAACTTTTTTCTCTTCCACCCATATTATGGGTTTGCCAAATATAAGATATTAAAAGAAATAATTATCTTTATTTTTTATTTTAAAATTTTGTTTGATTTTGTTTATTTTCACTAAGTTGATTTCACTTTTAGCCGTGACACCAAAATCGATCAATGACTTTAACAATAGTACAGATAATATATATATATATATAAATCTATAAATTAATTGTCTATGACTATTATATCAATAATATAATCTAACCAAATCAACAGTTCCATGTTTTGGATATCAAATTAACCATCTATTTTTATGCAATAAATTTCCCTCTTTGATAGCCAAGCAATTTATATTTTTCAATAAACGGTCTTTGAAACACTACAAATCCCTGTTATGTTATGCTTATACATCTAGGTACTTATAAGATAGGTCATAGCTCAAAACATTTTTAAATTTTTCATCCAGGCACAAGTTCACCCTAGCCTTACTTTAAAGCCTAAATTATTATTTATAAATTAATAAAAATATTAAAATTTTATTTTTTATTAATATAAATATTTATATATTTTTATAATTAAATTTAAATAAAAATAATTTTTATTATTAAATAATAATACAAGTTGAAAGAACCAATATTACAAAAAATTATATTAAAACTCAGCTAGGGGCGAAGTTAGAACTGTTATTTTTTGAGGGGAGGGAGATCAATATAATATGATTAATATATTTTGAGGAGGCTGGTCAGTATAAATATGATTAATATAAAAAATGTGATATGGTAATTTTAACTCAATAAAGTAATTCTCATAAAAAATTAAAAGAATTACTACATAGTCATTTTTGTATAAAGATTATAATAATTCAAACTTTCTTTAATTATTTTTCTATTATTACTAGAAAAAGAAAACATTAGGTGACACACAACAGTGGATATTAGGATTTTCTTTATTGATGGAAAAGAAAAAGTTTTAGTTTAATGAACTAAATATTATGTATACATATAATAATATTTAATTAAGTAGAAAATTAAAGAGAATCAAATTGACAATGATAAAGTTTAAAACTGACAAGTTTAACAAATTAATCATATTAATATAATAATTTGTCAAAGAAATTGCCAAAATTAAAAATATTGAGGCCAATCCAGAATTTTTCCTTCCTACTTTTTTAAGAAAGACCATTTATAATTAGATATTCATGGATTAAGGGGGCCAAAGTGAAAATATTCCCTTTTTTTTCTTAGTTAAGAAAGCTTGCCACCGATGATTTTCTTAAATTTGAGGTGGGGAGGGAGCCAAAGTAAAAATATTCCTTCCTTCCTTAGATAAGAAAATTTGCTAGTACTGATTTTCCTGAACTTGGGGGGTCATGGCTCCTGCCATCCTCAACTTAAATTTGTTCCTAAGGTCAGCCCGAATAGACCACACCTAGCTCGCGGATGGATCTATGCACCGCCATGTCACATTAATCTCTAATGAATTCTGCCTACCCTTTTTTTCTCTTGTTTTTTCCTTGCTACCTTCCTATAACTAAAATCTTATTCATTTATTAATACTACTAATATTCATCATAAACCATGCTATCCACTATCCCCGAATTCCCCGTTAGGATAAACAGAAAAACCCATATCAACACAACCTAAACACAAGAACAAATGCATAAATGGCTTGTCAGATCTACTTCCTACAAACATTGCTCACTCGGGCTCAGCCTTTCCTTTGCACTCCTACCCGGCTATGTGCCTCTGTCAGAGACCATGATAAAGCCCTAAATCTGTGCAATATTTAAACCTGGGAACCATTTTTTGGACCATGACGCCGTCTCTCACCTCTCTCTATCCTCTTGTAGCTGCAAGTCTCCTTGCTTGACCTAACAGGGTTTAAAAGTATGGCACAATAATAATACCCCTCACCTTCTGTAAAAAAACAAGGACCTCTAGCATATATGTTAAATGAAAACGCTGAATTCTTGTTCAGATACATAGAAAGAAAGCAGTCCTTGAAATAACAAAGTAAGCCATTACAATAAAACCCATAATCACCTTAAGAAACAAAACTAAGAATATTGGAAACAAAAAGAAAACAGGAAGCCTATATTTATAGGATGATATCAACTGTCTCTCAGTTCACGGCACCATGTAATCCAACTTCTTTAAGTTTTCCATCACACTGACCTACACCTTGGATGAGTCTACATTTTTGTAAAGAATGTCAGGGAAAAAGGTTTTATAGGTTAAACTTAGGTGTATATTTCAGTTCATTGCATCATAATCATCCAACTTCTCATTGTATTCCAACACCTTCCTCCGTATCTTAGATGTGTCCACCCACGTAATGAAGTCTTCCATGTTCCTTGTGACAAGGAATGCCGGGTCTGTCACTGTATCCGGACCCACTCGAATATGTCCCTGCTCAATATATGTGACTGCTTCTTTTAAGTGCTCTGCAAACTTTAGGTGCACCAAGACAGTTGACAGCCTACGTCTGCAAGCAAATTATAGCAAGTAATGTCACTATACAAAAGAAGCAAGGCACATTAAACACTTACATTTATTGCCCTATTCAGGCAAAAACAGCCTCAAAATTAATTCTTGAATTGGAAGAAATTTCTGGTCAAACAAACGCCTTTGACAGTCTTTTCTCAACTGTTCTAATCATTCATTCCAGGCCAATGACTATTCATTCGCAGAAGTATTCGCTTACCTACAAAAAGACGATACTGATAACCGATCACATAGAGCCAAGCTTTTCCTGGTTGCAATTACGCCCATATTGTATCTGCCAATGAAAGAGAAATGACGAATGAATCCAGCCTTTTGTTTAAGATATGAAAACTCATGCATTTAAAGAAAGTCTAAAGTCAAATTTTGCAATTTCACATCTTGATCTCTTCCATCATTCGATCTCATAACAAGCATGTACATGGAATCAAGTAATAATATCTATCACTGAACAGTAAAGGATTTAGGTAATACTGATTATGAAGCACAATGATCAGAAATGTAAAAATAATAATTTTGTTTTCTTTGCAGAAGCATAATCAGAAAGGCAGGGCATCATAGTTTTAAAGCAGCCCCTCGGGCATTCTTCGGACTTCTAATTATATGAAGGATTAATCCTCAAAATTTCCTGTTTATTAGAATAGGAACACTGACTGTTACCACAAGTCATCTCTCTATTTTGTCATTTCCATTCAAAGTTCAGGATGTTCAGAAATTGAAGGGTCCATTTGTTTCACCAAAACTGAATTTCGAAAAATTATTTCAAGAAAAATGAACTTGTTTTCTTAAAGAATTGATATTTTTTGTTGTCTGGATAATACTGCGTAAAATATTTTTGTTGTTTGGCTGTTTTTCGAAAATCCGAATTGATATAAAAAGGAAGGGGTCAATCCTATACTGAAGGATCTTTTTGCTTTGCTTCAGCTTTCCAAAATCATCTTACGCTTTTCAAAAGCATAAGACATTTTCCAAAACATGGGTTAATTTTCTGATGACCCAAAGTTTATTTTCTATTGACCAAACTATTTTCTATGAAACAAACATTGGAAAATGAGAAAAAAATTTCTGAGTTTCTTTCAGCAAACGACGCCAGAATTTTTCTCTATATTTCCCCCGGTTTCTCCCTCATTTCCATCTCCCCCCTCTCCCTACTCTGTCCATCCCCACGGCAGCACCAGTTCTTCCAACTAAATTCATTTTCTAAAGCACCCCAATCATAAAAGCATATTGAGCAAATAAGAAACATTGAGGAACACTACCCTAAAGAAATCCCATTCTACATGTCCTATTAAGCATTTTTAGATGTTAACAACATGAAATATTCATTCAGAACATCTACAATATAATTTCTCTCCAATGCAAACTGCAAAGTGGGCATTTTAGCTTTACTTTGTTCCCTAAAATATAGACACACACACACACACACTCTTGAAGAAAGAAAAAGAAATTCCAAGTGACGCATCAAAAACTATCCGCTACTTGAATAAACTTAAACTAATATGATTTAATCATAATTCAATCAAAGAAAACTCACAGCTTTTCTAACAGCATATCAGTCATCTCGATTCGGAAAGGGTCTCGGGGATCCATCTGCTTCAATATATTCACCAACTTCTGCACCATCCGGCACAAACTCGAATATCTGTTTTCAACTTCAACCCACCATAATTAAAAAAATAACATTACCCAAAAGCAACAATGAACCCAATGAAGAGAGAGAGAGAGAGAGAGAGAGAGAGAGAGAGATTACTTACTTCTTGTAATCGTCACGCCCAGTGACATGATAACGGCGCATAATGAGATTCTCGCGGTGGCCACCTTCTCTTTTCCATTCCAAAAAATTTACTTTCTTCAACAGCTTCTTCTCATGAAACTTTAGCTTCCTCATCCTTCTTTTCCAAGATGGTATACAAGCGAAAAAGAAAGCAAAAGAAACCGCCTGTGCCGCTGCCCTTCAAACTATAAAAGGAGCAAAGCCTAGGGCACAAAAGAGTTTGGGCTGCCTCAAATTACCCTTCATTAGCTTTTACTTCTAATTGTTTGAGAGCCCATATTAGAAGCCCATTTAGGCACCAAAAGTATTTACTGCGAGATTAATATTACCTTAATTACTTATTATAGTTTAATTTAATATTGACAATTAAACTATAAGAAAATATAAATTAATTAAATATTATGATTGATTCCTACAACCACCGTGGCAGTGAGTTAAGCCTTTTTTTTTTTTTCCTGATAGTAGGTTGTTTATATTATTCTTCAAATTCAATTTTTATGAACTTTTCGGATACAGGAAAAAAATATGAGAAATATCATGCAAATGCTTTGACAAAGTTAATATGTAAGGGTTTTTCAATCCGAAGAAAAAGCAAATGTCTTGGAGCTAGCGATCTGACAGACAGTTAATTCCAATGGGTTTGAAGAATATATATATTTATAAATATATATATATATATATATATATTGCATAGAGGGAAGTACTAATATGGAGGTTGGAGCAGGAGAGTTTCAGATATCATTATATAGTATGTTTACAGTAGATCGAATAATTTTATATATAATTATAAAAATATAATACGTATAAAATAATAAAAATATAGTATGATATGTTAATAATGTATATTTAAAAATTTTATAATATAAATTATTAATATATAAAAATTTATATAAATATAAAATATATTAAATATAATTATAATATATTAAATTATATAAATATAATATAAATACATAAATTATTACGTTTATATAATCTCGGGATTAAAATTAAAAATTGGGAATTGGTAATGGGCTAAAGTATTAAATGCCAAAATGGATCGAAAAATTGATTGTGTGAAAAACGTAAATGGGATTAAAAATTTAGCGAGAATGAATGGGATAAAGCTAGAAACAATGACTAAAAATTAGACTGAATCAGTTGATTTAATCAAAAATTGATTGACTCGATGGTTTAAATATATAAATTAAACTAGATATTTCTCAAATTAGACAAAACTATTAAGAAACCAAAAATCGAGAATAAAAAAAAAAGGTAAAAAATCGGGTAAAACCGAATTTAGGATATTAAACTTCAATTTAAACCAACTACTAAACCCAAAATATAACCCATAAAGCCCATATGGCCTTAACAAATTTAAACCCATTTACCTTAAAAAATTTAAAACCAAAGGTTAAAGCAAAAAAAAACCCCTTAAACCCAAAGTAAAAAAATCCATCTTTTGTTATAATGTATCTATATAGTATAACTGACTTGCTTTATTAGATGTCTTGTGAATGATATTTTAAATAATCCTGCACTTTAATTATTAAAACCAATTAATAAACAAGATTAATATACATGTACTTTAGTTTAATAAATAAAATTTATAATAATTAAAATTAATTCATTAATTATTAATGTCAATTATATACATGTAACTCAAATAGTTAAATTGAGAATAAATTTAAAAAAAAGATGAGTTTCTTGTTTAAAATAGTAAATTTTATTTACTTAAACTTAATAAATAGAATTTGTAATTATTGTCAACTCATCATGAATAGACCTGGCAATTTTTTATACGACACTAAAATATGACACGCGTACGATAGTTTTAATCGTGCATAGTTTTATATAATCGTGTTTCGTGCCATAATCATGTCGACACGTCTATGACACGAAATTTTTGTGTCATAAACTTGTAAAACACGCATAACATGTGTAAGATACGGTTAAGACATGATTAATTAATCGTGTTGTAAACGTGTAATCGTATTATATCTATCCATTTATATGATTAAGACACGTTTAATTAATCGTATTGTATATGTATAATCATGTCCATTGTATCTGTTAACACGTTTAACGTGTCATAAATAGGTAGACACGTTTAAATTAACAAATTTATATATAAAATACATTAATTTTTAATATAATTATATAATATATATAACCTATAAACATTATTTTAAACTTTTAATTTAAAAACTTATTTAATATATAAAAACTACTTTAAGTATTTAATTAATATCTATTTTACTTTAGTTATGAGTAATAATATAATTGTTAAGATAAAGGTTAAATATAACCAATATGATTTGTTCATACAATTTTCAATATATTTTGATTATAATTTATAAATAATTACTTATATGTTATATAATATAAATATAAGAATAATATATTATCACCTTATAAACTAATTAAAGTATAGACTCAATCTTATTAATTAATAGTAAAATAAATTTCATAATTTAAATCTTATATTAAACTATTAAGATGATTGTACATTTTTAGTATGCTACTAACTCATTATTATTAGTAGTAAACAGTAAATTAGTAATTGGAAAATAAGAAGTACTAATTAATGTTAATAAGTTACTATATTAATTGTAACAAAATTTTTATATATTTTAAAATTATGGCTCTTAATGGTATGAATTGTAATTTGTAATGTATGAAGAAACAGTTAAAAAGTAAAACAGCTTGAAAACAAAGAAAAAAGGAAGTTGATTGGTAGATTGGTTGACAATATTCATGTTAATTCGTGTCCTAATCGTGTTTTTGTGTAATTTGTGTCTTAATCTTATTTTCGTGTTATTCATATTAATCATGTTATTCGTGTTGTAATCGTGTCGTGTCGTATTAGATATAAATAGATCAATTTTAATCGTGTCATAATCGTGTCGTGTCACGTGTAATTCGAATATAAATCATGCCGTGTTCATGTTTTAAGATTTGACACCTTTAATTAATTGTGTCGTGTTTGTGTATCAGGTAATCGTATTGTATCAAGAATGAAACAGGACACGAAACACGACACGATGACACAAATTGTCAGGTCTAATCATGAATATCATTTACACATGACTTAAAAAGTTGAATTGAGAATAAATTTAAGTAATATGAATGTTATTTAATTAATCTTAATAACATGATTTGATTATTGATCCCATAATGTTAATTAATTACTAAAATTAATTTATTGATAATAATAGCCATTGAGATTTTACACGTAACTCAAGCAGTTATATTGTAAAAAAATTTAAGTAATATAAATCCAATAACATTTCATTATTTGTCATTTAAATTTATTTTCAATGATATGAATTTTACTTAACTAATCTTCAAAATGTGATTTTATTATTGATAATAATAATAATAATAATAATAATAATGCGACTTAATATATAAAAATATAGATAAACCCATGCAGCGTATGGGTATGATACCTAACTTATAATGGACTTCTATGTTGTTTATATTATTTATTTTATTTTTTAAAATTTTTGTATTTTTTGAATTTTCCTTTTTTATTTTTGAATTTGTTTGGATTTTTCACAATTATTGTTTATTTTTTAATCATTTAATGTCAGAAGGTGATTGAATCGATAGTTGAACCTATTGAACCAATGACACCAAGAACCAAAGGTTTAACTAATTCAACCATCGGTTCAGTTTTTAGTCCTTTGTTAGAAAATGGATTTAGGTTTTTTGGATTTAATATTTAATTTAAATATAGGTTAAAGAAATTGGTATTTTAGGTTTGCAAATGGGTTAAAAAAAGTTCAAAAATAAAATTGGTTTGAAGTGATCTATTAGATCTTAATCAAATGGGTTGAAAAATGCTCAAAGATGTTAAACACATCTAACATTCCAGATTCATTACTTTTTTTTTTTTTAGTTTTTTGCAATTCCTACTTCTCGATTTTTGATGGTTCTGATCAATTAACGAAATTTTCTTATATAGGATTGAATCGTTGAACCTGTCAGTCTTAAATTGAACCAATTGATTTGATATGGTTTTTTAATTATTATTTCCAAGTAAATTGGATCGCTAAGGTTATTTTACCTATATGATTTACTAAGAGTTGCTCAAGCTAAAAAGAGTTTTGCAATCCACTTTGGTGATTTTTTCTAATCTATATTTGCATTGAAATTTAAGAGTTTTTTTTTTTTTAAAATTTAAGCTTGATAAATATACATTTCATTTTCAAAATTGGCATTTGTTTTGTGTAACAACTATTTTTAAAGTAAACAGTCATTCCTTATCAATTCTTTGTAAGGCATGTTGATCATTAATTTCATGATACATAATTAAATGAATAAGACAATCATTATTCTTTATCTATACTATTATAATGTCTCTGACTAAGTTTAGTTTTACGAGTTAAGTGGCAATAACTTATTTGATAAAATCATTATCAAGTTAAATGAACTATTAAGGATAAATAAAAAAATCAAAGATATTTTTGTCCTTTCATAATTTTTAATTTTTTTCTTATAAAAATATCACTCAAACATAAAAAACTAGTTACATCTTATACCCCTAAAAAACTACCCACGTAACTTTTTTTTTTTAAATACGCATATAGTAAGTGTATCAAATTCTTGCTGTTATGCATTTGGGATTTTTTCTTTTGCTAATTAATATTGATTTAAAATTTGATACATGGCAACTAAAAATATCAATTGATAGTGTTGTCACCTCATTTTGTTCAGGCCCCTTCCTTGACAATTCAAAAACATCCAAGACCAAGAACATAGTGGCCATCCAGTAGGGGTAGGCTTCCTTCAAGTGGATTGAATATTTTAAAAACATTTTTAGTCATGCTTAATTGGCCACGGTACATGTGACAGAAAAGGTGATGTTTCGAGGGCTGATCTCGAATAAAAAAATGAATATCAAAGTAAAAAAATTATCTTTTAACTTTCTACTTATGAAATTTTGAAATTTATTTTTTGTAGATGTTATCAGGGTCAAATTTTTTATTTTTAGAAATTTTGCAAGAATTTTTTATAAAATTTAAAAAGTTGACCATCCTATATTTTTACCAATACTTGTGTGGTATTTATGCCTCTATGCACTGAAAAAATCAAAATATTCAAGGAAAAATTCATATTGACATTTATATTACAAGGTGTTAAGTTGTTAAATTTATTTACTAAATTTAAAATTTTCATAATACCATGAGTGTCATGTTCATGAAAATTTTCCCAGTAAAAATTGTTCTGAATTTCATATTTTCACATCTTTATTATTTTTGTAAATGACTATTTTGACAAATGTACTGAATTTAATTTATTGTTATAAAATTTGAACATATTTTTTAAATTTTTTTGTTTCTAAGATACTGAGTTTTCTATTCCGTAAATTTTTTAGGTAGGATTTTTTGTGTTTATTTCTTTAAAAAAATTCTTTAAATTTTTTCAATGAATTCATATTAAATATTTTTTTGAAAATTTAATTTATTTTATAAGTTTTGCATTTTTTTCAAATATCAATTTTCTTCCATTAATGTTTTTTTTATAAGTGCTTACAAGTTTGGAATTTTTAATTACCTTTTTCTTGCACATAAAAATTCTCAATTTTTTTTTTTAAATTTTTATATGAAAATTTTATTAAATTTATTTTTAGTGGGCCAAAATTTATTTGTTCTATTTCATTAGCCTTAAAACCCATTTATTTTTTTAATAAGCTCGATAAACCCATTAATTTTTTGAAAAGCCTAATGAGACCATTTTTTTTCTAACAAACCCAAGAAGCTTATTTTGATTAAATTTTTAATTAAATTAGTTATGTGAAAATTTATTCTTGATTACATAATTTTTAATTTGTTATAATTTAGTCTTTATAATTTGTTTTTATTCAAATTAAAATTTTCCTCTTTCATGTCTCTAGATGATGATGTCATGCATGATGACAAATGCAAAATGACGAAAAATCATTAATTAAATCATATTAAAAATGAAAAATTCTAAAAAAAATCAATGAACAATAAAAAAAATGGGGAAAATTATGGAAATTGGTGGACAACTCTAGCCCATTTGGCCAAGGCAATTTCTTTTAGCCTTGGCCAATTATCTTCCTTCAAAGAGTAGGAGAAAATTTTCATGAAAAAACCTTTAGCATTCATATACCAAAAAAAAAAAAAACTAAAAAACACTTAATTTTCTTACTTTTCAAGCTCTTTGAGGTAAAAATAATTAAAAATTTTTTAGTTTTTGTTACTTTCAATTGTTTTCCTTCCTTTTAGTGAGCCAAAATTATGCTTATGCTCATGGATATTAATCCATGTTGAAAGGCCATGTAGGATAGTTATGAACAAAGTTTCTTGATTTTGTTGTTTTATTTAATTTTTATTCGCAATAAGTTGATTTTTTTCATGATGGTAGAACTACTTTTTATTTTTATTTATATATTTTTGTTTCTTTTTTATATTATCATGTTGATGTATTTATTATGGTTTTATGCATATTTATGCTTAGTAAAAATTGTGACATATATGTACGCTGATATTCATGGAAATATGTGATAAAAATTTTTTTTTGATGAAATATATGCTAGCTGAAAATTATATTGACTATTAAACAATTTTTCATGCTTAATTTTGTAATATTTTGTATTATTTCATATTTTAAACTTGTAGGGATCTAAAAATAATTTTCCTAAATTTTCAAAGGCCTTGGAAAGGTATTTCCATGTTTGGCCGAAAATGATATTGATGATTTTGTGATATATTTTTTTAGGCTATTTTGTCATTACAGAAAATATAGGAACTAAATTGCAAAAATTGCAAAAACTTTTCTATGGTCATCCAAGCATGGTCGTATCTATATTGATATGTTTAAGAGTGTCTTTTATGTATTTTGTGACTTTATGAAGTTTAGGGACTTGTTTGCAAAAAGGTAAAAAATTTTGTTTTGAGGCCATAGGTGCTTGACCGAATACTTTATATGATTTTTGATGCATTTTATGTTGTCTTGTCATGTATGTATCACATAGGGATTAAATTGTAAGAATGAAAAAGTTTTGTTTTAAGGCCTATCATGCTTGGTCGAACCACTTGTAGACCTTTATGACTATTTTTCATATGTAAACGTGTTTGAATGTGTTTTATATAATTTTAACAATTTTAGGGTGTTTTTACAATTTTAGAAAGTTTAGGGATTAATTTGCAAAACTTGAATAAATTGCTCTAAAACCATGAGTGGTTGGCTAAATGCTTTTTATGATTTTTGACATGATTTCCATGATTTTTTTGTGATGTAGTTTGTGTCTAATTGTGAGTTTATTTTATGTAGGGACAAAATTGCAAAGTTTACAAAGTTTAGGGATCATTTAGAAAAACCTTTTATTTTAGAGCTAATAAAATATTTTTAATGTTTTAAGAATATTTCTTGCATTCTTCTAGTCTTTCAGAGGAGCATAGAATATGTTAGACCCTTTCATACTCCTCTAGTTTTCTAGTGGGGTACAAAATGTAATTTGAAAAGTTTAGGGACCTATTAGCAATTTTGTAATTTTTGTCACTTTTTATGTCCAAGTTACCTATTTAGGGTAAAATTATCACCGCATATCCTTATCAAATCCTTTACAATTTTTAACATACTTATACATCAAGGGTACACATTAGGGGTATTTTAGTAATTTTTCTTAGAATCGATTCTCATGTGATCACTGGGATACTTATAGGTTGAAGGTGTACAGTAGGAATAGGTTCATTTGTTATGAAGATATCAAGTCTTTTAGGGTTACTAGGATACTTTTATGTCAAAGTTAAACTTTAAGGCTATTTTAGTAATTTAAATTAGAACTAAGTCCTATGTGATCATCGAGATACTTCTATGTAGAATGTGTATAGTAGGAAAAAGGTTCATTTGTTTATGAGGTTATAAAATCTTTTAGAGTACTAAGATACTTATATATCAAAGGTACACCTTAGGGACATTTTATTAATTTATTTTAGAACCGAGTCTTTTAGGGTCACCGAGATACTTTTACGTTAAAGGTGTACTATAGGGGATATGTTTGTCATTTTGACCAAATTAGGATCCTTAGAGTCGAGTTTAGTATATTTCATCTAAATTGTGTCCTAAAGAATTTTTATAATAATATTTTTAATAAAATTGAAAATTTTAAAAATTAAAGCAATGTCTCCAATGTTAAAATAGAACTTAAATTTCTCCTAAAATATGAGAGAGGTTCTATAGATTATTTTAATAACGAGATATCTTTTTAAAAACAAGAAAATCAAGATTTGTTTTATTTCATGATAATAAAACTTTTTGTATTTCTCTAGCTCTTTAATGGGGTACAAAGGATATTTTGATTTCTTAAAACCTTTCATATTCTTCTAGTTCTCCAGCGGGGTATGAAAGAGAATGATAAAACCTTCATGTTCTTCTGGTTCTCCGAAAAGGTGTGAAAAATATTTTGATTTTTAAAAATATTAAAAACTTGATTTTCTCTAACAAAATAATAAATTTGTTTCATAAAATTTTATTTTTATAATTGGGCATTATAATCAAATATTAAATGTTGAAACTGAATAAAAATCAAATTTATATTAACATATGATTAATAGGTATCGATTTTCAAGCATCATGAGAGGGTCGATCCTTACACATGATTGTAACTGACTTCCGAACCCTCTCATACAATTTCGGGTATTGCCACTAGGATGGTTTCGTAACCCTAGAAATATGGACTCTAGCAGGTGACCAATCTCACCTAGCTAAAATATATTGTTGGCGACTCTAAAATAAATGGTTATTTCGTAACAACTACAACTCAGTCACCAAAAACAAAAGATATGAAAAAAATAATAATGATATGGCCCCTAAAAAAAAAGAATAATGATATAGAGATTTGTGTAGGAATGAGAGGTACACCTGCCTTTCAAGTCCGACTGGTCGAGATTTGTATTGGGGTCATGTTAAGACAGATAGTTACTCGATACAATAAATAAATAGTAACATCTTCAATGAAACTAACATTTGGGAGTAAAACATGTGACACCTTTATTATTTTTTTGAAAATTTTCTTCTTTTTCCTAACGTTATGCGCAGCAAAACTTTGATATTAAGATGATTTATATTTTAGAAGTCTTTTGTTGAACCATTGTATTATTGATAGATAGTATGGAACAACAATTTTATTACTTCATGCTTCCTTTTAACTTATATTCGAATTCCTTATTGGTTTTTAAGTACAAAATAAATTTTTTATTATATGTATTATGGTAAACAACACCAAGCTCACAAATATTATACATATTCTTTTCCCATTTGATAAATTTTTAGGCTCCATTTAGATGGTTCATAAAATTCGTTCTAGAAAGATTAAAAATAGCGGTGACAAGAAAATTAATTATTGTAATAGTTGAATCCCACTGCATCGTAGTAAGGACTAAATTAAAAAAAATCAAAAAATGATTCAAACTATAGTGTTCGATTCTGCATATTAACCTTTATATTAGCTTTTAATGAGGTTCCTCAAGTTTAGTATTTTGGTGATTTATTAAAATTGTAAATAGCCTAAATTAAAGATTTTTTTCATATGAAATCTTGGTTGAGAGTGATAGAAAAAAAAATTAGAAACAATTAAAAAAGTGAGAACAAATAGGTGAAATAAAAAAAAAAGTTATTTAGTCTACGTTTATTAATTTTTCAAATGGAGAAAAGTAAGTAAAGTAGTTTCTTTATTTTTAAAAAAATTAAATTATTAATATAAACCTATTAATATATATTATTCTTATTTTATAAATTTTTGTCTATTTTTTAATAGAATTAATGTCATTTGACTTATAACATCAATTAGTCAAAAATTTTATAATAACACACCAATCTACAAATAAAATTTCAAAGAACATATAAAATTTCATGTGTTATACCTCAAGCGTGCCAATCGACTAAACGGGATGTTCGCCCAAACAACTCAAATATTTGTAGAGGTGACCGGATGTTGATTGCCTAAAGTGCACTCCAAATATTTGCTTAACCTTCTGACAATGACCTCTGAGCAATCCCAAATCAAATGCCTTCTTTTAGGCAGCCACCAACACTCCCTGATAAATATGTTTGAAAGACTTGGTAGTCCAACAGCTAGCCTCATTTGGGTAATGTCATCTGACAATGTATTCCCCAACAACATCTATAAAAAGGTCGATAAAACCTCAGGTAAGGGATGACTCTCTTTTTCTTCTTGACTCTTCCTCTTTTATTTCCTAAAAACTTGAAGACTAACTTAGCCATTAGAGTATGCCTCGGAGTCTTAACTTCGGTGCCTTTCTGACCTTTTTCTATTTTGCAGATTCTGTTCTCGCTTTTCTTTTCAATGCTCTCGAAAAAGACCTCAACAATATGGTAATTCTTAAAAAAAAATTAAAAAAAAAGAACATGTAAAAATAAATTAATATAAAATAAAATAATTACCTTAAAACTAATATGAGTTTGTGTGTTTCAATTTTGAAAGATAAAGTTTCGAAGTTCAAACTAACCAAGGCTCACTGTAATTAAATTTAAACTAGTCGATTTGATGCTTCGGCTCAATTTTTTATTGGGTCAATTCATTAAAGGTTAATGCTATAAATGGCTATTTAAGTTTATTAAATTTGTCAATGTGGTACCTCTATTTTAAAATGTCAAGTTTAGTACCTAAAGTTTCACCTCATATATCATTGAAGTACTTGTTATTAACACCATTAAATATTATAGACGTGATATTTATATCCAATGAAAACTTGACAGTGACAACATAAAATGACACTACATGCATTAACAAAAAAAAATTAATTTTAAAAATAAATAAATATTTTTTAAAAAATAAAAATATATTTTTTTTTCTAATTCCTTTCTTTTTTTCCCTTCTCCTTCCCCTTCCCCTTTATGGCAAGCTCAAGAGCCTGAAATAAACATACAATTTTAATTAAGATCGCATATTCACTAAAATTTAGATGTGCTATTTTGGTACATACAAACCCTAATTTCTTCTAATTTTAAGGATTAAAGTATCAAAATTTTGCAAAAATAGTAAATTTCACAATAAATCATAAGGATTTAATTAGTACCTCTATATTTTTCAGGTTTCAAATTGCAAGAGATTGTTTTGTGAGAGAAAAGCAATCTAATTAATACACCACAAACAAACTAAAAATAGGAGAAGAACAGATGACATTCCTACTTAATTACACATAAAGTTTCCACCCAACATACTTTACGGGATGTGGAACTTTTGGCATATACATTGAGGAAAAACATGAGTCATTGATCAATTTTCGAAAAAGATGCAGTGTTTGTTTGCTAGTTTACGAACTATTATTTAAGGAAGTTTGATTAAGAGTAGATGGCCACCAGGCTTTTAAAATAGAATTTTAAGTGGGCTACTCTACCAATAAAGGGATTCTTAAAAAAGTGATGAAAATTTTAAATTAGAAAAGAAAACTCATTTCGACAAATTAATCAAGCAATTCGCTTTTTTTTACTACTGTAATTACCCATATCAAATGGAGGAAAATTGATCGTTAATATATACATTATGAGTTTAAACTCTAAACCTAAATTAGAAAAGAAAATGACCATACCTCAGCAGTAAGATATTCAAGAACAGTGGTGAGGTAAACCAGAGGTCCAGCTCCGAAAGGTTTAGCATATTTCCCAGCTTTAAGGAACGAAATGATACGATCCGCTGAAAAATAAAGCCCGACCTTGCTACTCATCGATGTTGCCTTATTTGATGCCCTATATGCCGAGAGTGTTACCTCGACTGGTGGCTACTGAAAACAGCCTGAACCAGGCTGGAATGAAGGGAGGCAAGAGGGAAAGGGAATGGGAAAGAGAAAGGAAAGAGGAACGGTGAAAAAGAAGGAAAGGGAAAGAGGAAAAAATATATATTTTTATTGTTTAAAAGTACTTTTTTATTTTTTAATACACGTAACATCATTATGTGCGATCATGTATCAAGTTTTTCATTGGATACAAATGTTCTTTCACTAATATTTAATAGTATTACTAACAGGTACTACAATATTATAAGGAGTAAAACTTTAAGTAACAAAATTGATATTTTTAAAGTGAAAGTACAACATTGACAAATTTGATAAACTTTGAGGCTACTTATGGCATTAGCCCATTCATTAATCAGATTATTTGTACAATTGATCCAAAAATTTAACTCACCTTATCAAATTTATGAACAGTTAGTAGTTGTTGAGTTTATTATTAACCGAGATCAATCATGGCCCTATTCAGCATTGCTATTAGCACAACTTTTGACTTTAAAAGTTGTATTCCATCACAATTGCAATAGATTAAAAATCATAGTTTAGCAATACAAACAAAAAATTTTGGCTTTTGCAATTAAAATCATGATTTGACAACTCAACCAAAAATTAAAAATATAGAGCTTTTGTGGGTTAGAAGCTAACTTTTAGATAAAATAACTTTATTATCTTTATATTTCTAAACTTTTATTATTTTAATATTTTTGTTTAATATTTCAATTTTCTACAGCATTATTTCATTGCAAAAAAGTTTTTAAGCCATATTTTTTAAGCACACTTTTTCAAGCCAAGCTTTTTCCCACAAAGCTAACCTAGCCCTTAGTTTTTGTGTACTAACTATTAATTCTTTAATCATTTTCACTAAAAAATATTTTAACAAAAAAATAGATATATTAAAAAAATACCAAAAAGTATATAATCTTTGTAAGTTTAATTTAACTTGTAACATCAACTCAAGTCAACCACTTTATATTAGTAAAGATAATGCATATTTAGTTTTTTACAATTATGTAAAATATTATGTTAGACTTTATGGTAATGAAATCAAAGGGGTGACTTGATTTCTCTAATTCTTTTGCAAATTTAAACTTTAAATATGAAAATTGAGAAATTCAAACTATGAAGTTGGAAAAAATAGTTAGTGAATAAATAAAGTAATTAAATGAGTGGGGATAGAGAAGCAAACACTTAAATTTGTAGAGGTTCGGCTTCGTACTATGTCTTTACTTGCCAAAGAGTTCTACAATCTGGTGATATGAATTGTTACCTTTCAAGGACAAGGTATACCCTTCATACTCCTTAAGTTTTGAGTAAACTAAGATAAAAACATCTTTTCTCTTATCTTTTCTAGGCTTAGATATAACCTCTCTATCTTTTTATGACTAAGGTAATAACCTCTCTTTTTTACAAAGATTTTGGATGTAAACAAGAAACCTTTAAAAGGTTGGGTGTTTACAAAATTTGGGTATAAGAAGAAGGATTACAATGATGAATATAATGAAAGATATGATGGATTAATGAACTACTTGAAAGCTTTGAGAGATAAAGGCTATGGCTCTAATCTTTCTCTTTTGATATCTTTTACGAACGGGAGGTGTCAACATCATGCCTCCCGTAAAGGAAGCACGCACGACTTAAAGTATTTCTTAATGGGGAAAGTCCTCTCGACCGGGACTCTTCCTTTCTTTTTTTGATGTTATGGTAGCGAGAAAGTATGGATTCTCGGTTATTGACCCTAAAAGGAGATCGTCGGATCAATTGCTCACCTAACTAGCATTGGGTGGCCACTATAAAATGGCCAACAATTATAGTCACCACTGATCATTTGGGCTAGGCATGATCGAATGCCTATCGAATATGATATTTCAAGTTACAAAACTCGAGACATTGGTTTCATGGTCTACGTGGTCCAAAGATTCGATGGTTGGGTTGGGGAGTTGGTTAGGCACAAGGAAGTACGAACCTCCTTACGATGCCTGAAATTGATACCTTTCTAGCCATGGTCCCAACTTGGTTTGGTTTCCTCGGTTTTGACTTGTCATTATTTAGTATAATCCCTTTTTTAATGCTTGAATTTTGTATAAAAATAAACTCAGGTTTTAAAGAAAATTTGAATCTCATATGCACCTCGAAGCGGTGAGGAACATAGAGATTGTGATAAAAATAGCCTTTGAGTTTATTATTTTAGTTAAAAATATCGGATATTTCGAGTCAAGCACTGGAGAGATACTGACATGAAGCTTTGCCCTTTGTGATTTTTTTGAAAACGATTTTGAGAATATGAATGGAAGATGAACAACACAAGGGAAACATGTTAGTAAGATAAAAAAATAATATCACATAAAAATAAATCACACAAAAGAGGGGAAAGAGGATAGGATGTAGGAATGTATCTAATTATTATCATCGAGTCGACAATTTTAGAGATGCATTGAGATCCATAGACTCATTGAAGCATAAAAGCCAAGTTTGAACGTTGAAAAATTCAAAGGAAATCCGAGGAGAGAAAATTTAATTTTTTGAAAATTTTAAGAAAAATGAGATTGATAAATTTAAATTGATGAATTTTGACTATTTTTGACAATTTTTTGAAAGAGAACGGGGTTAGAATATCCCCTTGGGAGACGGGGTTAGAGTATCCCCATAAATGATGACTTTGGTAAGTTTTGAAATTTGAATGAGGTTTACAAAGTAGGGTTGGAGTATCCCCTCAGAGGACGGGGTTAAAGTATCCCCAATGGAAACTTTAATGATTTTAGAGAAACGAGACAAAAGGATTTATCTTGACAAAGGTTCGGTGATTTCTTGACACAATGACAATTTTTTTGACAAATTCTTAACGAAATAGGTGATTTTTGATTAAAAAGAATTAATAAAAATAAGGATGGCAAAGCTTAAAAAAATTTCATGCCTTGATCTAAGTCTATGAGAGCTAATGCATGTTCCTTTTAACTAGATGGATTGATCTGGATCACATGGAGACATTTGAATGCCTTAGAGTGGGAGTTCAGAGGAATTAACTAATCTTGAACAATGCTAAAAATAGGGGACAACATTGCACTGTTCCCATTTTCAATTTTATTCGGGACAATCTGAAGGTTCCAGGGGTCGTGTAAGGTACAATTGGAAAGTTAACTCAATAATAATCAATAAAAAAGTATTCCAAAAATCCTAAAAAATTGCCTCCTAGGTGGAAATATTTTTCACATTAGGGACTGGTTCAACACTGGCAACATATGCAGGGGAAGTGGGGCAGTCAACTTTGAAAAATAATTTCGAACTCATATGGAATCTTTAAATCGCAAAAGATACCTTTATGGAAAGAGAATTTCACGAACTTTTGTGAAAAATATTTGAAAAATCCAAAAAAATCATCTAATGGGCTGAATCGGCCCAAAAGGAATATGAATCATTGATTCCAGGGTTTCAAATAGCAAAACTTCAAAAAATCGTAACTCTTCATCCGAAATGATCCGAGGGCAAACAAGAGACCATTGGAAAGGTGATTCGAGGTCCTTATAAGAAAAAATATTAGAAAATTCATGAAAAATTATCTATGGTTCAAAAATAATATTTTAAGTCATGAATACAGTGCTGCCAGCGTAAAACAAAAGGAATTTTCAGTTTTCTCGGACTTATTCGGCTAAATTTAAGCCATGGACATCTGAATATCTGTGGCAGAAAACAATGAGTGACATGGGCTTCACGAGCTCATCTACACAATCTCAGAGTAATTTGGGATGATGAAACAGCTCGTTGACCATGCGATAAACACAAGGATTCTAAGCAAATATCAAGGCATGGATAAATTTTGACACTAAAAAGGACATTATATCTTAAAAAAGAATATTTTGCTTCTTTTAACCTTGAATCCGAACATAAATAGGTTTATATTACCCTAAGATTAAAGTGTCAATTTGTGAAAAATAATAGACCAAGATTAATCCTATTATTTGGATTAATCTTAATCTAACTTAGGGTGTTTTGCTTGACAAATGTATATATATATATACATTATCAAATCAAACAAGTGTGATAAAAACAAAATAAATAAATAAATAAATAAATAATATTAAAAATCAAAGGCATAGAACAAATATCATTAAAAAATATTTAAACAAGCATTTCATAATGATAAAATGCAACCTCAAACATAAAATGGCAGCCCATATCCCAATACCAGTTTTAAGAATTTTTTTGACATTTTATGTTCGAAGATTGGTGAGGCTTGGTGGCTAGTTGTCATTTTTTCTATTTGGTAGCCTAGGTTCGAAAACCAAGCCACTTAATTTTTTTTTTCTTTTTTCCTTCTTTTCCTTCTTTCCTTCTTTTTTCTTTTTTTCTTTCTTACCCTAAAACTAGACCACAATAGGGAAAAAAACCCAGAAACCAATGATCGGCCATTGCACCAACCGTAGGCCACTGTCGTCAGTCATCGTTCACCGATGACAATTGGCTCTCAAACATCACTTATAGACTTTTTTCAACCTCCTCTTTTCAAATTCGGAGTCGGATTTTTCTAAATCTTTTTAGATTTTTCTAAATCTACAAGAGAAGTTTAAAACTTTTACCTCAAATCCGATCACCGTCTACTGTTGGATCATTCCCAAACTCTAGTATTTTCTTGCCCTCTGTATGAGCTTCCTTTTCACCGTTCGGATCCCCAAAATAAGCATGAAAACCTCTTTAACAAAAACCTCCACTTTGAGTTTTTGATTTTCTTATGTGTTTTTTTTTTAAAGCTTGTATTATTATCTTTTTAATTCTTGAAAATTTTTTTCGAGACTCTTTTTTTTCCTCTCCGGTGGTTATATGCACCAAGAAAAAGCTAAAACGATTAGTGGTTTGGGAACTAGATCCATGGCAAAAACTGCCATGGTTGGTTCTACAAATGAATCAGCATAGCAGCTGACTCTTTTTTTTTTTTTTCTTTTTGTGTTGTTTTTTTATTTTTCATTTGTTTTTGTCATTTTATGACAAAAAGCTTTGGCGTATGGGTCATAGGTAACCCATTTTACAAAAATGGCCTGGGTTCGAATCCTAGGCCATTCATTTTTTTATCTTTTTATCTTTTTATTTATTTTTGTCATTTTATGACACAAATTCATGATTGGCATTTTTATTATTTTTTTGTATTTTTCCAATTAAGCCTAAATTGAACTGAATTAAGCCTAATTGTCCGGATCCAACAAACCTAAATTGAAAATGACCTAACTAATTGAATTATTCTGAATAACGAGTGTCCTAAAAATTGCCTGGATAAAATTTGATGTCTACGGCTGCCCCTCTTTGGCTGTTGCTGAGTTTCAGGAATAAGGTAAAAATTGATAGACATTATTTTATCCGAGGCATGCTTGAAGCTGCCTTATGTTCCTACATTGAAAAGACTAAATTTAATATAATGCCAGGACAAGATATAATTTTGGTGGTGATTCTGAGATTTTCTTGGTAAAATTTAAAGTATGAATTTTTGGATGAAAAACCTAGACTGCGATCCTAGGCTCGACCTATCCCCAGGTTTGATTTAAAATGACATAGTGCCAATGTGCCAAATCATGACAGGCAACATTAGACTTTTGACAAATTTTTTAACAAATTTTGGATAAAAGACCTAGACTACGATCCTAGGCTTGACCTATCCCTAAGTTCGACTTAAAATGACAAAATGCCAACATGTTAAATCACGACCAGCGATGTTGGTCTTTTGAAAAGATTTCTTGACCGAGTGTCTTGACTGAGGTTCTTGATAGGGGATTTCTTGACAAAGTGTCTTGATTGAGGTTCTTGACAAAAGTTCTTGACAGAGTGTTCTGATTGAGGTTTTTGACATAAGTTCTTGACAGAATATGCCAATAAGTCGGATCATAGCATTTTAGCAACATTAAACTTTGAAAAAGATTTCTTGACAAAGGGTCTTGATTAAGGTTTTTGATAAAAATTCTTAATAGAGGATGTCATTGAGTCGAATCATAGCATTCCAATGATGTTAAACCATGAAAAAGGATTTTTTGACAAAAGGTCTTGACGAAGGTTTTTGACCAAAACTTTTGACAATAGATACTAATAAGTCAGATCACGAAATTCAAGCAATGACATTAAACTTTAGAGAGATAAGGGTCTTACTTGAGCAGCCTTTCAATTTGCCAATTTTCAATATCAAAGATTCTTACCAAAAGTTTGTCGAGATTCAATAGATACTGCTTGACATGATATTAATAGGACGATGTTATGCTATGACAATATGAATGCATGATATAATGATGTGTATGTGAGTTTCTTGATAGTGTGACTACATGATCATGGTATAAGGTCTAATGCGGAACAAACATTAAAAATTTCTCTTTCAATTAGTTGCCATTTTCTGATGCTGCACTCTAGACATTAATGGGCTTTGTGATCATGATTCCCTTGATGCTTGGATGATCATTTCTTGACTCGATATCCTAGATAAGCTATTCTTGACAGGCTGAGAATTGGGTTGGTTATGTTTTTTTGACTCAGAGTATTTAATGATCCTTTCTGATAGTGTTATTGGATATTTTTGGTGATTTATGGGTTGGGTGACTATTTAATTTGGTTAGTGTTTAGGTCTTGACAGAATTTTCACTGAGTTTTGATTGTATTTTTTGACTGATGATTTTAGAAGTTAAGGATAAATCAACACATGATTATGATAGGTAGGTCTTGGTGTAAGGGGAAATTCATGATCATAACAATCAAGGCATGAACAAAACTCTTTGTGCTATTCTTGTCATTTCGATGTAATATCAAGAAATCTTTATGTGAATTTTATTTGATTATCGAGTATTATTAATTAAATGGTAAAATGTAATGCAAATATGGGTGGAAAGGGTTAAGAGAAACAAGGTAATATTTTATTCATGACAAAAGGTGATTCCATTTAGTTTACATTTGACAAACAAGAGGCAGAATGACAATAAAGTGACCTTTTAGGCAATTAATGCCCTTGACAATCTTGACATAAACATTTTTTGAAATATCTTAAGATCTTTCCCAAACGATCAATATGTCTGATGTGAGTTAATATTTTGAGGACACTTAAGCTTACCCTGTTCCATTTTGCAAATGCTTCCAACTTGGGTGTTTGCTTCCTTATCCCTCTAAAAATGGGTTAGGTTTAGGTAAAGTCTAACTCTAATTCAGCTAAGGTTTGATATGATTTGATTAGAGTTTCGACTTCGTTTATTTGAAGTAAGGTTGAGTTTGATTTGATATGGCCACGGCTGAATTAGGTTTGACTAAAGCTTTTCTAACAGGTATTTAGCTAAAGTCTGATTTAGTTAAACCTTGGGTCAGGTCAAAGCTAAGTTTCTTAAGTCGCCCTTTCAGGTTTTGACTCAAGTCAGGCAGGTTGCCGGAATACCCTTTAAGGTTTTCATCCAAGACTGTATTTTTTTTTGTTTATTATTTTTTTGTTTTTTTTACTGAGGATGCCTTTTTGGGTTTTCATATTTTAGGCATAATATCTCTTGATTGAGTCTGAATTGATTGGGTTGGGCAAGACACTGCCATCCATTTCCATTAAGATCAAGGCCCCACTAAAGAAGGCTTATTTCACGACATATAGTCCTTCCTAATTTGGGGTCTACTTGTCTCTGGCATCTTTATGGATTGAAAGGATTTTCTTGAGCACCAGATCTCCTCCATGAAACTGGTGGAGGTGAACATTTTTGTCATAGGCCCTAATCATGTGCTTTTGATACATTTGCCCATGATAGATGGCTTTCATTTATTTTTCTTCGATAAGGTTCAACTGATTATACCTACCTTTGACCCGTTTAGCTTTCTCAAGTTTGGTTTCCATCAAAACTCTTAGAGAAGGGATCTCAACTTTGATAGGTAGGACGGCTTCCATCCCATAGACTAAGGAGAATGGGGTAGCACCCACGGATGTTCAGACTGAAGTTCGATATGCATGAAGTGCGAAAGGTAATTTCTCATGCCAATCTTTGTAAGTCTTAACCATTTTCTCGACTATTTTCTTGATGTTCTTGTTAGCTGCCTATACTACCCTATTCATTTTCGATTGGTATGGCAATGAGTTATGATGCTGGATTTAAAATTGGGAACATACTGCTTGCATCAAGTTTTTTTTCAAGTTGTGAGCATTATCAATGATGATATGTTCGGGAAGCCTATATCAATAGATGATGTCTTATTTTATGAACTTGTAGACAACTGACTGAGTGACATTGGCATATGAGGTTGCCTCCATCCATTTAATGAAGTAATCGATTGCCACTAAGATGAACTGATGTTTGTTAGAGGCCTTAGAGGTGATGGGCCCAATCATATCCATGCCTCACATAGAGAAGGGCCATGGAGCTATCATGACATGAAGTGGTGAGGCCGGGACGTTGATCTCATCTGCATAAATCCAACACTTATGACATTTTCGAGCATAATTGATATAGTCTTTTTCAAGAGTTAGCCAATAATAACTCGATCTCATGACTTGTTTGGCCATCCGGTGCCCATTAGCATACGTGCCATAGATTCCCTCATGAACTTCTTTTATGTTCTTTTTGGCTTTAGGAGCATTAACGCATCTGAGTAACACTTGATCTTGACTCTTCTTGTATAAAATGTCCCCATCCAGAATGAATCCCATAGCCATTCTCTTGATAGTCCTTTTGTCATTTTCTGTGGCATGCTTGGGATATTGTTGATCCCTGATGTATAAAAGGATGTCATGGTACCATGGTAAGCCATTTTTCTCTTCTTCAACATTCTAACAATGTGCTAGAGTTGTATAAATGCTCATTTGAATATGAGCAATATCTAATTCTCGATTAACTTTAAACATGGATGATAATATGGCTAAAGCATCGATTATTTAGTTTTTTTCCTGAGGTAAGTACTGAAAGCTAATATCATCAAATTCTTTTTTGAGTTCCAAGATCAATTTCCCATAGTGAATCAATTTAGCATCATGCGATTGCCACTTTTCTTTCAGCTGATAGATGACTAGGGCTGAGTCACTGAAAACTTACAGAGTTTGGACATTTCTCTCGATAGCTGCTTAGAGCCCCATGACACAGGCTTTATATTCTAGTATATTATTGGTGCAATCAAAGTTCAACCTAGCTATAAAAGGATAGTGACTTTCCATCAGATGAAATCAATATTGCCTCAATTCCATGCCTTAAAGCATTTGACGCTCCATCAAAATACATTTCCCATGATTGGTCATGCCTATTGATATCTTCCCCTTTAGTGATGCACATCAAATCTTCATCTGGGAAATCAAAGCTTAAAGGTTCATAGTCGCCTGTCACCCAGCTTGCTAAAAATTCAGCTATCACGCTACCTTTGATGGCTTTTTGGTTGACATAAACAATGTCGTATTCGAAGAGCAAGACTTGCTACCTAGCCAATCTTTCTGACAATGTAAGGGCTTTGCGCAAATATTGGGTAGGGTCGAGTCTCGCAATTAACCATGTGGTGTGGTATAGCATGTATTACCTAAGCCTCTTGGCCATCCAAACCAAAGCATAACACAATTTCTTAACTGTGGAGTAGTTGTTTTCACAGTCCTAAACTTGTTTTGCTCAAGTAGTAAAGTGCTTGCTCTTTCTTTCCGGAATCATCATGCTACCTAAGTACACAACCCATAGACTTGTTAAAAGCTACCAGGTAGAAGATCAAAGATCGACCAAGAACTGGTGGTACTAGAATTGGTGGGTTTGACAGATAGTTTTTAACCTTGTCAAAAGCTTTTTGACATTTGTCATTCCATTCCCTAGAATTCTATTTGTAGAGAAGCCAGAAAATAGGGTCACATTTATCGATGTCTTGGGATATAAATCTGGAGATATAGTTCAGTCTTCTTTATAAAATTTTTTCCTCCTTTTGGGTTCGAGGTGGTGGCATGTTTTGGGTAGCTTTGACTTTATCTGGGTCAAGTTCCATTCCTTTTTTGCTAACAATAAAGCCTAGTAGCTTGCTTGAGATGACACCAAAAGTACATTTAAAGGGTTTAACTATAGCTAAAATTTTTGCAACCATTCGAAGTGCTTTTAAAGATTTGTGACATGCTCGTCTCCTCTTATTGACTTGGCAATCATATCATCCATATAGAGCTCAATCTCTTTGTGCGTTAACTCATGGAATATTGTCACCATGGCTCTTTGATAAGTTGCCCTTGGATTTTTTAGCCCAAAAGGCATGACTTTATAACAAAATATGCTCCACATGGTTACGAAAGTAGTTTTCTCCATATCTTCAGGTGCCATTTTAATTTGATTATAACCTAAAAACCCATCCATAAAGGAGAACAAGGAGTTCTTGGCTATATTATCGACCAAAGTATTGATATGAGGCAGCGAGAAATTATCTTTCAGACTAGCCTGGTTTAGGTCCCGATAATCAACACACATTCGTATTTTGCCACCTTACACACATTCATACTTTGCCACCTTACACACATTCATACTTTTTCACCTTTCTTAGGGATTGGGATAATGTTGGCAATAGCATTCGTATTTTGGATATTTGGCTATAGTAAGGAATCTTGCCTTAAATTGTTTCTTGACTTATCCCTTAACCTTAAAGAGCATTTTTGGTTTCATCCTCCTTAACTTTTGCTGGATTGGTTTGCATTTAGGTTTAAGGGAAGCTTGTGGACCATAATGTTGGTATCTAATCCAGGCATGTCTTGATATGACTAGGCAAATACATCTCGATACTCTTGGAGTAGGTTTATTAGTTTGGTTCTAGTGGAGGGTTTTATGGAAGTTCCAATTTTAACCTCTTTTCGATCTTCTTTAGTCCCTAAATTTATAACTTTAATTGGTTTCTCATAAGGCAAAATCTATTTTTCTCATAGTAGATCTGATGGTATGGAGTTCCCCTCAAAATCTCCATCGAAATCAACTTTACCAGTACAAATTGATCGTTCAAAATCAATCTCTAGGAGCTCATCTAAAATGTCCATGTCACTTTATTGGAGCACCTGAAAGGTGAATAAATAAGCAATATAGACAAAACTATATGCAGACAAAGAATTAGAGTAAGGGTAAAGAATAAAAATGGCCATACAAGATGAAATGCTTTATGCAAAACTCTATTTTATTGATCATATTCGATAAAAGATGCCCATTATAAAACCTCTACGAGCTATGAGGCAGAAGTAAGTAGGTTTTTTTCTTGACATACACGAAAATAGACTTAAAAAACACAAGGGTTTTCGACACAGGCTCGCTATCAAGAACAAATTCTGGTGGATAAGGGTAGGTTTCATTACTCCACTTCAACTAGCTCAACTGATCATCAACAGCAGGGATATGAAGGTTGGTGGGAATACCATCAGTTATGGTCCTAATTCTTGACCTAACAAACAAGCTATTCTCTGATCTCTAATCTTCTTAACTTGTTGTTTCTTGTACTGCATGTTAGACTTAAATCCTAAGCCTTTCTTGTCAACCTAGTTACTGATATCGAAACCTTTGGCCATTCCTTGCAGATTTTTACCAAGCCCCTTTCCAGTTCGGCAACCTTTGCCAATAGTCAACTTCAGACCCATGTTGGTATTCCTCGATAGTCGAGGCTCAAAAATCAACAAGCTTTCTCTTATGAATGTAGCATTGACAAACTCGAATGACTGAAAGGACCGCTCAAGTGCATCCTCATTTGGTTCGGTAAAGGTAGCATTAGTAAAAACAGTGACAATCATCTCTTTTTTAACTTTAACACTGACTATTTTGTCTTTGATTATGAATTTTAGCTTTTGATGCAAAGATGAGGGTACTGCCCCAGCTGAATGTATCCACAGCCTTCCAAGCAAGAAATTATAGGATGGGGTGATTTCCATTACTTGGAAATCAATCTCATAAGTGCATAGGCCTATCTGAAGTAAAATAGTGATGTTTTCAGTGACTCCATGATAGGTCCCATTGAACGCTCGCACTATCATAAGGCTATGTTTGATGTGGAAAGCATCAACATGAATCCTATTTAAGGTAGGCAAGGGCATGATATTGAGGGCAGCACCATTTTCTAAGAGAACTTTTGGTAAGATGCGACCTTTGCAATAGGTAGTAATATGTAGGGCTTTGTAGCTACCTCTACCACCAGGAGGGATCTCATCATGAGTGAACGAGATATAGTTATCAGCAATGATATTGTTCACTAAGTGATCCAATTTGTTTACTAAAATATTGGGCGGTATATACACCTCGTTCAACACTTTCAATAGTGCATTTTTACGAACTTCTGAGTTAAAAGAGTAAAGACAGTGTAGAGATCTTAGTTGGTTGTTTGCTCAACTAATCGACAATGCTATATTCGTTGTACTTGATAAATTTTAAAAACTTATTGGCCTTTTTCTCATCTACTACCTCTTTAATCTTCTTGAATTTTGAGTCCTTGGTCTTGACCTGAGGGGTGTTGGAAATCGGAGTGACATTAATCTTCTAATTCTCTTGAGTAGGAGAACCATAACATCTATCGTTGCGGGTTAAATGGCTAACTCATGATGAGTTGATAGCAGCAGTTGATTGAGTAGGCTCCCTGATTATCATGACTCACCCCTCATATTTCCAAAGAATAGCTTTATTGTTCTTATATGGGAATGGTGTAAAAGTCTCTATGAATAGCCTCAGCATTAGCGTCGAAGAACTCGCCTTAAAAATTAATTGTCCATAGAGGATAAGGGGTCGTCCTCTTCCATACAGTGGTTGTCGTTTCTTACCTAACCAGATTCACTAATTCGATAGGAGATGCTTGCTTCTTATCGACCGTTGCTTGAAATTCTTTGCATGTTTGAAGAGTATGCCTATGAATAGTGTGGAAGTCATAGAAATCATCCAGTTATTCTTTTGATCTTTCAACCGCATTAAGCACTTCCGACTAAATTAATATTTGCCAAACCAGATTTATTTCCATCTTGACTTCTTCTATGTTCTTCTTAATCTTATAATTATCCTTAACTCTAATCATGTTTACTGTTAGGTCATCATAGTTTGGTAGGGGATGCACAGCGACATTTGGCCCTTAGTTTTTTCCAAATTGTAAAACCTTAAAATCAATAAGGCTATGTACCTTCCGTTTGAAAAAAAATGCAGTTCTTAGTATCATACACTACTACCTAGTGTAGACGCTCATTTTGTCCTGACCAATCTTTAGTATCTTAGGAGTTAAAGGTGACAAAAAAATAGAAAAAAATCGAGGGACGATTGTCAGGTGACGTGTTGCCTGGTGATAAAGTTTTTTTGGGAAGGTTTAAAATGCCTACGGACTGCCTTAAAGAAAAATACAAAAATAAGGCATCAAAGGTTATTTTCAGGGTGTCATTGGAGTCATTCAAGTGAGTACATAAGCCAATTTTCATCTTTTTGTGACCAAGATAAGACAACTCAAAGAACCTAAGGTATATGCAGGTCATATGGGTGCTTAAACATTATCACAAGGTTTTCACGTTACCAAAATTTTGAATTTTCATGTGTAGTATCGATACATGAGGGTTTGGTATCAATACCTAAGGAATGATATCGATACCTAGCATGATTGTATCGATACAAGTCTTGGCAGTAGCTAAAGTTGTGATTTTTGGAGAAATATATCGATACACAAGCATAAGTATCGATATAAGTCCATGGAGTATGATACAGGGCTCTAAAGTCTTGAGACTGGTAGCAATTTTTCTTCTTAGTATCGATACATACCTCATTGTATCGATACTTAGGAAAAAAATTACCTTGTGTATCGATATAGTAAGGCATTTTGCCTTGCTCGAACCATTTTTCAACCTTCAAAATCTAATTCAAACATGTTTTTAGCACCAAGAAACCATCATAAAGCATTACAAACCTTGGCTTTGGGCCAATGATCTGATTTAAACAAGTTTAGGGCCCAAGCAACCAATGCTAAAGGTCACTTTCATAAGAGATATGGTGGTAAAAAGGGGTGGCAGGCATATTAGTAGTTAGGAGGTTGTTGCAGCCTTTCTGATTACTTTTTTAGCATGGCAGAACCAATAGCAATGGGGAGGCAACTAAGCATGTTACTTGGATGTCTCCTTGGGCAGAAAACAAAACCCAATAATGCCCTTGGTTTATCTCTAAAAGCCATTGGCTGAGCAAGAAGATAAAGCGAACAAGCTACCTCAAAAAAAAAAGAGGGCTCCCATCTATAAAAAAACTCTCCAGCAATCCCAAAAAACTCTTCACCTATCTCTATAAATCCTCCAACCATTCTCAGCCCTAAAAACATTTTGAAAAACACTGTTTCATTGGCCTTCATACTCCATTCCCGTAGCTACCCTAAACCACCACTAAAAAACCTTTAAGAACCCAACTTTCCACACATTTTGATCCTTAAAACGCCTCACCATCAACCATACCACCAGAAAGCTACTTTTTTTCATTCTTTTCTTGCTAAATAATACCAAGGAGAAGGAAAAAATTGAGCCTACAGCCACTACTTCGAGAAAAAGGAAAGTTCAAGTTTTTGGTATATCTCTTCTACCTTGGGCTTTGTAGTTTCTGTTTTGTCATTAACATCATCTTAGTAAACCCTTTTTATGCTTTTATGGCCACCCTAGGACTCCCATGCATTTTTTGTGGCTTTGGTTGTGGTAGTTTAGGATTTTGATGTCCTTCTTGGTGCCTACATACTGTTTGGCATGCTCTTTTACATTTTCATCATCATAATAGCCTCTGTCCATGTACTTCTTGCCATGTTCCTTCCATATTCACATATGTATCTCAAGCTTAAAACATGCATCTTAACATGACATAAGTATGCTCATACATTTCCTAGTAGCTTAATAGGTTCCATGAAATAAAAGTGCCTTTTTTAGCATGTTAATCCTAAGTATGTTCATGCATCTATATATCATCTCCATGCATTCTTTTTATCTTTCCTATGAAAAATTTCATCTTTGCTTACGCATATATGTTCTCTAATATTATGTTTATGGCACTTTGCTTGTGTTGAGATGCTTGTTTAAATGCTAAAAAACTCGATTTAAAAAAAAAATCCCCAAGTTAGGCACATGCTGTCTCCCATATATGGAGAATAACATGGGCTTAAGATTTTTATGAAGCTGGTTTTCAAACATTGGGGGTAAAGCAAGTATTCAATTTTTCATCGAATGACTATTCATCTATTGTACTTTCATGTAAATAGAGGCAATAAAGCTCTACAAAAAAATCATGGTTCAATTTGATCTTGTCTAAGAGGGAATTAAACCGCTTTTACCTTAAAATGACATCAAATTTTCATTTTCAGGGATACTCTAACTCCATTGCTCTAAGGGGATACTCCAACCCACTTTTACCTCAAACTGACATTGAATTTCTAATTTTGGGGATACTCCAACCCCATTACTCTAAGGGGAGACTCCAACCCTGCTTCCACCTTAAATCTAATATCAATTTTTTATTTTTGGGGACACTCTAACCCCACTCTTTTGAGGGGATACTCTAACCCTGCTCTTTATATTCCTTCTAAAATCTAAGCTTTTCTACTTCTCAAGTCATCAAAACCTTTTTCTCCTCAAATTTCCACCAAATCTGATTAAGTCTCAACATTGACGTCTCAGTTATTCATCAATAATCGAAGACAACTACGAGATATATTTTAGCCATCCCTCTTTTTTATGTATTTTGTGTGTTTATTTTTTTTGTATGGATTTATTTATTATTTTCTTTGCTATCTTACTAATGTGTTTCCTCTTGTAGGGACCTCGAGCATTCATGCTTTAAAAATAATTTTCAAAATCACAAAACAATATCTCGTGTTGGTATCTCTCTAGTGCCAAAAATGAAATATTTGATTTTTTTAACCCATCTAGAGATCATTTTCATTAAAAACCCCTATGTTTCTGACCTCTTTGAGGCGCATAGGTGATTAAATTTTGATTAAAACTCAGACTTATATCTTTACAAAATTTCATGCATTAGAAGGAATTGTATACAAATAATGATAAAGATGGAACCGAAAAAACTAAGATTTAAATAAGATATAGTTAGATGGTATCGATTTTCGAGCATCGTAGGGGTGCTAATCCTTTCCCACATGTAACCAACTTTCAAACCCAAAACAACAAATCTTTGGTATTATTTTTAATAGGCATCCGATCATGCCTAACTTAAAATGATCGGTGGTGACTCTAAGTTTATGGCCACTTAGTGGTGGCTATCTAAGACTAGTCAGATGAGTGATTCGTCCAACGGTCTTTTACTCCTTCATGTCAAACATTAAAATATTTTTAAAGTTGAGCGAGCTTTGGCCCTCCAGATCGTCTGAAGTTTGTAAAGGTCAGACATATGGAACGTCAACACCCGATATGATAATCATAATAGGCGTTACGGTTATACCACTAAAGGTATAGAGGTTTCTTCTTTGGGACATACACGAGAGCAACTAGATGCCTGTGGAATAAAGCTTGATAAAGCTCTTTGTAAGTCATTAGAATAGGGCTAAACTATTGTTTTTGCTATTTTGCACTCTGATTATTTGGTGCACTATTGACGAGATTGTTGACATTATGGTTGGCTTGTAGGTGGTTGTTTTGTGTTAGATTCGGTGGAACATTAAAGGATGGGTTGCAGGTTGTGGCATAAACTGATTGAGAATGTATCATAATAGGGCTAGAGTAGGGTGCATTTGGGTAGTAAGGACTAGGCGCTTGACACCAACTTGATTGGGATAAGTTGGCATAGCTTATGGCATTTGCCTCTCTTTTTTTCTTCTTGTTAGCAGCAGGTCTCTTGCTCGATCCAGATGACTCACCCACGGACATCCTACCACTCTTAATTGCTACGTTAATTATCTCACCGAAAACTAGATTTATGAACTTTTTAGTGGCATTTCCTACCATTTTTTCATAACGGAGCATGCAAGGTGTTGATAAAGTCATGGTCATCTCCTTTTCAGTTAAAAGGGGGTTGGACCAAAGTGCTTCTTCCCTCCAGCATATTGCCTGAAACTTTCAGTTAATTTTTTCTGTAAGTTCATAAGAGAGAAATGGTTAGGGGCTAATCTAAAACATGTTAGTATTGGTTCAAGAAGGCCCTGGCCAAATCAGTCTATGACTGAATTTCAACATTGTCAAGCTCTATGTACCATCGAGCGATTGCCATAGTTAGACTATGTTGAAAATAGTGGATAAGAAGTTTTTCATCTTTCTCGCACCCTGTCATCCTTCTAAGGTACATCTGAATGTGCATAGTAGGGTCGGTAGTTCCATTAAACTTTTCAAAATCTGGCACCTTGAACTTTGGTGGAATAACAAGACTGGACACCAAAGATAAATATTCGGCATCAATGGCTTCAAATTTGTTACTCTCTTCAATAGCTATAAGGCATTTCTCTAATAGCTAAAACTTGCTCATATCATCAACAGACATTGCAGATTTTCGGGCATTCATCATTTCTTGCTCGTCATGGTCAAGGGTAATGGGATCAGTTGGAGAAACTCTCGTATTTGCCTCTTGAAATCTAAGGATGAATTGATTGACTGCCATAGGGTTCAAGTAGATTACCAGTAGTACCAACGGGGCTGGCATTGTGTTAGGTTGATGCTTTTGGTGAGTCTCTTCCTGAGTAGCTTCAGTACTACCGGTGGGGTGATTTTCTAGGTTAGCCAGTTTTTTTCGATATCGACGGTACTAGCTTGTCCTTTTTCCTTAGCAGAGGCTGTCATTAACTTTATCAGTTTCATGATCTGGCTTACATCTCATCTTGTTAACAGAGCATTTGTTCTTAAGATTCCTTGTACATTAACTCTAGACGTTCAATACGTGCTTGATGATCATTTTCCATGATCCTTTTGCGGTGGCATGTATTATAACGATGTGAAATAATCGGTTCCGTGTTCCTTGTTCGACTTCAGAATCTTTTGCACTTTTATGAATATTCCTGTATTAGACTCTTATGACACATGTTTATTGATGATTGCTCATGATGGAATGATGGAATAATGTTATGCATCAAATCATGACAGTGAATGATTATTAATATGAATAAAGTAGCAAAATAATCAAGCTAATTATGCAAATATGAAAGATAATTGGCTTGTAGGATAGCTTTAACAATAGTGTCTTTCATGGAGCAAGAAACAAAGTTTGATCATATATGGTTGCATTCGAAGGTGTCTAACATTATTGCATCATTTAGTCACATGTTTGAAGAACTTTAATGACTTTTGTTCATGGTCTCTAATGGGTATTATATCTTGCCTTAAAGACTGGGCTACTTTGGTTATGTCCATCGCATGTCTTCAGGACTTATCTGGCCCTCTTTATGTGTCTTTGAGGCTTGACTATGTTTAAGGTCCTCGAGCTTATCTTTGAATTGTTAATCCTTGAACCATGCTTTGACATCTTAAAAAAATGAAGAATGAAAGTGAGCTATTGTTTCACGACAGACACCCTTAGCTAAACATTAAACCTTTAGCCAATTGTCCTATGATGATGATTATGATGCATGCACCAATCAGAAAAAAAGAAAAGAAAAGAAAGGAAAATAGGTCATAACAATATAAAATGCCCTACCAATAGCGTTACAATGCCTAAAGGCAAACAAGACAATTGTGACAGCAAATGGACAGCATAACGATGTGTTTGTGTTAAAAAATTACTTGTAATGAGACAACATGATACCTCATAGGGACAAAACTAAGTGACCAGGTGGTGATGTTCGTTCGTCACCATCATTAAGCTATTGTTTAGATAGCCTAACAGTTTATATAGGTTAGATATGACTCTTTTAAAATGACACGTAGTATTATATGTGATAACATTCGCTTGCCATCACCCACTTATTAAAGAAGGTTAGCCATAGAATGTAACAGCATACCCTAAGAAATGATCATCAAAAGTATAAATGTGGGTGACAACATTTGTTCATCATCACCTACATAATCATGGTATATAAGAGTAAAGGTAATAAGTGTTTCCTCGAGTAGCCCTATTTTTTGGGTTATTCTAGTAGCAATCCAGTATGGTTTAGCTTGTGGAGATCACTATATGGGCTTGAGTTGACGTCTAACTTGGTATCTGAATCGCTCCTCTATTCGATAAGGATAGCCGAGGCACCTCGATCCTAGGCCTTTCATAGGTTAAGCAGAACAGGTTTGATCCAGTAGATGTATTTCTCTATGTAAATGTAGAAGGGCACTCACGAGAGACATAGGTAATTTACACCCTGGAAGGTCTTGCTAAGCCTATGTGGAGGGTTACTCATGAAGGCAGATAGCTCATTTCCTCCTAATAATTAGGATACTAACCTTACCATGGAATTTGGTAGGAATCTAATGCAAATGCAAGTGCACAGTGTGTGTCAGGGAAACAATCAAACCTTTTGTTTACCCCTATATTTACCATATTTATTAAATCTATATTTATTCAAGAATGAGGCAATCCTGATTAATCTCATGGAAAAATCATGACAAATAGAATATTAATAGACAAACGTGGAAGGGGAATATTGTTAAATAATGATCGAGACCAAAGAAATCAAGACCTAAGAAGGACACACCTAGTCATAGGCTTAACTCTCTAAATTTGTCCCCAGCGGAGTCGCCAAGCTGTCGACACCATGCATCCCATGAAGGAAGTGCATACAACTTAAGAGTGTTTCTTAACGAGGAAAAGTCCTCTCAATCGGGACTCTTCTTCTCTTTTTTTCACGTGATGGTATCCAAAAAGTATGGATTCTCGACTCTTGACCCTAAAAGGAGACTGTAGAACGAATCGCTCACCTAACTAGCCTTAGAGTCACCACCAATCATTTGGGCTAGGCATGATAGGATGCCTATCAAATTTGATATTTTAAGTTATGAAACTCAAGACATTGGTTTCACGGTTTACGTGGTCTAAAGATTCGATGGTTGGGTTTGGGAGACCCACAACGAGGTATGAACCTCTTTGCGATGCTCGAAATCGATACCTTTCTAGCCATGTCCCAACTTGGTTTCGATTTCCTCAGTTTTGACTTGTCATTATTTAATATAATCCCCTTTTCAATACATGGATTTTGTATAAAAAAGTAAACTTAGGTTTTAAAGAAAATTTGAATCTCATGTGCGCCTCGGAGCAGTGAGAAACATAGAGATTGTGATTAAAATGGCCTTCGAGTTTATTATTTTTTAAAAATGTCAGATATTTTGGGTCAAGCATTAGAGAGATACCGACATGAAATATTGTCCTTTGTGATTTTTTTAAAAACGGTTTTAAAAATATGAATGTAAGATGAACAACACAAAGGAAACGTGTTAGTAAGATAAAAATATAATATCGCATAAAAATAAATCACACAAAAGAGGGGAAAGAGGAAGGGATGATAGGAATGTATCTCGTTATTGTCATCGATTATCTTGAAATAACCGAGTTCACAATTTTAGAAACGCATTGAGATCCATAGACTAATCGAAGCATAAAAATTGGGTTTGAACATTGAAAAATTCAAAGAAAATCCAAGGAGAGAAAATTTGATTTTTTTGATGATTTTAAGAAAAATGAGATTGACAAATTTAAATTGATGAATTTTGACTATTTTTTGACAATTTTTTAAAAAAGAATGGGGTTGGAGTATCCCCGCAAGAGACGAGGTTGGAGTATCCCTATAAATGACGACTTTGCTAAGTTTTGAAATTTGAATAAGGTTTGCAAAAGCGAGATTGGAGTATCCCCAATGGAAACTTTAATGATTTTAGAGAACCAAGCTAAAAGGATTTATCTTGACAAAGGTTCAGTGATTCTTGACATAATGACAATTTATTTGACAAATTCTCGATGAAATAGGTGATTTTTTATTAAAAAAAATTGATAAAAATAAGGATGGTAAAGCTTAAAAAAAGTTCATGCCTTGATCTAAGTCTCCATGAGTCAATGCATGTTCCTTTAGACTAGATGGATTGATCGGGATCACATGGAGACATTTGAATGCCTCGGAGTGGGAGTTCAGAGGAATCAACTAATCTTAAACAACGTTGAAAATAGGGGACAACATCACTCTATTCCCATTTTCAATTTTATTCTGGACAAATTCGAAAGTTCTAAGGGTCATGTAAGGTACCATTGGAAAGTTAACTCGATAAGAATCAAAATAAAATTATTCCAAAAATCCTAAAAAATTGCCTCCTAGGCAGAAATATTTTTCACATTAGGGACTGGTTCGACATTGGCAGCATATCAGGGAAAGTGGGGTAGCTAACTTTGAAAAATCATTTTGGACTCATAGAAAATCTTTAAATTGCAAAGGATATCTTCATGGAAAGGAAATTTCACGAACTTTTTGTGAAAAATATTTGAAAAATCCAAAAAAAAATTTGGTGGGCTGAATCGGCCCAAACAGAATGTGAATCGCTAATTTTAAGGTTTCCAAATAACAAAATTTCAAAAAATCATAACGCATTCATCCAGAATGATCCGAGGGAAAATGAGACACAATTGGAAAGATGATTCGGTGCCCTTATAGGAAAAAATGTCAAAAAATTTGTGAAAAATTGTTTATGGTTTGAAAATAATTTTTCAAGTCATGAATATAGTGCTGCCAACATAAAATAGGAAGAATATTCAGTTTTCTCATACTTATTCGGACTAAATGCGAGCCATGGACATCCGAATAAATGTGGCAAAAAACAATGAGTGACATGGGCTTCACTAGCTCATCTACAGAATCCCAGAGTAATTTGGGATGATAAAACAGCCTGTTGACCATACGATAAACACAAGGATTCTAAGCAAACAGCAAGGCATGAACAAATTTTAACACTAAAAAGGACATTATACTTTAGAAAAAGAATATTTTGCTTCTTTTAACCTTGAATCCCTACATAAATAGGTTAATATTACCCCAAGATTAAAGTGTCAATTTGTGAAAAATAATAAACCAAGATTAATCTCATTATTTGGGTTAATTTTAATATAACTTGGGGTGTTTTTCTTGACAAGTGTATATATATATATATATAAACATTATCAAATCAAACAAGTATGATAAATAAATAAATAAATAAACAAATAATATTAAAAATCAAAGGCATAGAACAAATATAATCAAGAAATATTTAAACAAGCATTTCATAACGATAAAATGCAACCTCAAAAATAAAATGGCACCCCACGTCCCAATACCAGTTTTAATTTTGACATTTTATGTTTGAAGATTGGTGAGGCTTGGTGGCTGGTTGTCTTTTCTTCTATTTGGTAGCCTGGGTTTGAAACCCAAGCCACTTAATTTGGTTTTTTTTCTTTTTTTCCTTCTTCTTATTTTCTTTCTTTCTTTCTTCTTTCTTACCCAAAAACCAGACCAAAACAGGAAAAAAAACCCAAAAATCGACGACCAACCATCGCGCCAGATGCAAGCCACCGTCATCAGTTGTCACTCATCGATGACGGTTAGCTCTTAAACTTTACCTCTAGACTCTTTTCATCCTTCTCTTTTCGAATCCGGAGTCATATTTTTCTAAATTATTTTAGATTTTTCTAAATCTATAGGAGAAGTTTAAACCCTTTACCTCAAATCCGACCGTCGTCCACTGTTAGATCGTTCCTAAACTCTAGTATGTTCTTCCCCTCTATGTGAGCTTTCTTTTCACTGTTCGGATCCTTAAAATAAGTATCGAAACCTCTTTAAATAAAACCCCTTCTTTGATTTTTTGATTTTCTTATGTGTTTCTTTTTAAAAGCTTGTATTTTTTTTTAATTCTTGAAATTTTTTTTCTGAGCCCCCTTTTTTTCCTCTCTGATGGTTATATGCACCAAGAAAAAGCTAAAATGGTTGGTGGTTTGGGAACCAGATCCATGGCAGAAGCGGCTATGGTTGGTTTTGCAAATGAACAGAGCTGTTTGTTTTGTCTTTTTTCATTGTTTTTTTATTTATCATTTGTTTTTGTCATTTGATAACAAAAACTTAGCTTTGGTTTATGGGTCATAAGTGACCTATTTTACAAAGATGGCTTAGGTTTAAAACCTAGGCCACTCATTTTTTTTCTTTTTGTCTTTTTATTTGTTTTTGTCATTTTATGATACAAATTCATGCTTAGCGTATGGGTCACTTATAAGGTGGCCTTGGTTCAAAACTCAAGCCACTCCTCCTTTTTTTGTTTTGTTTTGTTTTTTTTGTTTTACTTTTTGATATGTTTTTTGTTATTTATGACTAAAGTATATGCTTGGTGTGTTGGTCATGGGTTACAGATTTCATAAGGGTGGCCTAGGTTTAAACCCAAGTTATTTTTTTATTACTTTTTTGTATTTTTCCAAATAAGCCTAAATTGAAATGAATTAAGTCTAATTAATCCTTATCCAACAAACCTAAATTAAAATGGCTTGATTAATTGAATTATTTCGAATAACGAGTGTTCTAAAAATTACCCAGACAAAATTTGTTGTCTATAAGAAGTGTTAAAGAAGCCTATTTATAAACTTAAGATGAATTGTGACCATTGAGAATTAATTAGGATGGAGTTGAGACATTGGATACTTCATAAATGAGCCTTCCCATTCTTTCTCGCATTATGGAATCGACACATATACCGAGGGTATCAATAAACTATCTTTAAAACCCTTGAAATGTGATCGTTGAAGGCTGAATATTGATACTTGACTGTAAGGTCGATACATCATGTTTGGGTATGAACAGATCTTAAGTTTTTGAAGTAATTTAGCTACTAGCAAGGTCATGTATCGATACATACAAAAAATGTACTGATACTTTACTTTGAAAAACCTTAAAAAGTATTTTCCTTGACTTTAAAAAGATTTAACTCATCTCATAAATATTTTATACACAAGTATGCATTAAGAACATCATTTTTGAGAAAAACAAAGACTCAAAAATAATTTAGTATTTTTTAAAGTATTTTCAAGTTGATTAAAAAAATATGAAGTTGAAATATTTAAATATAAGCTAATTAAACTTAAGCTTTTATTATATCAAAACAAAGATCAATTTAAAACTAATATAGCTAACAATTTATATAATTTATAATTTTATTCATAATATTTTAGAATATTATTATTAATTCAACATCTAATCCAATGATTCAATAGTTGAATCAATGACTTAGACTTCATTTGGAGGAGAAAGTAGAGAAGTGACCCCTTCTCTCAATCTTGTGTCCAGTGAATTCTACAAACCCTAAGAAGGTGAAATTTTCATTTCACCCTTTTTTAACATTTAAAAAAAAATTATATAAAAGGTTTTAAATTTTTTATTTTATTAGTTTATTACAAAATTTTATTTAAATATTTTAAAATATTATTATTAATTTTGACACAAATATATGAACGTGTCAAATATACCTAAAACTAATTTCGATATCTGTAAAATTTATATATATTTATAGTACTTTGAACACACAAAAAAATATAAACATAAACAAAAAATTTTTTTAAATTGAATTACTGTAACGAATATGTAAATATGTCATAAATTGAGACACGATACGACCAAACGCATATTTCTCTAAATTAGAGTATAATGACAAACTATATAAAATATATGATTAACTAAAATACAATACAAACATAATAAAAAAAATAATTAAAACAAATACAAAAATAATATGAATATGACATAAATATATAAATATTTTAATATATATATAAAATATTATAATATTTTACGCACTGTAAAATTATATAAACACAAATACAAACAAAATTTTTTTCGCTATTCTTTTTCTCTCTCTCTTTCCTTTATTTATTTCTTTCTTTTCTCTCCTTTCTCTGCTTTTTTTTTTTCTCTACTCTCTCCCTATTCCCCATGACACATAAAAAAAAAAAAAGCAGTGATGCACGTTGAAACTAGGTTTCATTTGTCTAGTTCAAAGTATACACATGCTAGATGTTTATAAGTTTTACATATATATATATATATATA
>JBBYHL010000016.1:540318-550606 GCA_038381835.1 Adansonia madagascariensis | reverse complement strand
AAAAAAAAGGTTGAAATCATTTCAGTGGCAAAAATAAATTTAATATGTTAATAGAAATTATAATGAAAAAGAATAGAGGCAAAAAATCAATGGAAAAATAAGCGTTCTTGTATTAAAATATTGATTTTTTTTTCCTTTTTTCCCCAAGCACAGTCCGGACAAGACTTTTTTTCGGTGGGAGGTATTTTCCTTTTTTCTTTTTATTTGTTTTTGCCAGAGGTGATATCATAAAATCAAAATAAATTCAAGATTTTGATTCCAAAATTTCCACTACAAATTCTTATTATTATTATTTATTAATAATCTATCACAATCCCAAAACAGTCACTTCCAACAATGTTTTGAGGAGTGGCAGAGGAGGGAATGTTTCCTATATAAAAACCCCAAAGTAGTTGGACAAAGTGATACTAAATTATGAAAAAGAAAAATCTTCCTTTTTATATCCACATATCCAGTTAATCCTTAGATAAATTACCTTTCTTTCTAGTTTCTACAGAATCCAATGGGTTGCAGTTTCTCTAGCAGATCAGCGTCCAGAGTCAAGAATATTATCCGAGTGGTTCACCTGAATGGCTTTGTAGATGATATTGAGTATCCTGTTTCGGTTAGTGAAGTCACCGCCAGGACACCGAAACACTTCCTGTGCACTCCAGCTCAACTCGTTTCCAACAGCTCAATGGGTCTTGAACCTGATACGATCCTGGAAGCTGGCCATATTTATTTTCTTCTACCTTACTCTACACTGCAACCTGACGTGTCTTCAGTAGCCTTGGCATCTATTGCCAGAAAGCTCACTGCCAAAGCTAAGTCAACCAGGTGTAACGCTAAGTCATCGAGTCAGTCTGGCTCGATCCCGCTCTGGAGCTCACCCGCTAGGAGTCCTATCCACGGCATAAGGGAACCGGATTCGGGGCTTCTGTCTTGTCGGGCACAAAGGTTTTCTCGCATGCGGGCATGGAAACCAATTTTGGACACCATTAGAGAAAAGTCGTTTAACCGGCGAAGCGAATCGGATTTGCAGGAAACGTAGTCCAAAGGCAAATGAAATATATGGCTCGAATGCCGGATGGTATTATAATTGCAATTGTAAAAATTAAAGAAAAAAGGAATTATATTAATGTTTGACCTTGGTGTCTAAACTAAGTAGCTAGCTAGGATAGATTTTAATATAATGTATTGTGCTAAAGATGATGTTAGATAAGCTTCGTTGAATTTGAATGGATTGAATATGTACCCCAATTCTAATTCAGTTTGCATTCGCAAAATGTCTCAGTTCCAAAAAAAAATTGCCAAGAACAAAATTTCTTTTCTTTATTCATTAAAAAACATTCAAAAAATTATTTCATTTTATTTGTTTCTTCAAAACATATATATACATATATATATTAATTCCTATCTCTTTCTTCAAAAAAAAAAAAAAATTGGGTCTGGCACTTGCCCGTGCGTTCAGCCACGTACGGTTTATGCCTGGACCCGACATAAACGTATATAATAATGGTTTTTTTCTTTTCTTTTTTCATTTTAATTATTATTTGTTTATTAAGCTCTATTTGGATTAATGGTGAGATTGGTTCTACGGAATTTAGTTACTTTAGTTGTTATCACAATGTGTTGGAAATCTCGACCACATCGGACTTCCAGGCAGTGAATCCATTGTTTCTCTATTTTTTTTTCGTGTTTGAGGATCGAGTTGTCAAAGTGAATCACTCACTCGACTTAACCCTAAGAGTCACCACTAATCTATTTTGACTAGGTGAGATTGGTTACTTACAAGAGTTTATATTTTAAAGGTTACAAACCCTCGAAAATAGATTCTAAAATCCATGTTAATGCTAGAGATCACATGAAGGGATTCAGGAGTTAGTTGCAGTCATGAGTAAGCATTGATCCCTCTCATAACGCCCGAAAATCAATACATCTAATTACATGTTAATTTAAATCTCAATCTTTATTTTATTTTAGTATCCGATATTTAGTTATGATTCTCATATTTTGAAATTTATAAGCTAAATTTATTATTCCATTTAAAATAATTGGGTTTTCAATATTTTTTAAATCAAAATGTCATTCATACTTCGACGGATGAAAATAGAGAATATGAAGTTTGTTTCATGAAATTTGAAAAAATCTCAATTTTACTTGTTTTGAAAAAGAATATCTCATTATTAAAATAATCCATAAAACACTTCCCATATAGTAGGAGAAATTCCACATACTACTTTAACTAAGAGATATTACCTTGATTTCTTGAAAATTTCAATTTTATTAAAAAACAAAAATAACTAGACTCGATCTGGGACTCAAATTCAATGGTATTGTGTAAACCTAGACCTACAAGACTTAGTTTTGGTCGAAAAGACAAAAAAAAACTCTAAAGTACACCTTTGACATAAAAGTATCTCAGTGACCCTAAAAGATTAAAAAAAAATATGTCCCTGAGTGTACCATCGATATAAAAGTATCCTAGTACCCCTAAAGTATTTGATAATAGCATTAAATGACTAATCAACCCTAAGTACACCTTCAACATGAAAGTATTCTAGTGACCCTAAAGGACTCGATAATGGGATGAGATAATTATCGTACCCTAAGTGGCAAAGTTATAAAGTAATGTAGCCTAAATAACATAAATTGTTAATAGGTCCCTAAACTTTGTAAATCTGCAATTTAGTCCTAGATGACCTAAATGCTAGAAATGCATCTAAAATATCCAAAATTCTCTAAATGGTTAATCATGTAAGATATGACCTAAATAGCCCTAAAATGGCCTAAAAATGAAATTCCACTAATAGGCTTTCATACCAACTTGCCAAGGTATGAAAATGCCTTTTAAGGGTTCTAAAAAATTGGAAAATATCCAAAATGCTCTAAGTGGTGATTTCATGTAAGATATGACATAAATAGCCCTAAATGGTCTAAAAAATGAAATCCGACTTATAGGCTTTCATACCAACTTGCCAAGGCATGAAAATGACTTTTAAAGGACCTAAAAAATTGGAAAAATTATTCCTAGACGTCTAAAATTTCCAAATATTTTAAAAAGGGTCCTAAAAGGTCTTGAAAGTAAAAGGAAATTTGGCGAAAGTCCTTTTATTTTTCGGCCAAGGGTAAAAAATATAAAATTATTTCCATGCTTAAACCTATTTATGCATGGTCTTCAAGTGAAGCCTAAAGTGCCTAAGTGAGCAAACATGCACCAAACTATACTTTTTCCATAAAATTTTAGAATCAAGTTAGACATGCACCACATGCATCAAGAAATATAGATAAATCATAAAATAATAAAAATGCATACTTGCATCATAAAACATGAACATGGCATAAGACACATGGAACTAACATAAAAATAGCAAAAATCACGTGATCATGTTTAGAAATCAACATTTTCACTAATAAGTTAAATGGAAAAATGAATGGACCATGTTAGCAAAAATTACATGAGTGCATGTAACTTAAAGCTAATCACATTCACAAGCATAGAAATCCCATAACATTACAACATGGCTCTAAATCTTTGGACTAACTAAAATAAATATTCAATTAAAGAATAACCAAGGTGGTGATGTAAAAATCACAACTTTGGTCATGGGTTTCACTTAAATCAATTTGGCTCATAGAGCTATCAACAGGGAAAGAGATTTTGAAAATCAAAAGCAATAAAGATGAAGTTGAGTATGAATATGTAGTAGCAAAAATAAATGAAATTCAAAGATTAATTATAAGTATACCTTTCATGGCTTTAAAACACTTAAATCTTTAAAACCAAAATTTCTTTTGGAAACTAAGTAGAAAAAAACACTAAAATAGCCAAGAAGAGAAGATGAAACAAACTCTCCCCATTTATAGGGGGAGAGGTTCGACCGAGGGAAGGAATTTCTCTCCGTTGGCCAAATTTCCTTTTCTTTTTTCAATGATTTTTTTTGTGTGTGTTTCTATAGGATTTCATTACTTAGTTGTCATAGATCTATATCTAAAGATAATAGCTATGAATTCATTTCTTATCTAAATATTTGGATTTAGTTAAGATGAAACTAAGTTTGGTTGGATAAGAATTGAATTTCAACTATACTAGTTCACAAGCAATTAAATTGGAGATAGTTGGCATTAAAACTAATTTGGTTAGGAGAAAATTTTGATTTGAACTAAATTAGTCCCAAGTAAAATGCTGATTTGTTGGAATTAATAATTTATGGAAAATTTTAAATTACATAGACTAAATTGAAACAAACAAAAATTTAATTAAAATTTAATCTATTCAATGAGTTAATTAAAATTTTACATATGATAAAATTCAATGAAGAATTTAATTATATAAAATTCTACTTAAAATACCATAAGGAAAAATTGAATTGAAAAAATTAATGTGTAACAAACTTTGATTGGTAATCAAATGGAAAAAATAAATTGAAAGGACTAAATTGCAAAGGAAAAAAGTTAGATTAAAATCGATGTATTTAAGTGAAGAACTAAAATTCCAGATGCGAGAAATCGATTATGTAGGAATTCTAATTAAAAATCCATAAGGAAAATTTAATTTTATGAAATTAATATGTGAAAATCTAATTAAAATAATTTGGATGGAAAATCTAAAAGAAAAATTAAGGGAATTAAAATTGAAAAGGCGTCAAAATTTTGCAAAGTCATAAATATCCAAAATTTAATTTCTATGCAAAATTAAAAAAATATGTTAGTGAAATTCCATGCACTAACATCCTAAGTAGAATATTTATGGATGAATTTAAAATAAAAATAAAAATCTTAAGTGTTCAATTCTAAAATGAAATTCAAGTTTTAAAATGTAAATAAATAAATATCTCATATATGAAAAAGAGACAATTAAAAATGTCAAACTTATAAAAGTTTACAAGGAAAACCTTTATGGAGGAAAAAAATGTATTAAAAAGAAATGGAAAATTCAAAAAAAATTTAAATATGAAAATAATGAATAAAAATATTTAACTAAAAGTATATAGAAAACTTAAAATCCTGGATTCTAACAAGAATTATGAGAAGGAAACCCATGGTATCATCAAAGATTAAAAATTATTTAACAAATACGATAATTTGACACGTAGTATGAATGCCGATATGGACTTTTTCTTGAAAATTTTTTATTTTTTAAAGTAAGTATCAGCATAAATATTGTACAAGTATTGGTAAAAAAAATACAGCGATTGATTCATGAATTTTGATAAAAAAGACACAAAAATTTTCTAAAAAGGTAAAATTTGATTGTGACAACATATTTAAAAATTCAAAATTCCATAATAATAATTTTTTTAAAAGGCTAATTTTTTTCCAAAATTCTTTTTTTTTTTTGCTCTTTTCAAACCATAAAACTACAAATTTTTTACTACACGGACAGTTATCTTAACATGAACAAATAGGTCTAAAAAAAGCCTGGTCCACATGGAGGAGGTCGACCCTTATTGGGATGGCCACTTGATTTTTAACCTATGCTATTTTATATCATTGAAAAGAGGGCCTAGATGAAATTAGGTGTCTACAAACTATTAGATAGGATACATAAGCAATTAGATTAAAATTAGTTATGGTATATCTATTTGGATTCAAAGGCAATGGTGACAATGAGGTAAAAATGGAAAATGACTATTAAGGACATTTGATTAAAATGTATATATATGTAATAAATAATAAAAAATCATTAAATTTATTTTTATATTAAATAATAAAACACAAATAAAATTATATTTATGTTTAATAATAAAAAGTTATTAAATTTATATTTATATTACATAATAATATATGTCTTAAAATTTATGTATATTTATATTAAATAATTATTTAAATATTGTTTATCTTAAAAAATAAATTAATCAACTTAAATATTTATAGAAATTAAATAAATTAAATAGTGGATGAGGTAAAAAAAGGATTTCTCTTTTTACCTTGTACCACTACTGGTCTAATTATCCAAGTAGACCTTTACCCTTAAAAGGAACGATGAGTTTAACTCACCTTATTAGGTGTGACCCATACTCACTTCTAGTGGGGGAATAGGTTTTTGATGTGATTAGATGCAAATGAGCCATTATTTCATTATTATTGATATTACTAGAATTAAGACCCTTGATTAATTGAGGGTGTAAACACCTAATTTTGTTTGAGGTCCCTTTAAAACAAGCCATAGTTGACCCCTAATTTATGATGGGAACATCTTTCCTTTATTCCCTGACTAATTTTTGATGCATGGGACTTAATTGGAAGGTTTAGAGGTGTCCTAGGTCAGAATTGGACAAAATGCCCAATACGAATTGATCTTAGGATTAATCCCCCAAAAATTTTGAAAAAGGATCGATCCTTAGGCACCTAATGGTAAAAAAGGTCAAAAATTTTGAATTGCCCAAAAGTCAACCTCAAGGTATCGATCTCTTCAAGGAAAATAGTAAAAGATTGATCTTGGGATTGATCCTTTCACAAATGATCACTGAATAAGGTTTCTAGGTAGGTAAAAGATAGAGCCTTTTATGGAAGTGATTGTTCCTTCCCTTTTAAATTGAAAAATTTTGTGAGAATGAGGATCAATATCTCCCATTAGGCATTTTGGGTCTCAATTCATAAAATTTAGGTGAATTTTGTATTTTCAATCAATACCAAGATAGTCATGGCAAATCTTAGGCCTTGGTTTTTGGTTGATGAAAATTATCCCAAATTAAAAAATTGATAAGAAAATAATGAATTTTAGATGGAATTTTTAAAAATAAAGAAGGATAGAAACATAGGAAAAAATGAAAATTTTAATAATATAAATGGATAAGTTCCAAGGTTGGCCTATGGAAGGCTTAATTAGTCTAAAATTTAAGGGAGTTTGGCTAACAGGAAATAGAAAGCACATTAAGAAGATAAACTACTAAGCAAAAAATAATAAAAATGATCATGGGCCCCTCTCTCTTTATCTTTTAGCCACCGTTCTCATAAAGCCTCTTCTATACATTTTTCTACACATTTTTTTTTCATTTTCATTCTCTCTTCAAAATTCTAGCTACAAAATAAAGCAAAAAAGCCATTAAAAGAAATCGAAGAAAAAATAAAAAAAAGTTTACCTCTTATCCTCACCTTTAGGTATACTTACCTTTATTACTTTTTTTAATTATTTTTTCCTTTTTCCTTGCATTCTCATAGCATGCATGTACATCTCCATGTTTTAAAAATGAAAATAAATGTTCTCATGCATTCTTATTTTGCTCACGCATTTATGGTTATTTTGTTGCTATGCTATTCATTAATATGTTAACTACATGTTTGATGTTTTCTTTCAACAAAATTAGGTAATAGCTTGATAACCTTGTGGCTTTAGACCTCAAGAGATTAGATAAACTGAAATTCTAAGTAGCCATCTTAGAGTTCTAATTTTGTTTAAAAATGTTTTCAAAAGACCTCTCAAGTTTATGAGATTTGGTCTAATAATGGACTTAAATTTTTACTTTTTTTTTATTATATTAGAGGTTAGTGAAACATGGGAAAAATCAAGATTATTCATGTTTGGATGATGATGTAGATGGGCTATAAAAACCATTTTTCAAGTCCTTTCTAGTGATCTTTAACTTAAAGTGTCTTTAGAGTGTGTTGGTTTACAAAATCTAAGTTTTGACTTATCTTTGGGCTACTATTGGGGACTTTTTTAAAAGTCCTTATAAGATCTTTAAGCCTTGTTTACAACCTTAATAAATTGGCATTACAATGCCAAAAAGTTATACCGAGAAGTCTTATCTAAAGGTAACAAAATAGCCTATGAAATCGAAGTTGGTAACCTTATTGTTTTAGTTTTACCAAAATTTATGATTGAATCTATTTGTAGATGATCGTTTAACCACCAAATGATTTTCTGAGTATTTTATGTGAATTTTAACTTAAACCTTATCATACGTCTAATTCTAAGTTTATTTGAATGAATGATGAATTATTTTCCACTTGCTATATAAATTCTCTATGCCAAGCAACTAGAGTGAGTAATGTCCCAATTTTAACCCATTAAAAGATCTTTTGGGTATTTTGTAATACTTTTCGGTTAACCTATGTTGATTGTTCTTTCTAGCTACGTATCATATGCTAGATTTTAAGTTTATTTGAATAAGTAATTAATAAATTTTCATTTATTGTACTTACTTTTCGCGCCTAGTGACCAAAGTGAGTAATGTCCCAATTCAACCCTCTAAATGATTTTTTAGGTATTTGATAGTATTTAAACTACATTGACTTATCTTTCTAATGAGCCTAATTTTGAGCTTTTTTGAATAAGTAATGAATTATTTTATAATTATTGTAGTGTCCTTTGTACATTATGACCAGTCCTAATTGTATAAATATTTTCACCCTATCAAATTATTTTTGGTATTTTATAGTATTTTTAAATTAAATCTTATCGAGTTAGCTTTCCAACAATGTATCATACGCCCTTGCAGAGTCCATTTAGGTAGTAAACGAATTAGTTTTCTTTAAATGTGCAGTAGCCTTTATTTTGCACTAAGATATTCGGATACCTTAACCATTTACATTGAGCCCATAATGTGTAGTCAATTCTCGAGGCATTTGGATATCTTGAATAATGAAAAGCTCATTCTTTTAGGTTTGTGCCCTAAATTACATCATTATTCAAAGCCACCTATAGCTTAGTTTGGTTATTCCCTAAGTACCCAAGACCATAATAAGGCATATTCATACGAGGTCCCATTCTACAAGTCTGTTTAGGTAAATATGTGTTAATATCATTTAAATTTGAGTTAATATGTTTGAATTTCTTGTTTAATTACTATTACATTAATTTTTCATTTAATATAACTGTGACATACCAATTATGTTAGAACTTAATTTATACTAAAATAAGGCAATATTCTCGGGGTTCAAGCCATTTTTGGTTTCCTTGCTAAGTGAGTTGGAAAAATCTTTGCCAAGTGAATTTGAGGGATCTTGAAAACGTCTTTAATTTGAAAATATCCTTTTAAAATAATGAGCCAAAAGCATTTTCGTACCCAAAATTCCCATGTTCTACCAAGCCATTAGGGAGAGTGGGAAATTTCAAAATTTTGAAAATTTCAAGTCATTTTGATAAATTTGGCCATTTAATATTTGATAAATCTATGCTAGAATTAAATCCATTCTTTTCCATGATTGAAGCGACACAATCATAATTAGACATTAAAATTCACTCTATTTAAAAATTGATTAAGGTTATATTTTTGGACTAAAGTTGTTATTCAGATCTTTTGCCAAGTTATTGGTAAAAATTTCAAAAATGGCTTTAATTCGAGAACATCCTTTTAAAGCATATTGTTCAAGTGATATGTATTTAAAAATCTTATATTTTGCTAAGTTATGAAGAAATATAAGAAATTTTCTGTGAAAGAAAAAATCTTGACCCTTAAATAAATTCCTTTTTTTTTCATTATTTATTTTTAATAATTAAATCATTGTCATGATACTATACCATAATTTTATGCTCTTTCAAACTAAGGTAATATTTTTGGATTAAGGTCATTTTTGGATCTTTTGCCAAGTTCTAGGGAGGACCTCCAATTGTCTTTAATTTGGAAACATCCTTTTCAAAAAAAGAATAATAATTTAGAAATGTTTTTAAAAATAAGAAACTCCTATAATTCCCTGAGCTATCGAGGAAAATAGGGAATTTTATAAATTATGTAAATTCTATATTATTTTTGATAAAAAATCATCTTAGTATCTTTATCAGATTAAATTTGAAATGTTGACCACAACATCATGAAACTCGACCTTAGGATAATATATAGCTAGTAGATACTAACTTTAGGGCGTTGTCAGAGGTGCTAATCTTCCCTATGCATAACCTGCTATCAGACTTAGCTTTTTTTGGTTTTTTAATGTAGACTATGAAATCTGTCTTTTTAAAACAATTCCAAAAATTTTAAAGGTGCTAGCTTTAACATATGCCTGGTCACACATAATGCAGAAAGGGTAGGTGATGACTTTAATTTCTCGACTGTCTTGTAAAAGCTAGAAGGGAATAATTAAGCAAGCGATTTACCCCAACAACCTAGCCCTACTTCAAAATGAAGTGATTATCTAAGTTTGACATATCGAGATTTGAATCCAATCACATTACAATAGGGGATTATTTTATCTTTTTTTCTAGATTTTATTTAATTATTAATAAAATAATTCAAAATTAAATTTTATTAAATAATTATTTATTTAAAATTTGTTTTTAGAATCGGGTACTAATTTTAAATTGGTTCACAAGTCACTATGCGAATCAGTCCCTTTAAATACATTTAAATATAAAATAAATATATTT
>JBBYHL010000016.1:513167-524783 GCA_038381835.1 Adansonia madagascariensis | reverse complement strand
AAGAAAAAAAGCATAAATCAAGAAACACAAAGCTAACAATAAGAAGGCAAACCTATAAAACAAACAGAAAACAACAATTAAAAGCCCAAAAAAAAAAAGATAAAGGGAGCATAATAATAGCAAAAAAAAAAAAAAGGAAAATTTTAGGTTATTTTAATTTTTTATTCCTTGGTTCCATTTTTTTACTCTTTTTTTATGTTTTGATGCCTAAGAACTAGGTTTATAATTTTTTTCCCTAGGTTTTTATGGTCTTTTCAATGCCAAAAAAAATTCATAAAGTGAATTTTCTGATGAAAGTATCAAGATTTTGATGCTAAAATTTAATTTTTTTTCCTACGGTCTTTATTTTTATTTCTTTTCTTATTTTTAGTTCTTTCCTTATTCGTTTCTCTATAAAGTTCTAAAATGAATTTTCATTTACAAAAAGTGGGTAATAATCATTTTCGAAATATATTTGCTTTAAGAAGTAGAATCTGATGTGTAACTTTATTCCTTGGTAGCTTTCACCCATTTTTTAGCATTTCACTATGAATAGACTCCTTTAGTCACCTTTCGAGTTAATCTACCCCTAAAAATAACCAAAAACTGAGACCTAGAAACTCTCATTCTTTACCTAGAAACCAAAACCCTTTTTCTAACCAAAGCACCAAAAGCCTCCCCTTATCTCTACCCCAGCCTCTGTTTGACTCACCATGAAAAACACGAAAACCTATTTTATGTTGTGGATTAACCAATCCTACCACTAATTTTCGTTGCCCTTCGGACTAGCCCATTTTACAGTTTCACCTAACTTAGAACCTACATCTTTGCTCGATTAGCCAAACCATTTTATCATTGTTTGGATTATTTGATCAAATCATCCAAAACTCCAAAAACTCTCTAAAACCTTTGCCAAATTCATCACAAACAACCAAATACTCTTCTATTTCCAAACCCGAAAAAAAAAAAAAAACCTTACTTTATTACTGCCAGCCAATTGGTAGACTCTTGGTCAACTGTCACTACCTTTTTTACCTAGCTCACTTTAACCTATTATTTTGTCCATTCATTCAAACTACTCATTTGGTCCCTGCAACACCATCGTAATCACCTTACTGCTATCTAGATCACTCAATGCTTTACGTGAACTCATTGCATTCTCATTCACACATTTTTACCATAGCCAGGTTCACCAAATCTGACCAGTCAAATTCTTATTATCACTAGATTTTCTTATCAGTTTTCTAGCACAATACGTAGAAACCTAAAATGTCTCGCACATCCTAGTAGAACCGACTAGATCACACCATTAACTATATATGTCCCAATGTTGCCAATCGGCTAACCCTTTTGTCATTCCACTCCTCTATCCCCTTTTCCATCATATATATGTTCACCTATTTCACCTACCTTACCTTATCTTTGTCAATTAGCACTAGCATTTTCGATTGGTCCATTGCTATATTCCCTTATTATTGCTAACATATTCACTTGGTTACTATCATAGTCACCTTGTTACTGCATTATTATTGACACATCAATTTAGCTACATCACCAATTATTTAGATCAAACCAATCAAACAATATTAGTCTAATCCACACACTTTACTCAAATTTCTAACCTTAAATGTTGAATCATGCTAATTTTCTCAGATGAATTCTATAGCGTTTCATCTTAATTATTTGTTATGGTATGACAAGCATATGACATTCATTGTTCACAAATACACATCATGTGGCCTTAGAAATTTATAATGACATGCGATTTAGTTTAATTTAGGCTTTGTTAGTTCTATTGATTATGTATATGTAAACCATGGATAAAATGTCTAATATGTTTGAATAAGATATGCATAATCTTTTCATTCAAATTAGGTACGTAGTTTTCATAAATATTCCATGGAGGCATTTTATTACTATTGTTATGTATGCCGTATATTAGGTCATTTCGTTGTTTATAACATGTTTATTATTTCTTGATTGCATTATAAGCATAAACTGCTTAATTTTATGCGCTTTGATATAATTAATATATAGTATCACAATTAATAGTTGATGCATTATTTTATACTGTTAGTCCACTTGCATTTTTTTAAATTTATACATTAACCGCACAAGACATTAAATTGTTTATAAATTACATATATTTGGAAATGAAAGTTGATATATACCTTTTGATTTAGAAACATAAAGAGATCTAAGTGGAAAATTAAAAGTTAAGTTTGTCCTTAATGAAATTTAGAGCTTTGATTCCTCTAATTTTGTTCACAATCTTCAAACCAAATTCTTTGAAATAGATGAGGTTGTGACCTTCAAAACCGATTTTGATTCTTGATACATAAATAAATTAGGTGAAGACTTATAATTAATCTTCGATTGTACACACTAAAGGTGAAACCTACGCTAATCATAATGGAGGTGTCACTAAAGATTGTTGGAAATTATTTTGTATATTTGTAAAACTTTATTGTAAAAATTTATTGTAGAAAAAAATATGAAGAATAAAAAACTTATTATTGTCGCCAAGAATTGAACCTTTTGTCTTTAAAGCAAAATTGCTTGTCACTTTGTGCACATAGGTACATTGTCATTACCTCTCAGGATTTCAACATCACCATGACAAGTTTCACTACTTTCAAGCTCCACGAGCTATGAAATTTTACCCAACTTACTATTTACAAAGATTGATTTATAACCTTTACAATAGAAAGAATAAATTCTTAGAAAAACCAAAATGACTGAGGAAAGAATTAAGCTTCAGAATTTCTAAATAAGTTTAAATTTGATTTTTCAAAAAATGATTAATGCCCTAAAGCACTATTTATAAGATTTAGGAGTCCTACATATAAACTACCCAAGATACATGAATCTGCGTAATATATGAGTATCCATTAATTAAGATGAATGTTCATATTCATGAATGTATTTAATTCATAAATATACTTAATACTATTCATATATTCATAGTCCATGAATATTCAAATTCATTAATATTCATGTATGTACATGATTTACGAAGGTCCAAATTCATGAATAATCAAAGTTCATGAATGTTTATAATAATATTCATATATATATATATATAATTCATTAATAACATCCATATATGTACATAATTCATGAATAGTCAAAATTTATATATTTACATACTAACATTGATCAATATCACCATACTCAATGTACCTATTCATGTACTTAGATATTTAGGTTTAAAAAATTAATTGATTAGATAGAGATTAAGTAGCAAAATATTTTCCAATTAATTAAACCTAAATCCATAAATTCACCACTCAAATCACAAGATGAGGTTTTAAAAAAAAATCACATATATGAAAATTTTTAGATTTATCATTTTGCCATCCAATAGTCCTTTGAAATCAATTTCTTATTCAGCAATAATTGGTTTTTAAACATGTTAATAGTCTAGGTTAAATTACTCATACTGAAATAAAAAATTTAACAAATTTATTTAATCACAAATGTAAATGGATCTCACATTAAATTTCATACCATAAATGCCTATTAACCATGTTTTATAAAAGCAATTTCCAACACAAAACTCCTTATTAGATTTTCAATGGTTGATGTACACCAAATTTAAAATGTATAATATGTTAACAAACCCGACTAACTTGGGTGAATAATGTTATGTCGCCAATAACATTTATTCCACCACTTATAACTCATTGGTCGGCTTGCTTGAATGCCTTGTTATTCTCTCACCAAATCATATTTTGTTAACTGCATCTACTTCTTTAATTTGGCATTATTTCAAGTATAAGCAAATTGAGTTATCAATTATTATCTAATATGTAATGCATAACTATTAATTTGATTTCGTTGCTTATGTTGATAATTTACACTTTTGATTTCATTAAAACATTTTAAAATAATAAAATGATTTATTTAATTTGAAATTAAAATGGGAATGAATAATGATAGGTTATTTGGTAAAAAGATAGTGATATGTTTTAAAAATTCTAAAAAAAACTACAAAATAGAAATTTAAAAAACAAAATTAAACTTGAGCATAAATTTTTAGTTTTATTTTTTCTAAAAATTATATTAAGTAATAAAGTTTTTTATTTTATTTATTTCATTAGAGTAACTTATTAATATGATTATTTTTATTACAAGCTAAAAATAAAGTGATTTCGATTTACCTGTCAAATAAAAGAGAGTGTGACAAGAAAAGAGTTTAAAAAAATAAATTATTCATTGTAGACACCTTATTTTTTCCGGGCTAATTTTTAACAATTTGTGGCACAGACGTGAGATGCGGCAATGATCGAAAAAGTATTTTGAGGAGGCCTATGGATCATATCAAAGGTAAATGCAAAGATATGGCATCAAAGGACGTAGTTCAAGGTGTCCGGGGATAAAATATATGAGAAAATTCATAATTTTGCTTGAATCTATTGATACAATGCTCCAACATGCCAAAAATTTGAAATGTCCCTATTTGTATCAATACAACATGTAAATGTATCGATACATAAGCTTATGTATCGATACAGGAGCTCATGTATCGATACTAGGCCATGCGAAGACCAAAACATACATTTTGTAAAGAAATATATATCGATACAATGGTTTATAGTATCGATACAATGGTTCATAGTATCGATACAATGTTCATTGTATCGATACACTCAAGGTTTCTGGACCAAATGTATCGATACATAATGGCCATTTTCCATGGTCTAAGCATTTTTGACTCATCCACCATTAATCCAAAACTCAATTTTAACTCGTTTCTTTGCATTAGAAAAGATCAAAACCCATATCAAATTATGAATTTAGACTTTTGAATTAATCAAAACATTTTTTTGTAGTCTAAATTAGATCAAAAGGGTCAATGTCACATGATCACCCTACTCTTCCCTAGTTTGTTGACCAAGATCACCATCAGCCACCCTATTTGCTACAAAATCATTTTAGCATTTAAACCAGCCATCCTATAACCTTCAGAGCCAGCAAGTTGCTCCTTATAGCCACTCTATAGCCATCAAGCTGACATCACTTTGTCCTCTTTGAGAAATGATCAAAAACACCTCCAATTTGGCTCTAAAATGCTGGTATAAATAGACCACCTATATCTCAGCTGAAAAAAGTTAGATTTTAGCTTCTAAAACACATTCCTACACCAAGAAAACCAGAATCCCGTAGCTTTTCACTCACCACCCAAAATAACCTTAAAACACATATTCCCAACCATTACACATTCTAAAAATCACCCTCATCTATACCAGAACCAAAACCTTATTATTTCTCTCTTTTTCTTGCTTATTAACAACAAGAAAAAGAGGAAAATTCAAGCCATCTCTGTTGCTTTAACTATTTGGCCAAAAATTAAAGTTTTATTGTATAACTTCTTACTTTATTACTTTTATTTTTTGTTTTTCAGCATCTTCATCATTAGTGAGCTCTTCATGTTTCCATCACCCTCTTAAGATTCTCATGAATTATTGTGGCCTTTGGTTGTGGTAGTTTAGGAGGATGCCTTAATGCCCCTTTGATGTGCAAAATGCCTCATTCATCCTCATTATTTTGATAGCTCTTGCTCATGCATTTTATGCCATATCCATGCATCTTGTTATGATTAATCCATGTATGAATCATTAGCCTAACATATTTCAAGCATATTTATACATTAGCTTGCATCTTATCATGAATCATTGTCATTTTCAACTTCCATAACATTTTCTTGTCAAAGTGCATAACACTTTTTTTGTCAAGACCATTGGTAAAGTTTGCATCCCTATTTATGTTTTGTGCCATCCCCTTGTATGTTCATTGTCTTCTCCTTGTCCAAATACATGTTTGATGACTATCAAAAACTAATTTTCAAAATCTCCCCAAGCTAAGCATGTTAACCTCAACCAATGAGGATTAGCATGAACTTAGCATTTTCTTTAAAGTTAGCAAAATATCTAGGGGAAAATTAAGTCTTCCAGATCTGGAATCCTGGTTAAACGAGCTCAAATCTTCTGATTTTGCAACAAAAATGGCCTTACACTTGTTCATAAAATGTTCGTGCCTTGTTTTTGAGTTAAAACTTTGAGTGGTATGATCAACGGGCTATTTCATTGGCCCAAAATACTCTGGGGCTGTGCAAATGAGTTCATAATGCTCATGCCACTCTTTCTCTTTAGTCATGGACATTCGAATGTTGATGACTCAAGTTTGGACCCATGAACATAAAGAAAATAAGAAATATCCTATGCTTTACTTTGTCCCCTACTGGTACTAGCACTATTACATTGAAAAATCACTTTAAAATTCTAAATGATTTTTCATGAATTTTATAATATTTTTCTCTGAAAGTGTGCCAAAATACCTTTAAAACAAGGTCATGTTCATCCCCGGATCAGTCTGGATGAAAAGGTGATGATTTTTTAAACCTAGACTGTCCAAAATCCCTAGAGTGAACAAAGTGCATTCTAGTTGGGCCCCTTAAGCCCACCAAACGTTTTTGCAAATCCATCCAGCATTTTTCCTAAAATGTCCATGAAATTACCTTTCTAGAAAGGTATTATTTGCAATTTTTTGATACCAAATGAGTCCAGAATGATTTTTTAAATTTTGACACACCTTGTCCCTTGCATGCTCTACCAGCAGCGAAATTAATCTGAATTTCAAAATGTATTCCCCTGAAAAATGACTTTTTGAGATATTAGGAATATTTTTAGGTTGACCCTTATTGAGTTACCTTTCTAATGGTATCTTATCCACTCTCTAAAGCCTTCAAACCAATTTAGAATAAATTTAGGAAGCAAGATAGTGCGATGTTGTCCCCTATTTTCGGTTATGGTCAAAATTGAGTTGTTTTTTTGAATTTTGTCTCGAGACATTCGAATGTCTTCATATCACCCTAATCAGACTCGACAACATGCTTTGACCTCCCATAGGCTTGTATCAAGGCACAAACATATTTTTCATCTTTGCTGTCCTTATTTATAATAATTTCTTTTGCCAAAAGTTGTCGAAACGCTTACATATTTCCTAAATCACAAATTTTTGTCAACTTAAGTTTTCTAACTCGACTTCTCTAAAGAATGTTAGATGTGTCACTTTTAGGGATACTCTAACCCTGACCTTTCAAAGGGATACTCCAACCCTGCTTTTGTTGAGATTGAAAATTTTTCCTTTGTCAAATATTTGTCATCCACGAGGATACTCTAACCTTGACTTTTTAAGGGGATGCTCCAACCTCGTTTTTCAAAATTGTCAACCTTTAAAGAATCTTTCTTCATCAAAATTATTCTTCATCCAAGGGGATACTCCAACCCTATCTTTCTAAGGGAATACACCAACCCTGTCTTTCAACTAGAATTAAATTTTTCTCCTTCCCAGACTTCCATGAATATGTCAAACAAACTTCATTTAATCAAGAAACCTGAAGCATCTCGAAAATTGTTGATTTAGTTATTCCCAGATAATCGATGCCAATTACGAGATAAATTCTAATAGTTTATCCCTTTTCTTTAATATTGCATTGAATGATCCATGTTATTTTACTTCATTTATTGCCTTACTAACATGATTTCTTTGTAATGATTATTTGCATTCATGTTTTCCAATCATTTCAAATAAAACTAAGGTTTATATTCCACTTGGGTATCTCTTCAGTGCTTCAAGTGGAATATTTCATTTTTTAAAGTAAAATCCAGAGGTCATTTTTATTGAAAATCTCTATATTCCCCATCTCTCTAGGGCGTATATGAGATTAAATCTTTTTCATCAAAAACTAGATTTGTATTTCTATAAGATTCATGCATTAAAAGAGGGTTATATCAAAATAATGATGAACTAAGATCGAAAGAATAAAAACCGAGATAAGATATAACTAGTAAGGTATCAATTTTGGGTGTCACAAAAAGGTTCATACCTCATCGTGTGTAACCAACTCCTGAACCCAAATGGCAAATCTTTGCACTATGTAGACCATGGGATCGATGTTTTGAGTTTCGTAACTCAAAACATGGGTTTCAATAGGCATCTGGTCATGCCTAGCTTGAAATGATCAGTGGCGACTCTATGTGTTCGCCATTTTGGGATGGTCATCTGAAGCCAATAAGATAAGCGATTCGTCTTATGGTCCCCTTCACTATATCACAAGTCAAGAATCTGTACATTCTCATTCTCATCACATCGTGAAAGAAAAGTCTCGGTCAAAAAGATATTTCTAAGTCAAAAAAATATTTTAAGTCATAAGCACCCATGGATCCACGAGGATCCACCCCGGGGTAAGTTGCAATAGCTTGGCGACTCCACTAGGGATTGTATAGAGAGTTAGGCTAATAACTAGCCGTGTCTTGCTAGGTTCCCGGTTCTTTTGATCTTCGGTCATTATTTAACTATAACCCTTTTTTTCGTTTTGTCAACTAATCTTTTATCTGGCATGATTGTTAGGATTGTCTTATTTTTGAATAATCATCAGTTTAATAAAAATGGTAATACGAAAGTAAACAAAAAGGTTTAATCATTTCCTCATCACACACCATGCACTTGCATGTGCATTAGTGTCCCACCAAACGCCATGGTGTGGTTATAACCCAATCATTAAGAGGAAGTGAGCTATCCGCCTTCATGAGTAACCCTCCACATAGGCATGGCAATAACTTCTCGGATGTAAATTACCTATGTCTCTCGTGAGTAACCCTCCTCATTTGCATAAGGAAATATTTCCAATAGATTGAACCCATTCCACCAAACTCACGATCGGTCTAGGATCGGGGTTCTTCCACTGTCTTTACCGGATGGAGGAGCAATTCGTATACCTATTTAGGCATCAACTTAAACCGTATATAGTAAGCCCTACGAGCTAAACCATGTCAAACCATACCAAAACGCTACTAGAATACCTTGAGAATAGGGTCACTCAGGGAAACATTGCTAACCTTTACTTTTAATTACCATAATTATGTAGGTGACAATGAGTATACAATTGTCACCCGTATCTGCATTTTTATCATTTATCAAGGCATGCTATCGTGCCACCCGAATGATGGCTAACCTTTGTATAAATAAATGACGATGAACAAAAACCCTTGTTCACAATGTCTTATACTGTAAATTGTTATGCTATCTGAGTCATGGCTTAATGCGCATCCGCACTAGTGGTGATAAACAATTACTATTGGTCAATTATTTTTCAATCAAAATAAGATATTGCATCACCTCATGAAAGGCAGATTGCATCCTGGCATGTTGAAATGTTGCCCATTTTTCGTCTCACCACCTTGGTTGAGACATGTTATGAATTTTTGCTCTGATGTTCTTAAATTCTTTATTTCCTTACATTTGTCTCCTATATGTTCCTGTAACTTATTTTCCCTTTGTTTGTCTTTTGATGCATGCATCATTTCATCAAAACCATCATGACTATCATTATTTTGGGACAATTGTTCTGGTTCGATGTTCAATAAGGGGCATCATTTATGGAGCAACAGCTTATCTCAACTATTAAGTCCTTTAAAAATGTTAGAACATGGTCAGAAGGTCACCAATGTCAAGACAGGGACATCCTAAAGCGTGACTACGTCTCAAAAATGCATAAAGAGGTCAAGATCAGTTTTTGTCAGAATAATTATCGAGAATTGAAGCACATTTGGGACAGTTGGGATAATAACAAGAAAGAAGCCTTCACTAAAAAGTACGGGGATATAGCTCTCTTACTTTGAGTTTAGTTGGATGATGGCTTGTTGCGAGCAGCGACACAGTTTTGGAATCTGACCTACCGATGTTTTACCTTTGACCAACAAGATTTAGTCTCTACCATTGATAAGTACACAACTTTGCTCGACATAAAAAGGGCCAAGTCAGACCAAATTTACTGCAAAGCATTAACACCTCCTTCATTCAAGAAAAGGTTAAGGCAAATTCTTGGAGCCACAAAAGCATGGGTTGACAGTCACGTTAAAGAAAAAGAGAATAGCGAATGTATTTCTTGGGCCAGCTTGAAAGAAGGCATGGTAAATCTTTCTGATCAAAATAAAGCTCAAGATGTCTACGCTCTGGCAATTTACAAGCTTGTTATATTCCCGAAGACTTTGGGTTATGTAGAGGCGGCAGTCACAGATTTTTTTTCTCGCCTATGTTGCAGCATCAACCTTGCTACTACCATTTTCACCGAAACTATCCATGCACTCAGCTTTTGTAAAAGAACGATAATAGGAAGGTTTATCGAGTGTGCCCCATTACTCCAAATATGGCTCCTAGGTCATTTTTGTGTTAGGAAATGGAGAGTCAAGCAAAATTTCTTCTTCAATATTAGTCTTCTTTCCATGACATTAGAGGAAAAATGTCATCAAGATAAGACAGAAAAGCATTGGGTCGAGGAATTATGAAACATCAAGAAGCAAGAAATCACGTGGAGATCCCCATGGGTGTTTCTTAGTCGATTGTGTACAGATGTGGAGACTACACTTGCATACTGCCCTTGGGATTATAGGGAAATACCAGTTATACTCCTATATTGGTATTGTGTCAGTTCCAGTGGTAGCAATTCATCCCGTTCTTCGAAGACTTGGGACATTGGGATTTTGAATACGGAGAGCCCAATTATAAAGCAAAAGTCCAGTTAGCTTTCCAAGCCTGAAAGAAGGTCTATTATATGGAAAGATACTGGAGAGGAAGCCCCACCACACTTATATAAAGAATAGAGACTCTGCCATATCAACGATCCATTACCACCACCTAACTTTGGGATACTACAAATCCCAATAGAGGAATCGCCTTCTAAGATCGAGCTACTTAGAAGGGAGTTCGAGCGAGAAAATGCATCCTTTGCCATGAAAATCTCTTGACTTAAGAAGGAAAAGGGCCAGCTAGAGATGTATACCTATCTTAGGAGTGGTGAAATGGATCAAGTCATTAAAGAAAGAGATCACTTCAAAGATGACCTTGAAAGCCTAACCAAGGATTATGTAACGCTCTAAAAAGTTAACAAGTCCCGACGTATTGGCAATACATTAGTCGAATGGGAAGCGAAAGTTGCCACTCTCAATCGTGAGCTGCATCAATAAAAGAAGGAAGTAAGAACCAGCAAAGAAAAGTTCACTACGGCACATGCTCTTGCTTCCACCTACCAACGAAGGAATTAAAGACTCAAGGACTAAATGCCAGATGCGAGAGCCACTAGGGTTGAAAATGAAGCCCTCATGCATAGAATCTAGGAGTTAGAACAGTCTCTTTAGGTTTATCAAGGTCATATCAATGAACTAACAAAGGCTTTCGAGCAACACAAATTAGAATGGCAAACGATAGTCGACTAAGCACGTTTGAACTACCAAGAATAACATTAACACTTCATTGAACAAGTTCAGATGGCTCAACAAGAGGCAGATGACATGATTGAAGCAGCTCGATCTATAAGGCAAGACATCGTACCTGTTGGAGATTGTAAGTAACAACTTTTATGTTTTCTGGATCGTGTGATTACACAATGTAATCACGTTAGATTTTTTCAGATGTAACCATGTCGTAAAAGAAAAACCATTTTGTGACTCTATGAATGATGTTATTGATAAAGCTATTCCAAGAATCAATTATCTCTAATGCATATGCACATTTAATTTCACCATTTTTCATTACACTTGCATTAATCATTCATTATCTTAACTCATCATTGCA
>JBBYHL010000016.1:492702-513067 GCA_038381835.1 Adansonia madagascariensis | reverse complement strand
AAAACCTCCCCAAGCCAAGCATGTTAACCTCAACCAATAAGGATTAGCATGAACTTAGCATTTTTCTTAAAGTTAGCAAAATATCTTAGAGAAAATTAAGTTTTCCAGATCTAGAATCCTAGTTAAACAAGCTCAAATCTTCTGATTTTGCATCAAAAATGGCCTTAAACTTGTTCACGAAATGTTCGTGCCTTGTTTTTGAGTCGAAACCTTAAGTGGTATGATCAATGGGCTGTTTCATCACCTCAAAATACTCTGGGGCTATGAAAATGAGTTCGTGATGCTTATGCCACTCTTTCTCTTCAGTTATGGATGTTCGGATGTCAATGACTCGAGTTTGGACCCATAAACATAAAGAAAATAAAAAATATCCTCTGCTTTACTTTGTCCCCTACTAGTAGTAACACTGTTACAAATTGAAAATCACTTTAAAATCCTAAATGATATTTCATGAATTTTATAATATTTTTCTCTAAAAGTGTGTCAAAATACCTTTAAAACGAGGTCTTGTTCATCCCTAGATCAGTTTGGATGAAAAAGTTATGATTTTTGTAAACTTAGATTATCCAGAATCCTTGGAGTAAACAAAGTGCATTTTGGTTGGGCCCTTTAAGCCCACCAAACGGTTTTTCAAAATCCATCCAACATTTTTTCTAAAATGTTCATGAAATTCCCTTTCTGGAAAGGTATTATTTGCAATTTTTTGATACCAAATAGTGCAGAATGATTTTTCAAATTTTGACACACCTTGTCCCTCGTATGCTCTACCAGTAATGAATTTAATCCGAACATGAAAATTTATTCCCCTGAAAAGTGACTTTTTAGGATATTGGGAATACTTTTAGGTTGACCCTCATTGAGTTACCTTTCTAGCAGTATCTTGTCTACCCTCTAAAGTCTTTAAACCAATTTAGAATAAGTTCAGGAAGCAGGATAGCATGATGCTATCCCCTGTTTTCGGTTATGGTCAAAATTAAGTTATTTTCCCAATTTCATCTCGAGATATTCGAATGTCTCCATATTAGACGTGAGAACATGCTTTGATCTCCCATAGGCTTGTATCAAGGCACAAACATATTTTACATCTTTACCTTCCTCATTCACAATAATTTTTTTTTGCCAAAAGTTGTTGAAATGCTCACACATTTCCTAAATCACAGAGTTTTGTCAACTTAAGTTTTCAAACTCGACTTCTCTAAAGAGTGTCAGACGTGTCACTTTTCGGGATACTCCAACCTCGACCTTTCGAGGGGATACTCTAATCACGCTTTTCAAAATTATCAAGATTGAAAAATCTTTCTTTGTCAAATTATTTGTCATCCATGGGGATACTCCAACCCTGACTTTCTGAGAGGATACTCCAACCTCGTTTTTTAAAATTGTCAACATTTAAAGAATCTTTCTTCGTCAAAATTATTCATCATCCATAGGGATACTCCAACCCTATTTTTCTGAGGAGATATTCCAACCCTATCTTTGAACTACAATTAAAATTTTCTCCTTCCTAGACTTCCATTAATATGTCAAACAAACCTCGTTTAATCAAGAAACCCAGATGCATCTCAAAAATTACCGATTTGATTATTCTTAGATAATCGATGCCAATTGCGAGATAAATTCCAATAGTCCATCCATTTTCTTTAACATTGCATTGAATGATCCATGTTATGTTACTTCATTTATTGCCTTACTAACATGGTTTCTTTGTAATGATTATTTGCATTCATGTTTTCCAAACATTTCAAATAAAACTAAGGGTAATATTCCATGTGGGTACCTCTTCAGTGCCTAAAGTGAAATATTTCATTTTTCAAAGTAAAATCCAAAGGTCATTTTTATTGAAAATCTCTATATTCCCCATCTCTCCGGGGTGTATATGAGATTAAATCTTTTTCATTAAACCTAAATTTGTATTTCGATAAGATTCATGCATTAAAAGAGGGTTATATCAAAATAATAACCAATTAAGATCAAAAGAATCAAAACAAATATAAGACATAGCTAGTAAGGTACTGATTTTGAGTATAGCGAAGAGGTTCGTACCTCATCATGCTAACCAACTCCCGAACCAAAATGGTGAATCTTTGCACTACATAGACCACAGGATCGATGTTTTAAGTTTCGTAACTCAAAACATGGGTTTCAATAGGCATCCAGTCATCCCTAGCCTGAAATGATCGGTGGTGACTCCATGTGTTGGCTATTTCGGGATGTTCATCTGAAACCAATAAGATGAGCGATTTGTCTTATGGTCTCATTCACTGTATCATAAGCTGAGAATCCGTACATTCTCGTTCTCATCACATCACGAAAGAAAAGTCTCAGTCAAGAAGATATTTCCAAGTTAAAAAAATATTTTAAGTCATTCTCACCCATGGATCTGGGAGGATCCACCCTTAAGTACGTTGCGACATTCATAGAACTACTATTTTCTACTTGAATTTAAGTAACTTCTTTTTGGCTAAATTCAATCACCATTTTCTTTTGTTGTATGTTTTATTTAAGAAAAATATGGGAGAAAAGAAATAGTTGGCTGAAGTAGAAAATAGAAGGAGAGAAGTTAGGACAATCTATGACAATTATTTTTTTTCTCTAAAGGCTTTTAAATCCTAGTTTGATATAATGTTACAGAAATAGAATTTTTATGTATTTTTCATAGGAGTAACATTTATCCAAATGTTCGTAATATATTTTATAAACATGTTCTAAATAGACAGTATGAATGTGAATGTGGAAATTAGCTGGTTAAGTTGGTGGGTTTAGATTGGTCACTTTACGTTAAGCAATTTTGATAGAGGTTAATTTTTAGAAATTTTAGGTTTTAATCATTTTAGGTTTAAAATCATCTTAAGTTTAAATGGTTGAGTTCTAAAGTCAAACTAATTTAATCTCAGATAATTTTAGGTTAAATTTTCTAGTCTTTTTGATTTTGATCATTTTAAATTTAGATTAATTCGAGTTTTTATTGTTTTAAGTTCAATTTAGGTGAGTTCAAGTTATTAAATTTTCTTAGATAAATTAGATTAAATTATTTTGAAATGCATTGTACAAAAATTTTAAATTTACGTCAAATTTACAATCTTGAATTTGCTCTTTTAAAAATGTAATAAAACAACCAATTTAGAAGTCTATTTTAAAAAAAGTTTATATTTATTGGAGGGTTAAAATAACTAGATCTGAAGTCAAATCAATTAGATCTTTAATTTTCAATTCAATTGGATGAGTCTGTTAATCACTAAAACAAAGTTTTAAATATTTAAAACATTATACTAAATAAATATTAAATATAATAAATAATTAATAAATCTATATATATTCGACTTAATAATATAATGTATAATATAAAACTAAGAGGTTAAAGGTTTAAATTTCATTAATTACAAAAATCAATTGAAAAATATCAAATCGATTTTTACCAATTTTTACCGATTAAATCAAATTTTTTGGGTTTAGTCAATTCCTGATTTTATATAGTGCACTAGACTAGATAACTTGTCAGTTCTTGATTGAACTGGTTCAATGATCTACTTCATTCGGTTTTAATCCATGATTCAATGCATCGATAGTTTATGAATAACAGACATTGTCAAGCCATTAAAAAATAATTTCATTAATAAATAAATTTAAAAACTTAAGTCCCTGAAAATAAATATTAATATTTTTGTTAAAAAAATCTATCTTTCCTCTTTTTATACCTTAAACCCTTAACCCTAAACCTTAAACTCTAATCCCCTTAACCCTACAATCTTCTTAAACCCTTATTTTTTTCTTAGTGTCATTCTCACAATCATTTTATGACCACGGATGGCATTGAAGTTATATTCTCTTTGGTAATTTTCTCCAAAAACACTATAACAAAGCTCAAAAGAAATTCTTGAATTATTTTTCAAAATAAAAGCAAATCATCTTGTTTTTTTTTTTTTTTTCTAAATCACAAAAAACCATATTTTTTTTCTTATGAGCAAAACAAATATGTTTCAAAAATTAGTTACACTTTTTTCATAATATGTTGACAAATATAAAGTTTTATCAATTTTTTAAAGCGAACTCACGTCATTCATTTATGTAATCAAAGAGTTACACTTATGCAATAGATGAAATTATCACTGGACAACACCCAACCCATCTAATTTCATCAATAGCTATTACGCCATGTTTAGCCAAAATATTAGCCACCTCATTACATCTTACAGTATGCCTCAATAAACAACTATGATAACTATTGATTATCAATCTGGCCTTATGCAATATAACACTAATAGAAGAAAAGTCATGATCCTTGGATTTGAGCTAATTAATTACCTGCAGCGCATCACCCTCTACCTCTACCTTGGCTTAGCCTAGCTCTTGCACAAAATTCAGTGCTTTGACAATAGCATAGGCTTCCACTGTTGTTGCATTCAATGTTAATGGAATATTTTTTACACAGGCTTCAAGCATTACTTATTTCTTATTTTGACTCACTACTCTAATGCCTTTAGTGTTGTTATTCTTCTTCCATGCTTCATCAAAATTGACTTTTTACAGCATCCTATCTTAGAGGTTCCCATTTTTGCACTTGTCCATGTCTTCTCTGTTGTAGTGAATGGGAAGCAACTAGCTCTGCAACGTATTTTCATATAAAATTGACAATGCATTGTCCATCTCTCCACTTACCTTCATGTCCTTCTTTATTCCTTCACCCCACAACACACAAATTGTTGCATGAATACTTGAAACTTTAAAGGGTTACAAGACCTACATACTTATTGCAACTAAATTGCAATGTCAAGACTATCAATGGTATTTATAGTCCAATCAAAACCAAGTTCAATCCAAACCCTTAACACATGGATAGTCTCCAGCATGCATAGCCGTTTCATCCCCTTTTTCTCATCTAAAGCATGTTTTGTTCACCTAAATCCCTTTTTTTCTTTAGATTTGTAAAAATAGGTAAACCAACGTGATATAAACAACAAACCATAATTTTGACTTTTGATATGTCTCACTCGACCAAATGTGTTTCAGAGCAAAGCTGTGTCTTTATTAGTTGTATTACCATTTTCACTTTGGTTCTGTAATGGTAGTTTATATCCATTTTTTACCTTATATTCTTTCTTTCGTTTGTAATGCCAAATTTATACGTTAGGACCACCAACCTTGCTAATCGGCATACCTTTGGTTACCATACCTTCTCGACGAGAGAAAATACTGTCAATTAGATCCAATTTCCATTAATTCGTATCAATAAGCTTGCTTACCAAGCTATCCTTTCCCTAGTTTACTCACAACGAAGCCACTAAGAAAGATCCCAATATCGGTAGCCAATTGTCTTTCTAAATTTTTATACTTTGTCCATTTCTAACCCTTCCTTGAATGCCTTGCCCGAATAGATCTTTTTTCCCAAATACTTCTCCATGTGTATGATGGATTCTATCCCAAATTTGCCTCTAAAAATTTATTTCTTCGAAAATATTTTGGTTTGAGTACCCAAAATGCCAAGGTGTTCTTTTTCTTTAGTAGTCACCAACTTTACTTAGCTAGGAGCACCTTGTCGAAACGTTCCATTTTCTAGAAACCTATACCCCCTTTGAACTTTGACTTACACATGCCACTCCAATTTTTCCAACGAATGGCTTTTTTATCCATACTATGTCTCCACCAAAAGTTGTTAATTATGAAGTTTATTTCTTTGCATGATGTTATGGAAAATCTGAACACATTTATAGCATACAAATCACTGCTTGTAGTAAAGATTTTATGAACACTTCTTGCCTCATTGCAAAAGAACTCTATGACTCCATCCTCGGATATTAGTTTGAACCCATTCTTTAAGCTTATAGAATGCCCATATTTTTTTGTCTACCAACCATCATGGGTAAACCCAATTACATTTCTAGATTGGAAGCTACATGGATAATGAGTGTTCCTTATATTACACTTTTCAACCTGTTGTCATGCTGCTACAAATAAAAAAAAAACAATGCTAATTTATCAAAGTTTACATTTTGGTTAGAGTCTTTTCATAGCAATTTATCAAGTCTTTCATTTTTTTTGCTCTCGCTTCGATTGCTTTTGCAAATAGCAAGCTATCACCTGCGAAAAATAAATAACTCTTTGCCCATTTCTACTAGCTCTTACTCCACTTATCAATTTTTTTCACCTAGCATTGTAGATAAACCTTCACTGCAAATTAAGAACAAATAAGGAGACAATGGGTTTCCTTTATGGAGCCCTCTTTCCAAGTAAAAAATATTAGTGATACATCTATTAATACTAGTGAATAAGGTACTGAAGTAGCATACCACATTATAAATCCAATCCATTCATCATAGAATCCTATCTTAGTCATTATAGGCCTTAAAAACGCCCACATTATCGTATGCCTTGCTCATGTCTACTCTAAGAGTGAAAGAACCTGTCTTACCATTCTTTTTTTATTTCAGCGTGTGAAGAAGTTCATAAGCAATCAAGACATTGTCAGTGATTAAACAACTTGGGACAAATGCACTTTGGGCCTTACTTATGCACATGGGTAAAACAAGTTTGAACCTATTAACCAATATTTGTGCGTTTTGTAAAGAATGTTGCTAAGGAAAATAGGGTAAAATTGAGTGATATTCCTAGGGTTATTTGTTTTGGGGAGGAGAATTACATGGCTATGATTAAACAAGGATAAGTTTATTCCATTTTTAAGGAAATCTAAGCAAGATTTAGCCACATTATTTATAATAATATGCCAAATTTTTTATAGAAAAGAACAGGCATACCATTAGGCCCCAAAAATTTAGTGTAATACATTTTTTGTATGGCTAGGGTAATCGCTTGAGCTCATCTACTAAAAGGAGGTTATTCATCTCTTCAGTTATTGGGTTTCAATAGCTTCAAAGGTTTTGATTGTGTCTCTAGTGCCTTGCGATTGAAACCACTCCCTATAATACTTAATAGCAATTTCTCGAATTGTTTCTTCCTCCTAACACTATTCAACTCGATCATTCTCCAAACCTTTGATCATATTAATCCATCTTCTTTTTGAGGTTTGTGAAAAGAAAAAAGCCGTATTCTTATTGCTTTCTTTAAGCCAATTGACTCGAAATCTTTGTGTCTAAAACATTTTTTCTTACTCTAATAATTTGTGAACCAAAGCTTATATATTCTGTTCATGAACCAAACCATCCGTTGTAGGCATCTTTTGTCAAACCTCTTTGAGTTCTTCCATCAAAAAATCAATTTGTTGCTTCCATCCATTATGCCTATTTCTATACCATTATCTCAAGTGTTCCTTAATAAAACCTAGCTTCTCTAAAAGGTGTACTTCATTTATTTCTTGCCTTTTACCTCTAATTTTATCTTTACATCCATGTTTTTTAATCCATAAAACCTCAAAAAATTTCCATCATTTCCCTATCACTCTTTGTTGTTTAGGTGTTTCCCTATTGTGTCTAATGGTAATGGGCTATGATCCAAGATTCGCATTGTGAAATAGTATACTCCATACAAATGGAACATAGAGAATGGGCATTTAATGGTTCTCGGTGAATACCAATCTTCATCGATTCTACTTGCTCCCTTGCATTTTTCTTAGCTTTGTCCATCGACTTCCATAACGTCTTCATCTAGCCATGCCTCATGCGTAGTTTTTTTTCGAGACTAGGTACTATCTCATTCGTAATCCTCGTAGAAATTTTAGCAATTTTTTTCATGACGACTTACCTCTTTTCTGCCTAATCAGTTTGGTATTGCCTCTAGTATCTGTCCCATTATCTATCATGTTAGTATGCTTGCCCACATCTTATTTCCTTTTAAATTCTTAGGATTTTCCATCTTTGTACTAGGATGACTAGCATTGATAATTACTATTGTTAACTTTCTATCATTTGCTTGCAACACATCTTCTTGGATTTTTTGAAGATTCTTAAGATTTTCACTCCATGACTCTCAATGTTCAATCTTATCCACTATGTGTTCCCATTACAATGGTTACTTGGGCTAGTCTTCTCCAACATTATCTTCTGCCCCTTCTCAAATCGTACAAATAGTGTTCTACTCCCTTAGCACTAGATTCATCCATTCTTTGGATCTTGGTTATGAGGTTACTTCTATTCTTGTTACTAGATCATCCTCTATTGTTTCCCTTAAATGTATCTTCAATCCTTTTAGAACTCCTTTTTATGGGAGAAACTCTTAAACCAATTTCCACACAGTTATCTTCTTTCATTTTCATCTTGTTTCCGAAATTTCACATTCAATATCATGATCCCTAGTAATCCACACTTATAACAGAAAGTTGGCAATCTTTTATATATTTAATCTACCATAAATTCTTTTTTTCCCTTTTTGGTCCTTACTAATATAATTACTTGCCTAATGGCTTCCAGATGTCAAGTTTAACTCTCACCCATAGATATCATCCCTAGCCGATTTGATCTTTCCTGCTATCCATTGCTCGGAGACATCTCAAGCTTTCCCCAATCTTTCTTGCTATTGCATCATTCATTTATTTTAGTGGTAGACTACATATCCTTACCCACATCTTTGTTGAAACAAAAGTATAATCTTATGGTTGAAGATCTCTATCATAATCCTTAAAGAGAAGTAAGTGTTTCTCAAATGACCATGGTAACCCATCAAAAACACAACATTTATCCTTAATAGATCCAAACTTAAAAAGGAAAAAGATCGTTATCTAAATAGATCACCTGCATCTCTTTTACCAATCTCCATACAACTTTAAACAAACTTACCATAGCCGTAGTGTTAAAAGTACGTTTTATCAGTAGTTTGCCTACCATCTAGGCTTCTCTTTCTAAAGTGCTTTCAGTCTTTTGTCCATCTATAATAATACACTATTTTTCTTCATCATTCAACGTGAAAAAACCCTAAATCGCATCTAACTTTTTCACGATCGTACTCCTTTCTACCTATCCCTCTACATTGTTAACTCTTAACTCAATCACTCTTACCTAAATATTCAAACCACTACTGAAATTAAATTAGCTTCCTCTGAAGATCACGAAGCCAAGATCTTGAAGGATAAACCTTTAAACTAGGCAAGATTAAGACTCATGTTGTAGAGCAAGCTCTGAACAGACCTTGTTTCCCATAAGTTTTATTATTAAATCTAATATATATATATATATATATATATAAAATAAGTAGATATAAGCTTATCTGGTAAGCATTGCTGATGTGGCAGCTTACATGGACATCTTCTTTTGATGACACGTAAGATAACTTTCATTTCAGTTATCTTATATTCAATTGTAAAGTTAAAAAACCCTTATCCCAGTTTTCATTTTTTATGTAATTAATATTAAATAATTTACTTAATCTTCCAATATATAATGTATTTAAAATTACAACAAATTTTAAATTCTATCGTAAAACTTAAATTTAAAAACTATCAATTTTGTCAAGATAAAAAAAATTATAGATGTATATTAATTATATCATTTTATTTGTTCATATATTTTAACTAATATTATAACCTCCGTAATACTAGCTTAAATCACTAGGTTAATTAATTTAAAATATTTTAATTTTGAGTAATCATATATATGATATAATAGAGTTGAAATATTATATTTTTCAGATTAAATATAAGATTATTCAAAATTCAAAATTTTTCAAGCTAAATATTTTTTAAATTATCTATTATCAAACTTTTGATATTATTATCCATCTAAAATGAAGATTAAATTGTAATAAAATTTTGAAATTTAAAGAATTCATTATTTGACAACATTATCTATTTCCTTTGTAAATTAAAAACTCTCAATATTTTTTTTATTTCATATCATCTTACTTGATTTTTTAAATTCACAAATAAACATATAACTTATTATCTTCTTTTTAAATTCAAAAGATGCTAATCAATTTAAAATTTTTCATACATCCTATTTATTGACATCCAATAAGTTTATAAATAGTAGCATAATATAATTGTTTTTTTTTAATTTGAAACTTTCATTTTAAATGTGTGATATTTTTCAATTCACTTTTTCTTTCGATGCATATTCACAAATTATTTTTTATTTTTATACAAAAATTTAATCAAGATCACAAAAAGAACAAAAAGCATGATGATTCAATTTATCATTGAATATGTATTTTTTTTTTTAGAAATATTCTTATCCATTTTTAATATATCAGGAGTACTTTAAGCATAAACATAGCAATTAATTTATGACATTATTTTATGATTTTAAGGGAAAAAGTTGGCAATGCAATAGTAGAATCTAATTTTGATATGATGTTAAAATTTTACATAATTTTTAAATACATTTCACATGATAAAAAATATTCAGATAAATTAAAAAAATTAATAATCCATCGACACCTTAAATTAAAAAAATTGAACAGATTTTATTCAGAATTAGATTCTACATATATATATATATATTTGTGTATGTATATGCAAAATATTTAAATAAATTTGATGGATATATATATTATAGATTTTAAAAATTGAGACTTTAATATAAGTTTGAAAATAATAGCAACTAGTTTGTGTAAACATACACATAATTAAATAAATAAAATTAATTCGTATATCATACCAGTTATAAACTTGTTTTAGAATATGATTAACATAGTATTATGTATTCTTGCATAGATAAACTGATATCAAAATCCAGATAAAAAAATAAAAATTAAAGAGATATCTAAATTCAAATATTACTCAGCTTTATCAATTTGTAGGGAGAGGATTGAGAATTTTTTTGAAACTTTTTTTCTTAAAAAACTTATTAATAAAAATGTTCAAATTTGACTCCATTTTATTTTGAAATTATCATTTATAATTTTTTTAAAAAAATTGAAAAAATTCCATTAAAATTTGAATATATTAATTTGCAAATATATATATATTTTAAAATTCAATTTGGTAATATTTTCAAAACAATTTGGATGAAAAACTTATTAATAAAAATGTTCAAATTTGACTCCATTTTATTTTGAAATTATCATTTATAATTTTTTTTATAAAAAATTAAAAATTTTCATTAAAAATTTGAATATATTAATTTACAAATATATATATTTTTTAAAAATTCAATTTGCTAACATATTCAAAACAATCTGGATCAAAGTTGAAAAAAAAATAAACTACAAAAAATCGAATCACCACATTATATATGCGACAAAGTGTTTTTTTCTTTCCCTAAGGTGGTAGGTTCAGTACTCAAATAATAAAATTGACCCAAATAGAATTATATAAATAAAATATTTAGATTTCATATATATATATATATGATTGAACCAAATTTTTTAAATATCATTTTTAATTAAAAAGTTAAAATGTGATATATATACATATATATATATATATGTGAATATTATTTCTGAATCCATGTTTAAGTTTCAACAGGAAAAAGGAAAAAAAGAAAAAAGAAGAGAAAGGTGCAAGTGAATGTGGGAGTGGAAATGAAAAGTTAGAGAACTTGGAAAAAGAGAAAACTCCTCCTCCTCCTCCGCCAATATAACTATAAAGAGGGAGGCCACCGTCGGTGTGGCGGTTTGGGGAAGAATACAATTTCATCATTTCATCATAATCGGTACCGAATGCCAAACCTTTTTTTTTTTCCCTTTTATTTATATCGAAATCAATCAATTTCATTTTAAGCCTTTCTTTGCTTTTATTTGCAGAGCTGGAACACAGTTTCAGCATTTTTGAGCAGGTCAGTTGTCAATGGGTTATCGTTTTAGGTGATCATGCCTGCTTTCTATCGTCTTGTTTTCTTTGTTTACTTCCCACTTACAGTTTTTTTTTTTAATCTTTTGCTTGATTTTACAATCAAATCATAAAAAAGAAATATTAATTATGAGATGAAACAATTTCTTGGATTAGATTGATAATGCCCCGTTGATAGTTAGTATTAAATTGCAAACTGTAAAAAAAAGATATGATTATACAAAGGTGATATGATCTTGGGTCCTTTTTGAGCTGCTTCCTTTAGTTAAAGAAATCAAGGTGTTGCAGTTAAATTGTATTGTATCAGTTCTAATTTCTGGGTGTTGTGTAGAGAAATAGTTACTTATTAGGATTTACCCAAATGTTTTCAGCTTTTGTACAGCATAGATCAATATGCGTGGTACTGGAAAGAAACTAACTGATTCAAAGAGAGAAGCTGGATCTTCGCTAATTGCAACACTAAAATTAAAAAAACGATGCAAAATTTCCAATGGCAGAGTACATAAACCCAAACATCATGTGAAGAAGGTTGGTTCTACCTTGTTGAAGAGGAAGGTTACTGCCTCTATTAGCAAGGGGACCGTGAATGATATCTCCTCTGGCAGAAAAGTACGTGGTAAGACAAACCTGCACAAAGCAAACAAGAAAGGGTCTTCTGAGAAGTTGGCTTTGTTGAAGCTTCGAGATAAAAATGCCTCACATGGTAGTTTGGAGGGTAAAAAGGCTATTGCAGATGTTAGAATTAAAAAGCTAAACAAGACAAAGAAGGGGCAAAAGGATAAGGTGGAGCTGGATGAAGCATCACGGTTGCAAAGGAGAACTAGGTACCTTCTGATTAAAATGAAGCTGGAACAGAATCTTATTGATGCTTACTCTGGGGAAGGTTGGAAAGGTCAAAGGTATGGAACTTTCTTTCTTTCAGACTCAAATCTTTAAGCCCACAACAAAATCCTAATCAAACTACTGCAAGATATAACACAACTTAGCACTCCTCTTACATGAAGCCTAAGAGAACAATTAAGGAAGACAGGCTATCACATTTACTAGTGAAATGACATGATAAAAAAGTTTGAACTCCACCATGTTTAAACATTCAACAGAACTCAATTACTTGTGGTGGGATTGGACTAACTTTTTTTTTTGTTTTGCTATTATCCATTTACTTTGATTATCTTGTTTTATCACAGTCGGGAAAAGATTAAGCCAGAAAAGGAACTGCAAAGAGCCAAGAAACAAATATTGAAGTACAAACTTGGGATACGTGAGGCAATCCGCCAGTTGGATTTACTTAGTTCAGTAGGAAGCATCGAAGGCTCAGTTATTGCTCCTGATGGATCTGTTTACCATGAACATGTAAACTTCCTAATTGTTTATTCCAAACTATAAATCATGATTTTGTATAATCATTTTCTCATCTTCTGTTGGCTTTTCCTTTAGATATTTTGTGCAAAGTGCAAGTTGCGTGATGCTTTTCCAGATAATGATATAGTACTTTGTGATGGAACATGCAACCGAGCCTTCCACCAAAAGTGCCTGGATCCTCCACTGGACACTGAAAATAGTAAGTTTTAGTCATGTAAATTAGTTAATCTGAATTATAAATTAAATGGCTTCACAATAATATCTGTTCAATTATTAATGGACAGTACCTCCGGGAGATCAGGGCTGGTTTTGCAAGTTTTGTGACTGTAAGATGGAAATTATAGAAGCAATGAATGCACATATTGGAACCCATTTCTCTGTTGACAGCAATTGGCAGGTTACTATTGCAATCTTTATCAAGTGTTCATCCCCTTTCCTGCCCTTTTTACTTGAGTTGGGTTTAACTGCTCTATATATCAAATTAATGATGCCATTCTTCACGGGTTAGGATATTTTCAAAGATGAAGCTGCTTCCCCTGATGATGCAATTGCATCATTAAATCCAGAGGACGAATGGCCTTCAGATGATTCTGAAGATGATGATTATGATCCAGAGAGGAGGGAAAACAGCTGCATGATCAGTGGCACAGCAACTGATGGTGATGTATCAGATGATACAGACAGTTCAACCAGTTTGAGTTGGTCTGTGGATGCTGAAGATTTTTTGGGATCTGGAAGGTGTGAAAACCATCCAGTTGACAGTGGTGCAGATTCCTATGAAACCAGTGATGGGGAAATTGTTTGTGGCCGCAGGAGGCGAAGAGCAGTTGATTACAAGAAGCTATATGATGTGAGTGTCAACCATTTAACTAATCACTACGTGAATAGGTGTCAAAGCAGTTTACAGATCATTTGAACAATTTTCGTTGCCTATTATCAGCTTTTGAGGAAAAATAAGTTGACGTTAGTCAATATTGACGATGGAAGTTTATGTTATTTATGAAATCTCTGAAGTGGATTCTCAACAAGGAAAGAAATTGGTAGGGGCACTTAACAGGGAAATAAAAGAAAAAAGACACCTTTTGGAGTTGTGGAATTGAGTATGGTGAAGGATAGGAGTTGAACTTTGTAGTAATGTCTGCAGAGAACAAAGCTTTTGTGATGTGTAATTGCTTTGTACGTAGAATTCATAATGAATGGCTTTGCATAATATTGGCAAAGGCTAGCCTATTGTTGAATAGTTGCTTATGCTTTGCCATCATAGTGTTGCTTAAGCAACAAACATGTAACTCCTAAGATTTTTTACCTGGGTAAACAATAATCTCTAGTTTTACATATTGTTGCACAATACTTAAACCTTTTTTTTTTCTTCATACTTTGTGTTTCTCCTTTCTGGGCAGGAAATGTTTGGAAAGGATGCTCCTCCATATGAGCAAGTCAGTGAAGATGAAGATTGGGGTCCTGGTAAAAGAAAGCGTAGAGAAAAAGAGTCAGATGCTGCCAGCACGCTTATGACTTTGTATGAAAGTGAGACAAAATTTCTGAACATTGAAACCACAGAAATGAAAGGACAGCTATCTTCAGACCTGAAGGGCAGGCGACCTATTTTCAGAATTCCTCCCACTGCAGTAGAGGTAGGAAATGCTTGGATTCCCCAATAAAAGCGTATGGTTGGTGGCTACTTGTCTCCTTCACTAAGCTGTTTTCTGCACCATATGTAAGTATTAAGAAATGTATTTCTGATCATGCTTGTTTTCTGCTCTCCTTATTTTCTATGCCCTTCCAGAAACTCCGTCAGGTGTTTGCTGAGAATGAACTTCCATCTAGAGACATCAAGGAGAATCTTTCAAAGGAATTGGGCCTTGAGCCTGAAAAGGTAGAAACTAAGCTTTACAAAATATTGAAATTTCAAAATGCACTTTGGTGCCCATATTTACAAATATGTCTCTGGAAAACAGAGTGACCAACTAACCATTGCATTTGCGTCATGATTATTCTTAATTAATCCTACCGAAAGCAGGGTAATATTATCCATCTATGGTATATACTAGCATTTAGCCTATGTGAGCTAGTATCACAGTTATCACCCTGAGGATACAATAATCATTATGGCATATGGATTTGATACCAAGTGCAAAATAGCAATAAAAATTCAATATGTGTAGGACTTAAGTCTTAAAGACCTAGATGAATATTGTTATATCCTTCATGGAGCTCACATTTTGTAAGTTGTTTGCTCTTCGTTCCTCACACCTTCCGGTTCTTATCATTTAGTTTCATTTTCCAGGTGAATAAATGGTTCAAGAATGCCCGCTACTTGGCACTAAAAAGCAGAAAGGTATGTTTGCACTTCTTGCACACTGCTGTAATTGCATATGTTCATTTCTTCTTACCTTTCGTGCATTTCTTCTTAACATCTTTTATGTTTGGAATGTGGACTTTTGTACTAAAATCTTATAATATGTTAAGACTTCCAACAACTCTCTTCTCTTCTTTCAAATATAGCAAGTTTCTGATTGATGATGGAACTTTAGATTTCTTAAAAGAAAAACACATTTGAAGTCTTAGATGCTGTTCAAACCTTGGCTGGTTTCTTAGATGTTATGAAATGCTGTTTCTCCTAGAAGTTATTAATTACTAAATTCACTATGCAATGGCATTTATTTTGGAACTGGTGAAAGATAGAAGATTTTTTAAATGCTAATTTTTGGCCCACGTTTTTTTTTTCTTGTGGCTGATCACGGGAGTTATTGAGATTCATATAATGTCTTAAGATTTTAATTTTAAAAAACTTCATCTATGTTTTCGAAAGGCTTTCTCACAGGTTGTTGTGTGGAACAGTTAGAGAAAGCAGATCACTTTCAGAGCTCTTCTCCTGGAGTCTCCAAGGAACCTGGACCAGAAGCTCCAAAGAGGAAAGATCCTGATATTGTGGGAGTGGAAGATATGTCAGAAACAACTTTGTTACACACACCAAAGAGATTAAAAAAGAAAGTGAGAAAGAGTCCAAACTCAAAATCATTACACTCCTCTTTAGGTAGAAGTCCACGTAATGGACTCTCAGCTATTTCACCTGCAAACAGTAACAAGGTAATTTGGCCACTATTTGGTTGTAATTTGGACTCCCTTTCTGCTTTTCTTTTGTTGTCTTCACTTGATTCATTATAATGATTAAAGAATTAGAAGCAACCTAAAGACAGCATTAATTTTAATGGCCATTAGAATAAGAATTCTTATTCGAGACTATTTTGTAGATGTTTTCAACAAAAATATGTTGTAATCTACCTTAGGCAAGACAAGTGATTTTGTGACTGACCTGCATCCCTACATTGTCTGGTTTCAAGATTTCCAAACGAATTTCCAAACTCCAATTTCTTGTAGGTCCTTCAAATTGACAGGATTTGGAGGGGAAGATTTCTCATTGAACAATTTATATTTTGCTGACAGAATTACCCTGATTTAATATTTCTTCTTAACTTAAAAATGGCATGCTTGTAAAGTAAATAGTGAGTTATTAACCAAAGAAAATTTGTAAAACCCCTTTTCTTTCGATCTCCTTAAGTAATTATATCATCTCCTTCATCTGCTCCCTCCTACCCATTTTAATCCCAAATATGGTGTAAAGTAGTTTTTATGCCGAGTAAGGCACTTTTTTTTGATAAGAGCAGATCAAGTTACAATTGGAAAGTTATTTTAGGTTTTAGTTTGCAATTTGGTTGTGTGGGCTTCCGAGTTGGGGTAGTTTTGGGTGCTTGAAATATCAGGCTGCCCATATTTCTCTTCAATTAGGATTAGCTTGATCAAGTTTTAAGGTGAACTTTTGTTACTTTGCCTAAGAAGTCTGTAAGTTGCTTCATAATGGCTCATAACTTTAGGATTAGACGTTATTCAAGTATATTCAGGTTTCCTTGCATTGCATTGAATTGTGTTCACACACTGCAGAATATGTAATCTAGAAAGAAATTGATCAAGCTTGGACTGGCCTAATGAAGTTCCAACTTTGGATTTAATGATGACATGGCAAGACCTATTTTATGTATTTCATTTTACAGCAAGATTTTGGGCTTATTTGAAAGCTAAGCATTTAATGACTTAATGGAGTGCTAATGACAAAATCTTTCAACATATGTGACCACCGACGTAAAGTTACATGTTTTCTTTGACTATTTTTTAACATTTTGCCTTTCAGGTCAGTAAGGAGTTGAGTGATGATGTGATCTTGAAGAAGCTCTTAAATGTGAAAAAGAAGAGGGACAAGAAAAGGGTGAACATTACTGTTGGGGGTGGATTGCAAGCATTTGAGTTAGAGATGGAAAGACTTTGTAGGGCTAAGGTTAGGCTTGAGAAAATGAAGCAAACGTTATTAAGATTTGAAACCAGCAAAGCTAGGAAGTTGAATAAAAGGCGGCTACAAGAAGAATCGGTTATTTATATTCCTATTGCAGAACTGAAGGAGAAGGTTTGATTTTATGCAACTTTCAGTGATGCAGGTTTTTCTTACCGTCAAATTCCCGTTTGACTGGACTAAAGTTGCAATGTGAATTGATATTCTATAGTTCTTGTTTCTTTCTTACTTTTTCAATTAGCTCAATAGATGATCGATTGAATTGCCCTTGTATTACGTAGATGAATAGTTGACACTGACCCCCCCCAAAAAGGAAAGATAAAGTATTAACAGTTGATGAAGATGTTTATTTTTGTTTTCTTTGACAGCATTACTACTTGTATGCAGTTTATACTGCATTTGATTTATCCAAAGGAAAGCAGCCTATGAAGCATGGACATGGAGATACGGACATGCATTCAACGCTGTCAAATATGTATTGGATCCTGTCAGAGACACCAGAAAAATTAAAAAGAATATCGGACACATGGGTATGGTTAGACTTGTCATGGATTGGATAAGTTCTAGCGTCCTGATATCAAGGGGTTTAATGACTAGTTGGGTCGAACCTAGGTGCAAAATGGCTGTTTAGATTTGCATAAACCGCTCGAATTTGATATTTTTGGAGAGATTGATACTTTTCACGTTGGAAGATTTTATTTTCGCGAGCTACAAGACAAGAAGGGACGATCCCTTCTAAAAGGTATAATTCTAATTGCAAATTTTAGTTGTATATACGCATGGCTTTCCATTCGATGTGAATTGGAATATGTGTTGTTCAAAAGATGTTAAGCTAAATATCATCTGCATATAATATAGTCTGAAGAATTATCACTCTCAAGGAGCCTTGCAAGGGCAGTAGTTTCAATGTGAATTTGGCCATTCAAGCTGATAGCTAGGCGCATTTCACACAAATTATGCTATTTGAAATCATTTGAAGGAAAAAATAATAATAAACACCTATATATATATATATATATATATATTACACACACACACATATAATATATATATATATATATATTACTTGAAAGAATTGAGGATCGATGAAATGTTGGATAACAAATATAGTGGTCTGCTGAGATCGAACCCTGAATAAGTCAACTGCATATGTAGAGAAAAACATCAAGTAACGTTACATTACACTCATTTAGAAAGAGCAAAACCACGGAAATATATATACAAAATGGTTGTTTCAATATGTACACTACGCAGCATACGTGTTTGGTAGCTGGGAATGGCAAGCTATTGCCAGTAATTACGAGCTTATTCCGTCAAACGAGCATTTGGTTGGCCTAATGACCTATTTTGGGATAAATCTCCAAAGTCCCGAAATAGCTATTCAATAGCCCCTCTGGATAACTATTCTGAGCAGTCCCGGAGTAAGTTTTTTTTTTTTTTTTTCAATTTACCTATGCACAAATCACCCATATCAAGAAGAAATATTCATAAAACAGAAGAGATAATCAAAGAAAAACACATCCCAAAGAGGGAACCAACAAAAACTCAAAAAAGAGAAATGGAGGAGAGAGAAAGTTTCGCTCTCTTCGTGTTTAGTGTTTAGGGAGAGATTTGTGACTCCATATTCCAGCGGGAGGAAGAGAACAGCAAGGGGAGAAACTTATTGCTGAATGGAGGTGTTTGGAGCGGTGGAGGGTGGCGAAAAAATAGGGAACAATTTGTAGATCTGCGTTTTTTAGTGATTATTAGAAAAAAAAACTAATTGGAAAAATGAAAAGTGAGGTTTGAGAGGAATCTATTGATGAAGTTTAGAAGACTTTCTGGGCTGGTGGCCGGCTGCGGAAGGAGGTCGGTGGCAGTAGCCACAGTGGTGGTTGGCCGGGAACTGGGTTTCATGGTGGTTCTGGGTTCTGGTTTATAGTTTATTCAGGGTTGGGGCTTTAGGGTTTAGAGAGAGAGAGAGACAGACATGTGAGAGAAGAAGAAAGTGTGAAATAACAAAAAGAACTTTATATATATGCCAAATTAAAAAAATTATTTTATATTATATTATAAGAATATTTTATATTTAAATTTATATAATATAATTATTTTATATTTAGATATTTTTATAAAAGATATTTATGTATTAAAAAATACTATTTTAAAATATTTTTATTAACATTTTTAATTATAAAAATTTATAGATATTAATTTTTAAAAAATTTTAATTAATATATTTTTCTAATTTATTATTAAAATAATTAATTTAAAATAATATTAATATTTAATGATATAAATAAAATATTATTTGTTTAATTTAAGGCTAATAATGTTATTTTACCTATATTCCTTATATATTCTTTATTATTATTTTATCGAACCGAACAATGTAATACTAGTATTAATATATTACATTCTATCAACTGAATTATGTAATGACTATTCTTTACTTATTCTAATTTTATCCAATAGCCATTATATTTTTATTTTATTTTATTTTATTTTAATAAATCAGACGTATCGTTATAGTAATAATATGTGCTTTGATTGAATAGTAATTATTGCACGTGAGCTTTTTTACAGACTTTAATACAACAATAAACATACGCTAATGTTTCAAAAATCCATGCTCAGTTTCTGATCTTAGTAAATCTAATGATATGAACTAGTAGATATGGACTATCTACAGTAACATCTGATCTAATTAGGTACAATCAATTCTAAATAGGATAACTTTACAAGTAACATCTCTATAAATAGAAGGGAGAATTTTAAAAAACTTCCATGGATTGAAAATTATTGAAAAAAAAAAGTGAAATGACAGATAATAATTAAATAAAATGAAATATTAATTTTTAAAAATACTAATAAGTAAATAGAAATTACCATGATAACTTTAAAGTGAAATAGATGTTTCATCTTTCCTTCCACTAAGCTCATCTTTTGTTTTCAAAAGAAAAAAGAAAGCTGAAAGAAGAAAGGTTGCCTGTCGAGTCCCTGTCGAC
>JBBYHL010000016.1:471170-488298 GCA_038381835.1 Adansonia madagascariensis | reverse complement strand
AAATTATGAAACAATTGTACAAAATTTCAAACTCACATTAAGTAGATGACATTAATAGGTTAAGCCATTGTCATGTCGTTGTTTTGGGGATAAGAATCCTCATGATCCAATATATACAAACTAGACTTCTTGTCACTAAACTCGACCAAATCTTTTAAGCGGGTGTTATTGACCAAAGTTATAAGAAAGTTGGGTCAAAGTTTAATGTATATCTAAAAATATGATGGTCAACATTCATTGATAGTTTATCCTTGATCTGTTTGTGTAATTAGGAGACATTAGTGTTCTCATCAATCATCACCCTAACTGTTGCTCTACCATGATATACCAAAAGGTTGCTAGTAATGATGATCTTGCCATTAATATAGAAATAACAATAAACTCATTTGTTTATAGTGGATAAAGTCATCACAATTTTGGCTTACTATACATAAAATTCCATATGCAAAGTGGACTTTTGATGCACTACACTTCCTAACACATAGACATTTTTTGCCTCAAAACTTGCATTGAAACCCTCAAATATATATGCGTGCAACTCAAACTTTTTGAGAATTACTTAACACCACTGACCACTAATCCCTTGAATGGAAATTAATACATTTAGGTGAAGCATATGGATATAGATAATTGTTGAGAAAAATCTGATTTTATTAAGCTTTTCTCACTAAATGATATGATTAGGTAGTCGAAAAAGGGAATTAACAAGAGTAGCTTAAATAGAGCAGCAAGACGAGAATTCATCGATAAAAGAAAGTTATGGCGAAAGGAGTAGAATCCGACCCATGGTGGCATGTACGAATAAACTTGCGATGGAAGGAATAGTAGTTGGACGATATAGAGAGAAACTTCCTAAGTACGCAAACAAAGGCATAGTTGCTAAGGGTGTAATTCCAGATAAATTATGCAAAAGGCATACACATGAACATATGGCTTTATAGCTGCGACATTGTGGTAAGCTGAACGGGAGGCATAAACATCATTACATTAACAAGGCTGACCCTAAAGGAATAGGCTCCCACCATTTCTAGACCGACTCCATTACAATACACTCTACTACACCAAAATATCCCTTTTAATTAATAATAAAAATATAGATATATCAATGTTATCATTATAAAAGTAGAGGAAAATTATACCATCCCCTTTAATAGATATTAGGGAGAATACTTATTAATATCTATTATTTCATATCCATATATACGCATATGGATATAATTTTCTGTCTATATATATATTATGTAAATTATTATTATACATATATTATGATTCATGTTAATAAATTTTTTTGCTCATTGGTTCATGTATAAATTACTTACATATATATATTTATTATAAATGATGTGGCATTTACATGTACATTATAGGATATTTTATGTATATTTTAAAGTGGACATAATTTTTCTGGAGAATGGGAAATTATATTTGAAAATAGTATTATTGATGTGTTATATTTGCCACTATATAATAGATATGTGGCTAAATTATATATCTTTATATTTATTTATTACTAATTATATATAATATGTGGAAAATGTGCACAATTGGGAATAATTTGTAAAAAAAAAAAAAAATCAAAGCTTCGCGTTCAAACTAGTCCTTTTAATGCTAGGAGAACCAACTCCATGCTTCATTAGGAATTGGCTTCCACATAAGCAACAAACCAACTCTATGCTTTGAAGAACCGACTCCCGCATAAGGAGGGAACTGACTCTATATGAGTTAATAACCTGTTCCCATATTAAGAAGGAACCAAAACTATGCTTTGAAGAGCAAGATCCCACATAAAGAGGGAACCGACTCCATATGGGTTAAGATCAGCTACAACATTAAGAGGGAACCAAGACCATGCATTGAAGAATCGACTCCTTAAAACCCTTTGAAACCTAAAACCCTTTGGTTATAATAATCTAAAATTAATAATCATCATTACGAAATGTCGAAACCTACTACGAACGATATCTAATTGTCCTAAATTCAGACATGGCAATGAAGACTTAAATTCGAAAGAAAATACCCATGAAGAGAAAGAGAATCAGACAGCTAACCCAACAGTAAATGGTAGTGGAACTAACACTCTTCTAAAGGCTTGACCTTGAGAACCCACAAAGGACTTCAAATATTCAAAGCAGGAATACCGCTTCAGTGATGGGTTTGGGTTGAAAAGTGTGCTTGAAGGATGACATATTAATATCAGGTTTCTTCAATAGCTCGATATTCCATACTTTGATACTTTGAAACTTCATTGATTAATGAATTTGATAGAACCATCGATTAAGGAATATGAGAGATTAGTATGATTATTTTGCAATAACATTGACATAGGAAGAAATGATAGTGTATCAGAATGTTTCAAAAACGTTGCTGAAACTTTGGATAGTTTTTTCACACATATATCGTTAGGAAAGAATTATTAGCCAGTCCTAGAAATTTGTGTGAAGCATTTAGTGTGGATTTTGTGTCGTATAGTTAATTTAAACAGTATATGAGTGGGTGCATATTAGATCATGCAAAGATTGTATTCAAAGACACATCTTTGCAACGAATTAAGACTAATGCAAATAGCCTGCATATACATGAAAAACTGCTGCACTTGATCCTAGTTCACATATTGATCCCCATAGGAGGGAAATTCGCCACCATCTCTCATGAAGACATATGGCTTATGTTTTGCTTGATAAGGGGCAAAAATTAAAGTTTCCATTTCATTATTCCATCAAACATTAAGGCAGCCTATAATAGAAATAGGAGAATCCTTCCCTATGCATCCATTATATCTGAGTTCCTATAATGTGTGGAGTTTGTACCACTAACGAAACAAGAACTTTAATGTTTAAACTTATGGAATAAAGCAGGCTAGCCTGAAAAAGGCTGGCTTTGACTTTGATGGAGGGAACCGAGCGAATGCGATAAAAGTTAAGCATAAAAAAATGTCAGACTCAGGTGGATTTTCAGTAATGATCGTATCAAGCGCACCTCTCAGAAATAAGGACTTACCAACCATGTTAGACGTGGGAACACATAAAGTCACTAAGAACAAAAATAGACAAAATAGAGGACCATCATTATAGTAATGAGATCGAATGTCACAAGTATGGGCAGCCAGATTGTTTTCTTGTTAACTTTGTTAGAAAAGAGGTTACAGCCAAATTATCTACCTAATTTTTTGGCTTACAAGCAACTGCAAATAAAGACATCATTGCCGTTGCTAAGGAAAAACCTGATCGAAATGATAAGGTATGTGGAAGTTCCCAGTTACATATATGAACTATAACAATTTGGGTCTTAATTGGTGTCATTTTTCCTTTTTCCTTGCCTTTACTTAGTTTAGTTATGATTTATGGTAAAAGAAATTACCATATATGAACCAAGTAATGATCTTAACTGGATATGAATGGTAGGGACTAAATTATAATAATTGATAGTAGAAGCAAAATATAAAGAAGCTCATTGTCCTTAATGTCAATGAGGTCTTTACGGATATAGTTTATTCGTCAAATTGTTCACAACATTTAAAAAAAAAAGAGAAAAATCCATTTGCATATAGGTAAGGAAGTCATTCTAGTAGCAGTACGACAGTAGCATAGTACTTCATTAACCAATTATTTTACAATTAGCTAGTAAATTCCTTCTTATGGGAGACTTCTCATGCATAAATTACATGATTTCTCAATTTTGAGGAGACCATTCTATTAGGATTTTATATGTTTCTGCTTTGACACCTTTAAAGTTAATGTTTGCTCATCGAGAAGCAAGTAAGTTATGCATTAAATCTTTTTTAAAAATTGTTGACACCCTAAAAATATAGGTTATATGTTGACACGTAGGAAAAACTTGGACAGTGTTTTGACGTATTTGTCTAGGTGATATGAAGGAGAGATTGTTGTTTTGTTGGGTAAAGTGAAGAAACATTGTTGATATTCCATTAAATGTACGATGATCAAGTCTGCAACTTATCTGAAATATTAATTTCTCAATTTGTAGGATGCGTACCACTATACAAAAATGAAATACAATACTCTCGATAGCCCTGCTAAGCCTTTGGTGTTTAAGTATCTACAAAATCTATGGGATAGATGTTGTAGCCTAAGGGAAAAAGGTTATGATAGATATAACACGTTGTTGTTGGATGACAGCCCTTATAAATCCTTGCTAAATTATAAGTAATTTCCTGATTTACAAAAGTTGCTAAGATAATGTAGGAATTCACCTTTGAGTTATTTTCTCCTTCTCTTTTATTTGAATAGCTTGATCTGATTATACCATTGTTTTGAATTGTAATGCAGCCACATAATGCAATCTTCCCTTATCCGTACAAATTTGGGCAAAACAATGGTGCTTTATTAGGTGAATTGTTACTTGTGAATCAGAGAAGAACTTTGTACATTCACCTATTATATTTCTTTTACATCAACTGATTTCCATTATAAGATTTGTCAGTAAAGGCTTTCGTCCTCTATTGGCAAATTATAATGCCACTAACATAATAACTTTGACATCCATAGTCGTTCGAGGATCACTAAGAGTATATCTCAAGAAACTAGCAAAAGTAGTAAATATCCCTGATTTCATATGGCAAAACCCATTTGGCAAGAGCCTATCACTAAACAGCACAAGGATTGGGACTTTTACTCATGATTTATTAGGAGTTTAGGATGAACTACACCATAAATAATATACGCACATTCTGTTATTGCTATGCTCAAATCTAATTATTTTGTCAACTTCTTTCTATTGATTTGGGGTACTTATATCTGTATAGTGAATTATATACAACAACAAAAATGAATATCTGATGTTTGAAGAATTATATTGATGATAAATGTATATTTCCATCTATTTGTGACCTTTGTTTAAATGCATATATAGTTTCCATATTCAAAGTTTTGATGAGAACATAAAGTTATGGTGTAAGCAATGCTGAATTCGCTAAAACATCTACATACAAAGTTTGATAGTCTGTGTTGTTCTATCAGACTAAGTATTGCTTTTCTGTTTTCTCTAAACTCATTGCATTTATATGATGTCATGGAAATAACATATATCATTTGTGGAACTTTTCCTTAACAATAACAATGAATGGAAGATTAGATGCTAGGCTAATCTATAGTATTATAATAATAAATTCAAGTTGAAGATAACCAAATGCAAAAAGGGAAAAGCATGCATATGTACATATATTGAAACCTGAATACACATATGTACACTACCATTATAAACAGCCAAATATATTAACCTAGCATTTCAATCCATAAATCTATTTAAGTGCATCTAACACAAATTTAAGTTTCTACATCATTTTTAGCTTCATCCGATTCTCGCATCAAACTCAGCAATATATTTATCCATATACATCTGACGAGTCTGTTAGAGTTCTTCAACGAGGGATTGGCATGTGGCATCGATCAATTTCTGTTTATTGTACATCTCTTTCTAATGTTGGAACATGTCATAGTTATAGTCATCGATCTCAAACCCAAAATGTGCTTTCATATGACTTATCATATTCTTAATGGCAAACATTTATACTATTTTCTCATCTTCTTGAAACTCACTTTCCACTAAAATATCTATCAAGTTCTCTGATTCATGGAGTGGCGCAATATGGATAACTACCCTGTATTCATTCTTTGTATTTTGTATGACTTGATAAGTAGGAGTAGCATGTCCATATGCATCAGCAATTTTATGCATAAGGTCTTGCAAGTCAATTTAGATGATTTCATTGGCTTTCAACCAAAGACTAAAGGCAGATGGTTAACAGTAGTTACTATGAAGACAAAAAAAAAAGGAAAAAAAGATATGATGTGAGTTTTGACTCTAATGCTTCTATATATAGGGTTTAAGGCCACAACAGTTTTGTGGTGTGGTTACTAGCAGTTAATTTTAGTCAATAAACTATTCAACACATATTAGAAGTGGAGTAATTAATGGGGAACATTTATGGATAAAAAATAAAACTCCATGTTGATATGTTTATTATCAGTTACTTTGAACCAAAATGGATTATGGACTGTAGAATAAGGAATATAGATTGTGTACTGAATTTAAATTGGTTTTCTAATCAGTTATAGTGACGTCAATCCATAAACTTATAACTACCTACAATTATGGGATATGTAAATTGTAGGACACAACTCAAGGAAAATGCTAATTAATGGCGACATAATTCCTTTCATACAGTTAATTAATATTTTTAAAGTAACGTAGTATTCTCAAAGTATTTAATTTAAATTTATATGAATGTACATATGATCATAAATGAATGTATATAGTGTATATGTGGAATGTACACAGTATCATAACTAAATATATATATGATCATAACTAAATGTACATATGAGAATTACTGAATGTACATATGACCATTTAACCTAAAATCATATTAGATAAGTAAATATTGATTGTGCATATTATAAACACTGATGCTATGAGAGTTAGGTGTTATATACATATTAGCAGAATAAGATGTACATATGATTAAGAGGCATGACCAAAACACTAACCTATAATGTCTTTAGGTAACACGAAATGATAACCGTCAAGTAAAAGCTGTTGCTAGAAATTATTAAAATTTCTTATACGACAATCACCCAAACATACGTAGGGTAAGTGTACATGTAGTAAATTAATGGAATTAATTGCACATATGATTATAAGATGATTACAAAAGAGTAGAACTAAATGTACACAGCCAAAAGTTAATAACAATGAGTATAATGCAATTGTATAATACTGTAACAAATGTATAGATCTATAGCTTATAAAAAATATAACTATTACTAGATGACAAGGTCAATGAAATTAAATGTACGTAAAAGTAAATGTACGTATGACTAGAACTAAGTGTATCTATAGCTATAACTAAATGTATGTATGACAACTGCTATCAAGCTGAATCATTAAAGTTGAATTTTCATATGACAGCCATCAGTTTACTAGTAAAGAAGGACATCAAGAAAATTATGTCGTATCCTATGCACAAACAAAGTCTAACATCAAATGGTCAACAAGTTTCAAGAGGGCTATAGATGATAGCTAATATATTTATCTGCTAGTATAAATGGATTAATATTAAAAGATAACCAAAAGTGCAAGGAGATAATCAACAAAATTGAAAAATGAATTTATATTATCTAATATAATATTTACAATACTCCTGTACATCATTCAAATAATGAAATTTGTAGCTTTCGTACCTATAAACCCTTACAAACCCTATACCAATTTCCATCATTCATGTTAATCCTATGTTAACATTATATGCCCTAAACCTTTGTCAACATGCTCAGTACTCTATCCTTTTTCATATTCCTTGGAGCGAAAATCAATTACGCTGCGAGTTTTAGTCTTTACTTCTTGGCATCAGTCTATATAAAAGCCAATGAGCTGGGAGTAAAAAGCAAATCTTATGCCCTACATACTCACCCGATTCAATGGTGGAGTGATTTGGCCAATCCAACCTTGTAAATACTTAATTAAGAATACACTACAGTCATTAGAACTGTAATACAATGATAAACTAGTCAAGTCTAAACCCACTATAAACACAAGAAAAAAATGACCCCAAGCTAATGTTATGATATGTAATTCAAGATTTACTCATCACTTAACTACCACTCCAACTCTACGCTTCTCTCCTTTTATTGGTAAACAACATCTGCGACTACATGGTTCCATGCATGCAACAAAGTGGTAAAACCTTCTACTGTAAGTGAAAACATATATCACGTTAGAATTACTCTAAACTTTATCCTTACATATCGCCTCAGATGAAGATAGTATAAATTATGTTTTCTTGAAGATTACTGATTATTTAGGGAATTGAAAGTGATCAGTCCCTAAATGTGACCTATTAAAATCAATAATTTTATCTCGGAAGACATTGTATTAATGCAATAAACAACTCATTGATTGTTTTCACATAACGGCACTAAAAAATATATAAAGTATTAAAAACAAATCATAGTTACTTACATATATATGCAACTTATTTTAGCTTACATGCATAATTGATAGATACCAATTGAGCTCCTATAGCATTATATGGTTCAACAGCTATAAAATTAGCAAAATGAGTGGAAACATCATTTTGGGCTATCTTTCATCTAAGATTGTAGTGCAGTATCGCACCCTACATGAAAAGGTCACCACATATTAACGTTTGCTCATTAAAAGAACAAACATTCAATGAAATGTCTCATTCTCATGTACATGTCATCAGAAGACGTAGTTTATACCACCAATTGTGAGGTCTAAACAATTCGACACAGTTTTGATTTCTTACTTACATAAACTTTCACAGCTTTGATTTATTATTTACATACACTTTCTCTGCATTAATTACAGGAACACACATCTCCACTACTTGAAATATATGTACATAAACAAACTATTACGTTGATCATGAGAATGTACATGTTCATGTAATGTGATATGTATAAAAGACAAATTTACATACCACATTACTGAGCTAATTGGATTTGGCTAAGGATAACATGTTCATCCTCGTTACATCCCAACCATACATTTATAGAGCGTTTCCTACAACAAAGACAAACGAAATGGATTGTTCAGTGTGATGGATAAGTTAGAATGATTTTAAATGTAATTGTGACTAATGTATAATATATATATATATTTTGGACTCACTTTATAGGTAAATTTTCATCCTATGCATACTCGACCACCATTTTTTCAGGTTTGGTCAATGAGCTGAATGGTCAAGTAACCAAATAGGGTGATCGAAGGTTGACAGCAACCTTAACCGCCCTACGAATATGTGGAAAACTCCTAATAGCACTGACTTTAGGATTATCGCATGTTTCTTTCTTCATCATATCCAACACTTCATACTCAAAAGTTACACTCCCTTTGACACTCTAACATTCAAAGGAGAAGAAGGCATATTTTATGCAAAACTACAAAAAGTATCGTACGGTGTAAACTGGCATGATAGGGAACCTTTCATCTCTCCAATGATGGTTGTCCCTTAGCTCTACATCGGCAGTTGCATTTTATTTGCAACAATAGGCATTCCACTATTTCCATGTGATAATGATAGCTTTGCCAATGCCATCATATCGATGAGATTGTCTTTATTCAATTTCGCTATCTCCTAGCTTCACTTTATGATCTCGTTAATTTGTGACCTAATTCGTTGTAAAATAACCTACAACATAAGATTAGTTATACCATGTATTAGTTGACAAAGATTAAATTACCACCATAACAAAATTGTATAAAACATAGCATTCACTTTTGTCAATGCTAATTGTCAATAGTAATCAAAGCTTAAACTTTATGGGCGGAATAAGAAAAACGAAAATTAAACATACCATCACGTCCAGATCCAACTACAGGGATTCACTTCCCTTGTCACTTTCATCCATCAAAGGTTTAATGCATTTACAACCTACAAACATAATTATACAATAGTTATGATGATAACAATTGTAACAACTGCAAATATTTAGTTTGCCGTTATTATACATAACTATTTAACTGATAATCAAAAACAAAAACGTTTCAGTGATATGACTACACTTATTTGCCCAGAACTATATCCACCATACTCTTCTTCTAGGTGTAGGCATCTTGTGACGGAATTATCATCCCATCTGTTTATCCAAGGCATTGCTTGGGGTACACATCGTTTAAATAGGGCAATCCTATCTAAGTAGAATATCTACAAAAAAAATTTCTATATTATATCTCCAATTGAAGCTTAGTAGGATAATGTGATATATTGAAATCAGTCACTTGTAATTTGTGATACCTAGAGAAATAGTATGTAGCTAGTAACATATATTTTGTGTTTTTTTCCTTTGTATTTCCTAACAGCATCAACCAGTTGCTTCAACATAAACTAGCCCCAATTTTCTGCCTTGATTTGCAGTGGAACAAAGATGGTCTTCACCAGCTTTATATTAATCTCCACCCTACTACTCGGTGCTAGGATGACTCTATCACATATAATGCAAACAGCCTCTTCCAATCAACTAAATCTATTACACTGCATAATAGATCCTCGACATCTTATAATGATTTAGAAGCCAATACCCTACTACACCATGCCTTTATTTCATCATTCCCATCTACAGATTCTTCTGTAACCTCTACCCATTACAAGGAACTCCAAACATTAGACCAACGTCAGCATCCTTAATTGCAATGATACGGTTGGAACATCTTAAAGCATTATATAATGTGCCAAAATGTTTAATACACATTTGGTGATGTGAAAAGGTTACTTTCAAACTCAATAACCTTTAAAACCTATTCTCAAACTGTATTCTTTTTTTTTATCGTCACTTATAATAACCTTTCTAATTAACCTAACCAACCTACTTGGACTGCAACGTGTGCTTACTTTACAATTAGGCTGCAATTTTGTACTGTCTCATGTTAGCTACATATGGCAATTAATATTCCATTAAACCATATGCTATAAGAAAAAATAACGTTACCTCTTTAACTTTTATCTTTTTTTTTTTTTTTTTGCACTCCTACAACAGTTTCGATCCATGTGCAGCTTGGTTTTATGTTAAACCTATAAATATTATACTGTTATAAATCTAGGCATATATATATTACTGCATAAAAAAAACAATAACTAGCACATATGATTATTTTACCTATATCCCTAAACTCACTATAACCTTTAATATACAATCAATCCAAGATATGTACACAACTAACCAACCTTAAATCTAACAAATGAGGAATAAACTCACTTAGCTTTCTTCTAATTTAGTTTATTCTAATCACTAACAGATTGGAGAAGGAGATAAACATTCACCAACCAACGCACATACAAGCCTTTAGGAATGTACATATGACTATACAACTTAATGTACAAATGACTTTAACTAAATGTACATATCAATCAAATACTCCCTAAATACTTCTAAACTCTTGTACAAAACAACGTCTCATGTAAATTCTTTGCTCACTTGAACATAATATATGTATAAACCATTATGTACAACAAAAATGGGACATACATTTCATAAAACAAAATATACATATTAGTATAACTTAATGTACGACTCACAACAAAGAACATACCTTTCACTCTAACTAAATATACATTTCACAATAAGTCAACGTACATACAAGTAAGGTATGTTTGACAGGACCGCCCACATGATTTTACACATTAACTTACTACGCTAACACCTGAAATTGTAAGAATGCAACCCTAATTACAGTCATATCCCAATCCATAACTTAAATATCAAACAACATTTCCACAATGTCGTAATGTGGCCCGGATATAAATCGTGACCAAGCCCAACTTAAATTGCCTGCGCTCCTATATTTGTTAAATTTATCACTATTTTATATTCTCTTATTTCTATAGGCCATATCATTATCGACATTTTCTTGTTTTGGAGACTAGGTGGTCGAGATAAATCACTCACTTAACTTAACCCTAAATAGTTATTACGAAATGACTATTTATTTGGAGTCGCCACTAATCTATTTGGGCTAGGCAAGATTGGTCACATATCAGAGTTTGTATTTAAAGGTTACGAAACCCTAGAATACTAACTACGAGGCCTGGGATCATACCAGAGATCATATAAAAGGGTCCAAAAGTTAGTTACAATCACAAGTAAGGATTGATCCTCTCATGATGCTTGAAAATTGGTACCTTATTAATTACATGCCAACTTGAATTTTAATTTTTATTTTGTTTCAATGAATGGCATTTTATTATAAATTCCTAAAATAATAATTATAAAAAAGTTATTATTCTATGTTTGGAAGATCGGGTTTTTAAAATTTTGAAAGTCAAAATCTCTTACGTACTCCATCGAAGGACTAGTGGAACACGAAAGCTTTTTATTATTCTCCTTTGTATCCAATGGAAAACCAAAGGAACACAAAAGGTTTTAAAATTTAAAATATCTTTCGCACCCCTGTGGAGGGCTAGAGGAATGCGAAAGGTTTTATTTTTTTTTTAAATTTATAAAAATCTCGATTTTCATTTTGACAAGGATATCTTGTTATTAAAACAATTCATAAAACCTTTCTCATATTTTGGAAGAAATTCTACATCTTATTCTAATTAGGAGACATTGCCTTAATTTTTTAAAAAGCAAATTTTATATTTATTGAAAATATTTATAGAATATCCTAGGACTCAATAAGAATCTAAAATGATGAACTTATTCTTAGTGTGTACCTTTGACATGAAAGTATCCTAGGAATCACATAGGACTTGGTTCTAATGCAAAATTACTAAAATGTCCATGAGTTATTCCTTCAACATAAAAGTATTTCAACAACCCTAAAGGACATGAAAAGGATTATAAAAGGCAAACCTATCCTAAATATACATCTTTAGCATAAAAGCATCTCGATGACTAGTTAGGACTCGATTCTAAAAAAATTACTAAAATGCCCTTAAGGTGTACCTTCAACGTGAAAGTATCCCGGTGACTTTAAAAGATAGGAAAGGATCATAGAAAGGCAATCCTATCCAAAATGTACCTTTTTGGCATAAAAGCATCCCGATGACTACCTAGAACTTGACTCGAGGGAAATTATCAAAATGCCTTTCGGGTGTACTTTAACGTAAAAGTATCTTGAAACCCCTAAAAGATAAGAAAAAGATTATAAAATGATGAACCTATCCTAAAAGTACATCTTTGGCATAAAAGCATCGCAATGACTACCTAAGACTCGACTCAAAAAAATTACCAAAATGCCTTTAGGGTATACCTTCAACGTGAAAATATCGTAGTAACCTTAAAAGACATGAAACGGATTATAAAAAGGTGAACCTATCCTAAATGTACATCTTTGGCATAAACGCATCTCGATAACTACCTAGGACTCGACTCAAAAAGAATTACAAAAATGGCCCTAGGGTGTACTTTTGATGTAAAAATATTTCAACAACCCTAAAGGACATGAAAAAGATTATAAAAAGGTGAACCTATCCTAAATGTACATCTTTCGCATAAAAGCATCCCAATGACTACCTAAGACTTGGCTTGAGGGAAATTACCAAAGTGCCCCTAAGCTGCACCTTTGACGTGAAAGTATCCTAGCAACCCTAAAAGACTTTAAAACAATCATAGAAAGGTGAACCTATCCTAAATGCACATCATTGGCTAAAAGCATCTGATGACTACCTAGGACTTGACTCGAGAGAATTACCAAAATGCCTTTAGATGTACTTTCGATGTGAAAATATCTCGACGACTCTAAAAGACACGAAAAGGATCATAGAAAGGCGAACCTATCCTAAATGTAAATCTTTGGCATAAAAGCATCTCGGTGACTACCTAGGACTTGGCTCAAGAGAAATTACCAAAATGCCCTTAAGGTGTACTTTTGACGTGAAAGTATCCCGACAACCTTAAAGGACATGAAAAGACAAAAATTACTAAAGGATCCCTAAATTTCCCAAAATTAAATATTAGTCCTAAATTAGTTAAAAATGCTAAAAATATATTTTTTTGCCCAAAATACCCTAAATAAGAAATTTAAATTTTAAAATAACCTAACAATAAAACTGCTATTAAGTCCTCAAATTTTTAAAAATTGCATTTCGTACCCTAACAGAGAACCAAAAGAATATAAAAGATTTTAATATTTTTAACACCCCATCAGAAGACCAATGGAATGCTAAAAATATATAAAATACTCTAAGTGGATGATTTCATGCTAGAGATAACCATTTTGGCCTATAGACACCTAATTTCATCTGAGTCCTCATTTTTTTTTAATAATCCTGAATATCCGAGATTAATAACTTAACGGTAACCCTTATTGGGAATGATCTTTTTTCGATGAATCAAACATTCTCAAAAACTTTTTATTCATAGGTAAATGGCTGCAAGTTCACATGATAAAAAATGAATTTTTGTGACTACTTTTGAGTTTTTCACAGTACTGCGAGTTTCATACTAGTAAAATTTTTCTAATAAAATTATTTCGGATTATGAATTTTCACCTTTACCATTTTCTAAATTAATATTTAGGATGATATAACTTATTTAATTCATTTTATATAAATTTTAATTTATTCTTTGAAATTTTCTAGGTTCTAAAATATGAGCTTTCCTTTATCTGTAAAATTTTATGATAGAATTTTCTCAAATTTTCAACTTCAAAATTCTTTAAAAAATTGTATTTAATTACCGTTAAATCTTTTTTTTTCAAAATTTATTTTATTTTATAAGTTTTACATTTTCTTCCTGTCTTCAAAATACGAAGTTTTCTACTCTGTAAGATTTTTTTGAGAAAATTTTTCCTAGTTTATAATTTTTAAAATTCTTCAAATATTATTATTTATTTCATATTAAATCAATTTAGAAAATTTTCTTTTATTTTTATCAGTTTTGCATTTTTCTTTAAAAATTTTTTTATTTTTGAAATACGAAATTTTCTACTCCTTAATTTTTTGTGAAGATTTTTCTTAGTATAATTTTTAAAATTATTTAAATATTATTATTTAATCCATATTAAAATAGTTTTGAAAAATTCAATTTATTTTATGAGTTTTAAAATTTTTTTATTACCAAGACACAGAGTTTTCTACTCATAAATTTTTTTGATAAGATTTTTCAGAGTTTATAATTTTTAAAATTCTTCAAATATTATTGTTTAAATCATAGTAAATTATTTTTAAAAAAATCAATTTATTTTATGAGTTTTGCATTTTTTTACATATAAATAATTTTTCCTGGTAAAGGTTTTTCTCATCAAATTTTACGGGTTTGTTACTTTTAATATTTTTTCTGTAAACAAAAAAATTTATTATTAGATCAAATTAAATTAATCATATGAAATTTTGTATCAAATTCATAATTTTTAATTTTTATAATTTAATTATTGTATTAATTATTACCGTATAATTTTACAGATTATATAAATATCTTCCAAAATTATATAGACTTTGTTGATGTCCTGCATGACATAATCCACTAAATGACAAAAGCATTTAATTTAACTGAAATCAAAATCAACTAACATAAAATCAAATTAATATTAAACAAAAAAATAAATAAAAAAAGTTTCCTAGAAAACTCTAGGAAAGCTACGGCCAAAGAGACCACCACCATTTTTCTTGTCGTCCCCCCACTTTGGAAAACCACGGAGAGTTTTCTCAAATAACAAATGCCTTCCATAGCCAAATTTAGCCATTTTCTTAGAAAATTTCAAGAAATTTTAAGTTTTCAAGCTTTTTAGGTAATTTCATCCATGAATCTTGTAATTTTTGTTTATGTCAAACAGTTATCTTCTTTGTTGTGAGCCAAAAAATGTTAAGCTCATCAACTTTCATCCATGTTGAAAGGCTAATATGTTGACAATGATCAATTTTTTGTATATTTGTTGTTATATTTAATTTTTTTTACGAAATAATGTTGTTATTGATGAGATATTAATTTTGTTGTATATGTATGTTTATGTTTATATTGTTATTCTTAATATTTTCAAGTTAATATGTTAATTTACATATTTATATATTCATGTTTTATGATTTTATTTTTTTATTTAAACTTAATGATATTTATTCATGCTTATTTTCATGATTTTGTATTATAAAATATTGATTCATGTTTATTCCTTACCTTGGCCAAATCTGATTGGAATTTTTGTGATGATTTTGTGCCTATTTTTTGTGATAATTTTATGTTTTTTTTAATTTTTAGGCCATTTTGCAATATTAGTAAACATAGGGACTAAATTGTAAAATATTAATTTTTTTAAGCACCATTTTTGGGTTGACCAAGAGTTCCATAGGTTGTTTGGAAACTGATTTTGCATGTTTTTGAACATGTTTTAGGTGTTTTAACATTTTGGGGGTCATTTTGCAATTTTAAGGATTAAGTGACAAAAAATAAAAAAAATTATGCTTTATGGCTAAAAGTGTTTGGCTGAACCTTTGTACACATTTTTGCCATTTTTTTGGTGATTCCTTGCTGGCTTGATGATTTGTTGTGATGTTTTGTGATATTTTATTATTAGGGTTGAAACATAATTTTACAAAGTTTATGGGTCATTTTGTAAATTCTAGAAATATACTTTTTTAAGGCCAAAGCGTTTGGCCGAATCTTTGTTGGTATTTTGCTGTATTTTTCACATATATTTGCATGTGATTTTTATGATTTTTTTAGGTTATTTTATTATGTAGGCACTAAAATGAAAATTTTATAACACTTAAGGACTAAATAGCAAATTTTCATATTTAGGGGGCAAAATAGAGATTTTACTACTTTAAAGATTTCTATTATTTCTATGGCCTTTCGTAGGGATACAGAAAATTTTAAAACTTTTCGTATTTGTTCGGTCTTCTGAAGGATATGAAATGTAATTTTCAAAAATTTAAGGGCTTGATTGCAAATTTTGCATTTTAAGTCAAACTTAAAATTTTAGCTTTTCCATTTAGACTAAATTCATCTACTTTTCATCATTTTAGTGTCCATTAGCATACTGGGATACTTTCATGTTGAAGGTATACCTTGCGAGTAATTTATTAATTTTTCTAAAATCAAATCCTAGATATTAACCAGGATGCTTTTATGCCAAAGGTGCATATTCAAGATAGGTTCATCCGATTCTCATCATTTTAGCGCTCGTTAGGTTTACCAAGATACTTTCATATCAATGGTATACCTTAGATGCATTTTGGTAATTTTTCTCACCAGGATGCTTTTATGCTAAAGGTGATTTATTAGGATTAGTTTAGCCTTTTAAAGCATTTTAAGGTTTGTTAGGGTTATCAGGATACTTTTTACACGAAAAGTATATCCTAGGGGCATTTTAGTAATTTTATTTATCAAGATGCTTTTATGTCGAAAGTGAATATTTACGTTTGGTTTAGCCTTTTATAATAAATTGTGAGTTCTTTAGGGTTACTGGGATACTTTTGCATCGAAGGTTTATCCTAAGGGCATTTTGATAATTTTTGTCACCGAGATGCTTTTACTCCAAAGGTGAATTTTTTGGATTAGTTCAGCCTTCTAAGGTCATTTTAGTGTCCACTAGGGTACCGAGATACTTTTATGTCAAAGGTATTCCCTAAGGGCATTTTGGTAATTTTCCTAAAATCGAGTCCTAGATAGTAACTAAGATGCTTTTATGCCAAATGTATATATTTAGGATA
>JBBYHL010000016.1:441132-451566 GCA_038381835.1 Adansonia madagascariensis | reverse complement strand
ATGTGTTAGGCTAATGATTCATACATGGATTAAGGATAACAAGATGCATGGATATGGCATAAAATGCATGAGCAAGATATATCAAACTAATGAGGATGAAATAAGGCATTTTCCACATTAAAAGGTCATTAAGGCATCCAATTCTTAAACTACTACAACCAAAAGCCACAATAATGCATGATAATCCCAAAAGGGTGATGGAAACATGGAGAGCTCACTAGAATGATGAAGGTGCTGAAAAACAGAAGATGAAAGTCATAAGGTGAGAAGTTATACCAATAAAACTTTACTTTTTGGCCGAATAGTTAGAGCAGTAGAGATGGCTTGAATTTTCCTCTTTTCCTTGTTGTTAATAAGGAAGAAAAAGAGAGAAATAATGAGGTTTTCATTCTGGTATGGATGAGGGTGATTTTTTGAATATTTAATGGTTGGGAATGAGTGTTTTAGGGCTATTTTTGGGTGATGGCTGAAGAGCTACGGGATTTTGGTTTCTTGATGTAGGAATGTGTTTTTGAAGCTGAAAATGAGCTGAAGTCTAACCTTTTTTAGCTGAGATAGAAGTGATCCATTTATGCCAATATTTTGGAGCCAATTTGGAGTGTTTTTTGGTCATTTCTCAAGAGGGATAAAGTGATGTCAGCATAATGGCTATAGGTGGCTGTAAGGAGCAACTTGCTGCCAATGTGATGGGCATAGGGTGGCTAGTTTAAATGCTGATATGATTTTCCAGTAAATAGGGTGGCTGATGGTGATATTGGTCAACAACTAGGAAGGAGTAGGATGATCATGTGACATTTACCCCTTTGATCCAATTTAGACTTAAAAAAATGTGTTTGGTTAGTTCAAAAGCCTAAATTTGTAATCTGATATGTGTTTTAATCTTTTCTGATGCAAAGAAATAAGTTAAAATCGAGTTTTGGATCAATGGTGGATGAGTCAAAAATGCCCAAACCATAAAAATAGCCTGCACAAATCAATACATTTGGTCCAAAAACCTTGATGGTATCGATACAATGAACATTCTATCAATACAATGATCATTGTATTGATACTATGAATCATTGTATCGAAACTATGAACCACTGTATCGATACATTTCTTTACAGAATGCATATTTTGGTCTTGGCATGGCCTAGTATCGATACATGAGGTCCTGTATCGATACAGAGGCTCATGTATTGATACATCTACATGTTGTATTGATACAAATAGGGACATTTCAAATTTTTGGATCGTTGGAGCATAGTATCGATACATGAGAACCATGTATTGATACATCTACATGTTGTATTGATACAAATTAGGACATTCAAATTTTTGGATCGTTGGAGCATTGTATCGATACATGAGACCCATGTATCAATATATTCAAGTAAAATTATGAATTTTCTCATATCCTTTGTCCCTGGACACCTTGAACTACGTCATTTGATGCCACATCTTTGCATTTACCTTTGATATGATCCCTAGGCTTTCTTGACCTCCTTAAAATACTTTTTTGCTGGGTGACAACGTCATCCGGTGATCATCCCTCTCACGTCCATGCTCCAGATTGCTTAAAAAAGTAGCCCGGACAAAATAAGGTGTCTAAAATGGTGATTAATGGGAAGCCTCTACTCTACCTAAAGTAAAGGTCTTTGGCCAATAAAATGTTGAAAAAACATAGCCAAGGACATGAGGGCGATTGGAGGGCTAAATTTTGCATGAAAAATGAAAAAATAAAGGTAATTTTACCCTTTCGAGAGGGAAATCCCTCATTTTCCTTATTTTTAATGCATTAACTTTTCTTCTTTTCTTCCACCCAAAAACCCTAACAACTCTAAAAATTCGAAGAAAAACTAAGCTAAAAAAGCAAGAAAAATCAAAGAAAATGCTAGAAAAAGGAAAAGCTTGGGGAATTAAAGCATCTTGTATACTCCCCCATCTTTACTTATTTGAATTTTTAAGCTTGCATATCTCATTTAGTAAGCCTTCTTCATGTTGGCCATAACCCATTAGGATTCATGCATTTTTCTTGAGTTCCAAGTGGCTAATTTTGATGCATGTGTTTGTGGTGCATTTTGATAATGAAAATCACCTCCCTTGATCCTTTTAAGTTTCAACCAATGTTTTAGTGCCTCTATGTTTTGTTCGATCTCCATGCCATGATTCACGTTATCTATGCTTATTTTGTATTTTATGGCTTGATCATGTCATTTTCCATGCTTTGAAGATGACATGTTTGTTAAAATACCATTTTATGCGAGAATTTTCATGACTTGATGCTTGATACTATGCAATTTTATTCATGATATTTAATTAGAAACGCTTGCTTGAGTAACAAATTTGATTTTATAAATAGCCCCAAGATGAGTTATTATTAATCCAAAATGATGGATTAATCATGGCTCCTATTTTTCACTATTTGATGTGATCAAACTTGAAGTAAACCAAGCTTTTAATTCTTAGATTCATGGCTGAAAAAGACAAATATATTCTATTTTTAAACCTTCTTATATTAATTCTTAAAGTTACTTATGGTAATGCCTTGATGATGAGCCTCATTGTCATTATTGTTGAATGTATGGCTTTTTCAGGTGCCCCACTAACCGGAGGGCTTAGGATGGACCTATTAGCCAATTGCATGGACCCTTACAATAGGACATTTGCATGTCCAAAACCCAATTCAAGTCTAGTTAATCGAAAATCGTAAACCCCCAACTTTGTTTTTGGCAGCCATAATATATTGAGTTGAAAAATTATTTTCCACCCTTAAATGATTTTCTAGATTTTTTTTTGGATTTTTCCTTCAAATTGCATCGAATTATCTTTACAATGAGCATTTTTTGACTCATTTCAAGTCTAGATAAAGGAGTTAAGCTTTTTGATTGTGTATTGCTTGGAACCCCTGAGCCAAGTGATCAGTGCCCAGTATGACTCGTTTTTTACCCTTTCAAGGATATTTCATGTTTTAAAATATTTTCCATTAAACTATATCAAGTTTCTCTTTCCGATGATATATAATTGGTGACTTTCTGAGTTGCTGCACCGACTTCCTTACACTTGCTGCAGTGCTAAACTAAGTTTGACTTTAAAAATTATTTTTCTCTTAGGAAGAAATTTTCTAAGAATTGTTGACTATTTTTAGATGAAACCTTCTTATGTTGCCTTTCCAATGCCATATCGTTTGCCTGATTTGAAGTCTGGATGAACCCAGAATAAATTTAAGAAACTTGATAGCACGATGCTCTCCCTTGCTTCTAACACTTGGAAATATTAACTATTACCAATGTCCACTCTTTTGATGCATTCGGATGCCTCAAAACCGAGTTTGGTTAGTGCCAAAGTAAGGTTATAAGTCATGCATAGGTCTAAGGCTCAATCTTTTTTTGAAAAATTAATTCGATCTTTTCCCATACCTTCTTCAGTTTAAAACAAAATTTACCATTTTTACTAAAAATACTGAAATTGCATTGTTTTTTTAATACTCACCAAATTTTCAATCATTTTAAGTTTTTCAGTCTTGTTTTTCAAAATTTTCCTAAAAAATAAGATTTTCTCTCCCCCAAGTTTTCCCTAGATTTTGCAACCTACCTCAATTTTCATGCCTTAATCACCTTTCAAGTCTAAGCTTGTCTCCAAGTTGTTAATCGATTATTTTTAGATAGTTGACGACAACTAAAAGATACATTCCTGAGTGACCCTTCTTTTTTTGCTCTTTTTATTATTTTGCATGCTATATTTATTTATGATTTCATGAGTTACTAACACTCTTCCTTTATTGGCGATGTTTTTACATTCATGTTTCCAAATTAAATATTTTTCAAAAATCATCAAGGTAATGTTTCTCGCTAGGCCTTTCCGGTGCCTAATCCAAAACACCCTTTCAAAATTGAATTCAAAAATCATTTTAATCAAAAACCTTATGTTTTGTTTCCTTCACGTGTCAGGTGCATGGTGGAACTCAAATTTTAGCGAGAAAAAACTGGGTTTATTATTTCTAAAAATTCATTTAAGTATAAAAGGGATTATACTAAAATAATGAAAAATTAAAATCAATACAGTTGAAACCAAGACATCTATGGCTAGATGGTATCGATTTAGGGCATTGTAAGGTACTAATCTTTCCCTGCCATAACTAACTCTCGAGCATAATTACCTAACTCTAGTTCACTTAGACTTTAAAATCGAACTTTTGAGTTTCATAACTCAATAGGAATCGGTTTTAATAAGTGTCCAGTCATATTTAGCTCAAATGATCGGTGATGACTCTAATTTTTCAGCTACTTCGTAGTAGCTATTAAAGTTTAGTTGGATAAGCGTTTAGTTCAATGATCTCCTCCAATTCTAATATGAGAAATACTTCTTTCTCATCGATCACATCAAATTATTTTTAAGCGGAGTGTTTTTAGCTGCGATGTCTCCCAGTGAACGTTACGACACCTTTTCTATCTAACTTAATCATTCTCAGAATCATCTTCCCTCTCCATAATCAGTGAAACTGCTGAGCATGCCATAATGGAAGCATCAAAGTACATTGACAAAGCAAGCAACGGCTATCATCCCTGATGAGTAGCTTAGGAGATTTCAACCTAAAAACCCTGTTGTCGAATAAGATTCAGAAAAAAAATAAAAAAGGTAGATGAATAAATACACTAGATGGAAATGATTATCCCTGAAACTCATATAGAAAAAAAAAAGTTATTAATAAGATTGGAAAGAAGACTAATGAGATTTACTGGAGGATAGATGTAATAGAAAAGAGGTTTGTTTTCAAAAAGATTTATATTACAAGAAAGACTGAATTGACACTAAATGGGAATTGGGAATATATGACTTCAAAAAAAAAAGAATCAAACATAGGTCTAGTGTGGTCCCGTTGAATACGGTGCCGAATGAAATAGGTGTCAAGTTAAACCAACATAGAGTTATTATTGATGGTAACCGGTTTCTAACATGCATGTGGGGGTGTTGGTATACAAATGAGCAGGTGTTGATTGACGCCTAGAGAAACGGCTGCCCCATTGCCCAGCGCCGTGAATAAAGGTCAGTAGATTTCACGTGGACTCGAACGCTACGTCACAAGCAACCAAACCCCAGAAGCACAAAGACACGTTCTTTTTCCCAATACTTTAGATGTCGGTAGGTAGGCATTGAACAATACCACCGTGATTTTCTCTCTATTCCGACAGTTTTTCAATGTTCCGCTATTTGTGCCACGTCGTTCCTATTTTTTCTTGCAATAAATAGATTATTACGTATAACTTTGGCCTTTTTTTTTTTCTTGCTCTTACAATTAAATACCTTACAATAAAATAATCAAAAGCAAAAACCTTCGTTCCATCTTGCTGAATGAGCTTGGACTCACACTACTAAAGCAGTGATGAAAGTTTAAAAAAGAGCAATCTAAAGAGGAAAAAAATGCTTTGTAGCCGCGAGATTTTCAATTTTTTAGTAAGGAAAGATGTGAGGAAGATACTGAAGCGGAAGGACAGCGATGCTGGCGAAAGAGGTAAAAACCACTCTCCTCTTATCTCATTTCCTTGCTCTTTTTTTTTTTTTTTTAATTTTTAATTGTTTATTTTTTATGATGGTGGTTGGGAGGCGGGGTTCATTTCCTCAAACATTTGCGTGCAAGTAGCCATTTTGTGATACTGCTTTTTCTGGGGAAATTAAAATTTAGGATTTGTCGCCCGCAATAATTTCTATTTTTTGCAATATTTTGACACTATAGTTATTTCAAGAATCCATTTGTCCACTCTATTTGGCTTGCATGTTTCTTTTTGCACTTACTTATAAAGAAAATTCGAATGCTTGTGATTTGCTTTTCAAGGAGTAGATGTTTAAACTTTTTTTTTCTTTTCTGGAAGCAATTATCTTTGTTTAGACATGTAACAATTATTAAATTTGCCTAGAATTTTCAATCAGAAAAAATGGGGATAAATAACAAAATCTTATATTAGCTACCATAGTATCAAGAGCAACCAGAAAATACTTTCCATTCAAGTAGTACACTACGAGCACATATCAAACTACTCAATAAATGCACCTCGAGGATTCTTCTGCATCCTTAGCAAGGGAATTCATAGATTTAGTGGAAATCCATTTCACAAAATCTTTGTTTGTAGATGAAAAAAAAAAAGTCCCTTTGAATGTCTACCAAGTAGCATTTATTCAGCTCTCAATATTGTGATATCTTGGAATTGAAAATATTCAAACAACCTATATTCCAAAAGCAACAATGTAGGAGCATCCATTTTTATTTCTAAACTCTAATTTTAATTAGCTTGTTGTATTCGATAACTAGATATATTATCTTATCTGTTCCAAGCGTAATGAGTTTTGATGGCAATTTTTCAATTGTGAAGAGTTTCTTTATGCACAAGAGTAAGCCTAAATCAAGGCACATTTAGCAGTCTGAACTTCATAAGTCTCTTGTCATCTGGACTGGATGATTCTAATAGACAGTTCTTCTGAAATATTTTTCTCCATTACGAATGCATAATATTAAAACACAGCATTTTGGTTCTGTTTAATTGTACAATGTTGCTGTCGGTCTGCCTTTTGGTTGTATGATAATTTTAGTAAGCTCTATCCTTAATTGCTGAAAAGTTACAATGTAGTTGCATCTATTTACTTTGTCTGAAAACTGTTGGAACCATTTAGTAATCCATTTATGGTACACTTTATCCCTTACCTTCCCCCAAATATTTTTGCCTATTCATGTTGTGTGCACTAGGGCTGTTGAAGTTCCATTCAGAAGTCTCTTTAAATTAATTGATTTTGTTATATCATCTCTGGATTGAAATTTTTAACCATTGGAACCTGTATAAACTATGAATATATTGAAAAATATTATTCCCTCCGATATGATTCTCGTCATTTTTTTATTCTGTTACTTGCCTCTCAAATTCAGGAAAAGCCCTAGAGGACTTGCGAGCTTCACTCTTTAACAAATTCAACTCATTTGAAAGTGCAAAGCGTCAACAGCAACGAATTTGTGGCCCTGTTGCTGCTCTTGCTTTCAACTTTATGGTTGCTGTTGGTATTATTTTCATGAACAAATGGGTTTGTATGCCAAATTTTCCCATAAGTAAAACAACTATTTGTTGCGAACTTGGTTTTAGTTGTAGTAGAATTGTCCTATATGATTGGTATACTTCTATTGTGTTTTCAGGTACTTAAAAATGTAGGATTCCATTTTCCAGTATTCCTGACTTTTATTCACTATGCTGTCAGCTGGGCATTGATGGCCATTTTGAATTCATTGTCCCTGCTCCCAGCATCTCCACCCTCGAAATCAACCTCTTTGTCTTTGTTTACTCTTGGTATTGTTATGTCTTTATCTACAGGTCTTGCTAATGTCAGCTTGAAATACAACAGGTAAGATATGTTATTTCTCTTTAAACAAGCCTAACCAAACTCTCTTGGAGGACCCTTTGACTTAATTGTTACTTAATTTGTTTTTCAGCGTGGGATTTTATCAGATGGCTAAGATCGCTGTCACGCCATCGATTGTCCTTGCAGAATTTATCTGGTATAAGAAGAGAGTGACTTTCCCCAAGGTAACTTGTTTATTTCTCTTTTCTGTGAAGTTGGAAAAGGTTCATTGTCAATATCAAGTTTACTGGCCTTAATTATAACGATAGGAGAGAATGGCAATGAGAAAGTTCTTTGTACGGAGTTTATATAAATTTTTAGATCTTTCTCTAGAATAAGAAATAGACTGCTATTATTTTCCATCAGGACATTATTATTCATCATGACCATAGGATAATGTTTCTTCCAAAATTGGAAGATATGTAGCTAGCATGTAGTGGATCTTCTGATTATTTCAAAACATTGTCACCACTTGAAATGAAGTACATATCTGCTCTCTTGCACCTTATTGGACTACTGATTGCGTACACATTGTGCTCCTGCTTATGTGTATTACAAAAATGTTTAAATTTGTCGTAGTTGTTTTCTCATCCTTTGTTGATTAAATTCGTTTTCCTCTTTCATGATGCTTTCAAGCATGTTGTGCCTATATTGGGAAATTGGCATTTGTTTTTATGCCCAGAAATGATTGCTTAATTTACTTAAATACTTAAAAGGATCCGTAAATGGTCTAAGTTGTAATTTCCTTTTTAAACTATAGGCATGTAATTTAGTCGTTAAGAAGACATAATACACTAGGTATTGATATTTTATAAGTTCTAGTTTGTTTGAAGCTTTTGCAATGACAGTGTTGTGGTTTTAGGATTATGCCATTATATTTTTTAAAGGTATTACATTTTTCTACTTTTTTAAAGGGTTCATAGGTGTAATATGACTCAATAAAGGGGATGTTAGTGTAGAAAACTATTCTATCATGACTTTGAGCAATGTGGTAAGAAAACCCTTAAGGAAGTGTCTATAACAGCAATACCATATGGAGTTAGCAGAAGGATTTCCTTTATAATGCATCAAAGTGATGCAAACATTAGTAATGCAAGGAATTTAGGCTTGAAAGAGGAACTGGGCATGTTCAGAGACGCTTTTCGGATTATTCTAATCGTACATTTTTCTACTCGTTGTCCCTTGCAAGAATGAAAAAAAAAACTGTAATATACTAATCCTTTTATATTTTCTTCCTGCATAATTAATGAGACTTCATCAGGTTTCTGAGCTTTCCAAAATTCTTGAATTTATCTGTGTGCAACATTGCTTGAGATTTATTGCATATTGTGAGATACCCTTTGTTATTATATCACTGAACACTATAGTTTGTAATGCTTGTCGTCTTTTTCTTGAAATTCTTCCTATGAAATCTGTCAGGTGGTTGCCCTAACAGTTGTATCTATTGGTGTTGCAATTGCTACGGTAACTGATTTACAATTCAGCCTCTTTGGAGCCTGTGTAGCAATGGCATGGATAATCCCTAGTGCTGTCAATAAAATCCTTTGGTCCAACATGCAGCAACAAGAGAATTGGACAGCTTTGTCGTGTGTTGCGGTTTCCTCTGAGCACACTTTTATTTTATATGGGAGTTCTTTTGGAAAGGAATGCAAAGGATAAGCTTAGCCCAAGGAAATCAAACAGATATCTTCTGCCAGTTTTCCATGTCCCTTTCTATGCCTCATCAACCACATTTTGCCATATGTCACTTTACTTTATATACCATGTGGCCAAATATGGTTGATGAGGCATAGAAAGGGGCAGGGAGGAGGGATAGAAGATTTCCATTCTGACCTCTTATTCCTCTAATTTTTGGGGGTGTAAAAAAAAGGGCAGACTGAAGGATGATTCATTCCCTTTTTGTTCATGTCCAGAAGGTGAAAGCTTTCCGTTTGATACCAAGGCTGGGTATATAGCTGGGTATATAGCTGGGTATGGGACCTGAGTGGGCTACATCTTGTTGTGTATCCTGAGGCCTTATAGATTCTCCATATTGATTCTTTGTTATCCATCCTTTTCTGTTTTTCTTACCTATCCATTGTTTCCCTTGGGCTTTTCTCTTCCTTTCTATTCTTTTGATGTCCAAACAAGTTTTTATTCTCCTCATGTTAATTTTGTTGTAAAAAATTTCAAACTCAAGTGTTTGTTGAAGTTATGAAATTTTTGGCCAGGTTAATGTGGAAAACAACTCCAATCACTTTGCTTTTTCTGGTTTCTATGATTCCTTTCCTTGATCCCCCGGGTGTGCTCACCTTCCATTGGAGCTTCAATAATGCTTCAGCAATCCTTATATCAGCTTTTCTTGGCTTCTTGCTTCAGTGGTCAGGAGCTTTGGCACTTGGGTAAATAGGTCTTTCCAGTTATTATAAATTGTTCAAATATGCTAGTTGTTTTGAACTAATTGATCTGTGTTGCAACTGCTCTGTTTTGGTCAAAATTGCTTTTTGTATGCTTGTCCTGTATGGCCAACATGGTATAGTTCTTGAAATCTATGTTGCCTTGGCTCTTTATTTTCTTTGAAGTATCTGTGCATGACATATACTCGACCTAAAAAGATACGGATTATGAAGGTTTGTTGCTCCAAATATATGAAGAAACCTTAAAAAATCGAATTTACTTGTGTCAACATACTCATATTTGACGTCCACCCTCAAGTCCAAGTAATATATAGCTTCAAATGGGTATACCTAAGAATAAAGTGTCATAGAATGACAATGGAGGTAACAGGAAATAGAGATGAGACGAGAAAATAGAGAAAATAGAGGAAAGATGAGAGAATATTGGTAGTTGTCGATGCTACCCGTTTATAATGCTCACTTTCTTTAGCTTGATTTTTAGATTGATAGTGTAGGAAAGTGGAGATCGTATCCCATAAGGACCTTTAGAAGTTCAAAACTTATTTGGGAATAGAAAGAAAAAAAAAAACGATGTGATAGGAAAACTGGTAGAATCTAGTTGAGAAAAAAATAAACAATAAAAGTAAATAGGGGTTTTAAATTGTTTTTTATTTAAAACAAAATAAAAAATAAAAAAAAA
>JBBYHL010000016.1:430347-441032 GCA_038381835.1 Adansonia madagascariensis | reverse complement strand
TTTATAATTTTACCTTAATAATTTGATTTAATTATCTTGGTCAATTTATTATCATGTGGGCCACATAAAGTCCAACACATTGAGGAAAGCTTAGCTCAATCATAAATAATTGACTTTGTACTAAAAAGAATTGTAATGTCTCTTTCAATATAAACAACTAAATTATTTGCAATAAAACTCATCATCCATTTTGTTCCAGAGTCTTGTCATAACAATTTTCATTGCTCAAAAGTCTCCCTCATAGTTGTTGTAGAGATTGGATGAGTCAAAACAAGACAAATTAATCTATCAATTAAGTGATAACTTTTTAACTTTTTTGTTTTTACTAATTTCTAGCATAATTTAGAGTGATGTAGTATGTTGAAAACCTTGATGATGACGTATATTAGGCATATAATGCCTCAATTGTAATCTCAAAAGAAGTCTTTCTTGCTGAATAAAATCTTAAGAATAAAACTCGCTACTAACTTGCATAGCTTATCAATGTTGAATGATTTGCAATTTTTATTGAGATCCAAAGCCGTGCACAAAGTCAACAGTTTCACAACTTGCTTATTGAATTGAAATTTAATTCTTATAACTAAAAATCTATTACAACCAAGAATATATTAACTCGATGATGATGCTCCAGAGTTACATCTAGTTGATGAGGTCGATCCTTACCCAAGATATATCATGCACCCATGTTAGAAATCTTTATCTCATGCTTTTGACAAAATTCTTTCACATTCTCAAGCAAATTAAACCATACAGCATCTGTTAATTGTACTAATATTTTACAAGCAACCAAAACATCACCTCTTTAAGAATAAGTTACCCCTTTATCAACAATATTACCAACAACAGTACATTCTACATTAAACATTTTCTTCAGACTGCTAATAGAATGAAAGTAAGAGCTCTATCGAGTATCTCTAGCTCTTTGCAATGTTCCTACTTGATTTGCCCCTTTACCTATTTTATGTTCATCACTAGTAATCATATTTGCAATGTCAATTGCTTGAGCAGCTTGTAATTGGTCATGCCTTTTAGAATAAGTACTAAAAATATTTACAAAAAAAGTCAACTATGTAAAAAACTCATAAATATGATCTACTTCTCCAGATGCTGCAACCAATGCTAATTCTAACCTGTAAGTATAATAATGCATATAATTTGCATATGAACAATCATTAAGTTTCAAAGCTGGCAACTTATTCCATTCACCAGGCATGTTACTAGCACCATCACATCCTTGACCTCAAATACATTCAACGTTGAGGTTGTAATGAGAACAAACAGACACTAACTTTTTCTTCAAAGTCATTGCACTAGTATCACTAAAGTGGGCAAGGTCAAAGAATTGTTTTTGGACAAAACCGTCACCATCAACAAAACTTAAAATAATAGCCATTTATTCTTTTTTAGATTAATCTCGAGCTTCATCAATAATGATATTGAATTTTGCATTTCCACTTTATTTTCTAATTGAATTTCTCACCATATTAGCCAAAATATGCAACATCTCCTTTTGTACATCCTTGGACGTTTACTTAGCAACTCGTAGAGCACTTTACAAAATAATCTTTTGAACTTTACCATTACAAGATCCTAACAATTTTGGCATCTGAATGAAATTTCCTTTATTTTTTGGAGGATGGACTTTCATCATAACCTCTAAATACACAAGCTTGAAAAGTTAGCCATCTAGCACACTCTATGGAAGCTTTGAACCTAAGTCAATTATTCTTAATCTCTTTTAATGATTGCCTTTTAATAAGCCTATCAATATATTATGACTTTTTCAATAAAACTTCACAAGGTTTGACTGCAACATTTGTGGGGAATTTGAGTTCTTTCGAACATGATTCAAAAGTGGACAATTTTCTCCACTATTTACTTTCCTTTAACTTTTGAAGCCTTTTTCAATGAATGCATTTGAACCTAGAGATTGGAAGCTTTTTTACCAAAAGGGCAGCATGACAAGAAAAAAATAACATCTTTCTTATGAGAATACTTAACTAAGAAGGATACAATTTAAACTAAGAAACTTGAAAATGACAACGATGATCGTTATCTAATAAAGGATTTTTTTAAAAAATAGGTTGACATAGCCCACGTTTAAGATAAGTATGGCAAATCTCATCCTTTTGATTTTGAAGAAATTCCCATATTATTGGCTATACGTAATTGAAAATCAAGTTCAACATGAAAAGCATCCATATTTTCAGGATTATGTCTCACACATTTTGGCTCACATTGCTCTTGTTCATGAGTTAAAGCACTAATGCTTAATGGTTCAAGTGTAGAAGAATTATTTAGATCATTTGCAAACTTTTTTTAAATGATTTTATCAATTGTTCTCAATTTACTCATACCTAGAACAAATTAAATATAAAAAAGTTCATGTAATCAGCCTTTAATATTCTGATTTAATTTCTATATAAATTTTAAAAAAAAAATAAAAAGCTTTAACTTATAAACAAGTTCAGAGAATCATAAACATCTTTAATTAGCTTAGCATTCTACTTAAAGACACACCCAAAATCCCTAGAATAACACTTAAAATTATGAGACTTGGAAAGCAAGTTGGCAAGAAATTTGCTTGCAAATTAAGCTCAAATAGCATTCTATATATTTCAACCTTTTAAAACAATAGGAGCAACTTCTAATCATAAGGGTAATAATCATGTGAGAGATTAGTAATGATAAATTCTACTAGTGATGACAAAAAAATGTAATTGCAAATACATCCTAATAGGATTTAATTTGATTTGTCATTTAGCTTTTTATTTAATTCATGCCTTTTTTTAGGGCCAGCTTGTTGAGAATGGAAATGCTAGCTTGTTGCAAATATTTTAAAACACTAGTCTCAGTTTTTGTATGCATCAGCACTCAAAAAATAGAGTGAAGAAGACAAACCCATTTCTGAAAAGATGCGTATCCCAATAAAGTCCAACCTTGTGTATGTATTGGCTTTCAAAAATTGACATAATATTAAGAAAACAAAAACAGAAGATGTAAACATAAAAACAGTTGGACTTCTCTACTGATCTTTAGCGAGGGACTTACATGTAGTAAACATTAAAACTTTTCTACAAGATTTAAACATCCATATGTTTAGAGATTACATTGATTTAAGATGTCGAGATCTAAAATAAAAACCAACTAAAATGATCCTTAAGGTAGCAGCTATGTCATCCTAGAAAGGATATCCAAGATCATGAGTAGCACATTTATCTTGCCTCTAACGATAATCCTAGCATATATTTGTTGAAACCTTTTCGAGGCTCGACAGTTTCTATTGCTAGCTAGAAGGCTTGTTAAGCCTTAACCAAATGGTAAACATATATCTTTAATCAGACAAGAACCAAGAAGATATCAAGGGAAGAGGTGGCACAATAGCTCAGAATCCCTAAGAGAGGTGGCATTATTAGGTGGTGGCAATTAAAAAAACTAAAAAGATATTTTGTAACCTTTCAAAATATTTTCTCTTAAAAAATTAGGTAAAAAGAGATCAACAATTTTTCTAACCCTTAATGTCTTTATATACTAGCTCAATCCAACTTATAGTTGGATTTAGGATGGAAGGGTTTTTACATAATTAAAACTCCTAATCAAGTGAAACTTTTTCACCTCATTTTAAGTGTTTCAAATTAAAGCCTTGTTATAAGTTGATTAATTGGTAAGCATTTTCCACTTGCCTTGGCCAAAATTCCCTATCCATATTGGGCCATGGAATTTGGCCTAGCACACTTAGACCATTAAGCTAAGCTTTTTGGCGCAATAAGGGTTTATTGGACCAGACTATGTTTTCATGAGTTTAATTTTATAATTTAAACTCTATATTTATTACAATAAATAATATTTATCTAATAAATATAATTATTTAATAATTATAAAATTAGACAAATAAATTGAAAACTAGATTTGCTAGTATACACACCCTTATTTATATTATTTATATAAAATCTTTAATTTAGTTAAGATAATTTTAACTTAATTTTAATCTTACTTAATATTAATTATCAAATAGTTAATATTAACAATATTCCAAGGGATTATAGACCAAAAAATGAGATAGAAAATTTTAATTTACAATCAAATCTTTAGTCTAAGTGAAATCCTATTTCAACTATGACTAATGTTTATCCACCTTTATATAGCATGCCTTGATTGAGACATTATTTCAATAAAACAATCTTATTTTTCAAGTTTTAAATAGATGAAAAAAATCTAGAATTCACAAATCTAATTTTATCTTAAAATAAATCTTAATTGAAATATTCAATTAAGTCTTTCATTTAAATTATCTTTTATTTAATTAAGTTCTACTTAATTAAATCCCGGATTTAATTAAACAAATCCATCTTATTGTATGTGGCCCCTTAGGTTTCTAACATTTTGGCAATGAATATAATTAACTATATCCATAGATCAAGAGTGGTATCTAGCAACCCATCATGACCACCTCAATGTTGAATAGTGAATATAACCTCGTCGAAACATTTCAGTAAATAGCCTATCAATGTAGTACGATCCCTTCACCATATATCTGGATTAAGCAAGAGCATGGTTCAATGTTTACTTATGCTCTGATCTGTGTTAGATCTTACAATTTATGGTTAATAATCACGAATCTACAAAGAATGATTCCTCATAATTTACTATGCTTTGCTCGAAGACTTTAATCCAATTAGCCGAAGTTTAGATCATTCAGGATACATCTCCAATTGTCATTATGAGTGGTGAATCCTTTTTGGATCCCTCATCTATCTACCATATGATTCATGCCATTACTAAAACCATCCTACCATAAGCATCCATCTATTGTGGATGATTTCTAAGTATAACACTCCTTATATGAGATGACCTAGTATCACAAGTTTAAGGACTGTTATACACGATTTGCACATGAGAACATATTCCATAGATACTTCAGTGACTAATACCAAATGAAGTTTTCATTTGGACCATATTCAATGAACTTGTTTTAACAAAACAAGCATCCTTATGCCATCTTAAGTATCTCACATACTATTAACCCTACAAGACCAATTGCATACTTCTTAAGTAAGAAGGCTCAACATGAGTTGGTCTTTGAGCAACTTCCAAACTTCATCTCATGCCATTGCAAAAGGTTATTTACCCACTACCTCGCATCTATCCTTAATGTTTATCTGCTTGCCAGCTTCCCACGTACATTTAGTACTGCTGCCATATTCTTTTTCTTTGACCCAAAAAGCTTCGAATTTGAATCGCCCTTTTTTCACTCTACTAAAGTCTGCTCTCTTACAACCATATCAACAAAAATCGGGCAATGATTTGATCTTGAGCACACAAGATGTTCAACTTTGTAATTCGGAAAAAGCTCCCCCCATTCTTTGGTCGCCAAAAATCTATCAAGTTTTTCTCTAACAAGCTCGCTAACTTCCCTTTTATTAGACCATGTAAACTAAGCCCTCACAAGCCTAAATCCATAAAGTTGCACTCCTCCACTGCTTCTTTACTCAACTATTTGGTTTGCAGCTCTCAGCTTTCCTCATTTTTCTCGTTGGCATGAAGAATTTCATTGTAATCACCGAAGCAAATCCAAGGTAATGGGATTGTCCTGCCAGATTCCTTAGCAAGTTCCACGTTGCTGATCTTCTAGTGTTTTCTGGATCGCCATAAAAACCAATTGGTTTGTAGATGGCAGCACCGTTGTCCACCACCATATATCAATATGAAAGTGGAAATAACTTCTAAGCCTTAAATCAAACTCTTCTTTCTAAAGCATAGCAAAACCACTTTCTTCTTCCTTCACATTCAACCACCAAACAGCCATCCATGCTGCACCTTCTGTGCACTCTGTCAAATTCTAACTTATTAAGTTTGGTTTCACATTGAAATACCACTTTGGGACCTTTCTTTTACATAAGCCTAGTCAAAGCTCGAACTGTCCATGAGTTCCCAGGACCACGACAATTTCAGGTTAGTATTTTCGTGATTCTTGGTGGAGTTGGTATCCAATCTCCACCATTGAGGTTTGATCTACATCATCCATGCTAAGTTTAGCTTTTTACGTACCTCCGTTCAGCTCCACAACAGACAAATCAGCACTAATAGAGTCATGTTTCCTCTTTCCGTCTTCCATGGTGCACTTACTTGGCTTCTGATCATTTCTTCTTGCTAACGTCTTCCATTTATGTGGGCCCATATTTTTAGCTGAGCTGGCCATTTTAGTCAAGTCTCCTTTTACATAAATATATTCAGCATCTCCTTTTGAAGGGGTACCGTCCGCTAGATTAAAGCACCCTTGACTTTTGATACTTCATGCATAAGATCTCACCATGGATGCTACCATGACAGCTTCCTCATTTTCCTTAGAAATAACGGTTGACTGTTCCTGAAAATTCTTCTCATTAACTGCATCAGATACACTTGCAGTCTTTTTGTCACTTTTATTTTGATCAAGAATTGTATTGATCTTCTTTCTCCTTTTTTTTTTTTTTTCTTTTCATCGTCGCCCTGTATGGCCGAGCTCTCTGACAGAAACAGACCTCGCTTTACCTCTGCTCCATTGGTCGTTGCCCAACAAGAGGTTTTTTTTAGTGGCGAAGCCCCCAACCACTCTCCATATTGATTAAAACTGGTATGATTCTTTTGACCAGTACTGTTTCCACAGGAATCAGAGGCTGCACAACCTATCACTACATGTCCTAACATTCCACAACTGTAACAAAAACTGGCAATCTTTCATATTTAACTCTTTCCCATGTAGTTCTCTTCCATTTTTATCCAACAGGATGCCTCTTATTAAGGGTTTCAACATATCTACCTCTACTCGGATCCTTATGAATCGCCCCCAGCGTCCGTCCTTCATGTTTATTTCTAATTTGATCACCCGTCCTACTTTAGAGCCCAATCTGACAGCCATCTCTTCATTTAAGAACCCTAGACGAAGATCATAGATTCTGATCCAAAATAAAGATAAATCAAAAGAGTAATATTTTTGGTCTCAATGTTGCCTCATAGTTTTTCAGTAGCAGTAGTTGTCCATCAAAACTCTAGGGGCATCCGTTCAAAACTCTTATTTTGCATCCTTCTATTTCAAACTTAAAAAAAAAAAAGGATTGGAATCAAGCACCGCTATAGTTACCTCTCTTCCGAGCCTCCATATGCTTTTGACGTCACCAGCATGGCCTCCTTGTTAACAGTTTACTTACCATTCATCTCTTTGCATCTTTTTTATTCACTAGGTTCAGATTTGGCAATAATTCGACAGCTTCATTCTCTTACTCTGTAAAGGACAATTTCTTCCACAACTCCTCCAAATCCTCATCCACGGGTCACTCACCCGTTGACACCCCTGCACCTCTTGACTAAAGAAAACAGAAAACTATACTGGCACTAAACGAATCCCAAAGACCTATAGAGATCTTGAGATTAAGAACCTGGTGGAGGCAAGACTTCCCGCTACTCCCACAGTCCAGATCGCTGAGGAGACCGTAATAGGATTATTTAACTTTATACTAATTTCAAAGTAAGAAAGTTAATGTTAATTTTTTGTTCAAACCATAATGTGCAAATCGTAAAAATACCTCAGTCAAGTTCTTTTGTAATTGGGTTGAAACCGGTGGCAAAAACATTTTTCGTGCCTAATCATACTGATATTATTTGGCACCGTAAGGGCTCATTCAAAACTATAAGCTAGCCAGCTTCATAAAAGCTCCTAGAATAAAAATCAAACACCCTTTATGATAGAGTTATCAAGGTTTCGATTATTTCTTCAACAGTCGAAGCTAAACAATATATTAATAGTTTATATATTTTTCTCATCCTTGATTTGGTCTCGATTGTTTGGACTCACATTTTATTTAAATTTATCTAATTATTAAACGATACAATTAAAGAGGTTGAGATTCATTTAAAAATACAGACAAAATATTTATTTATTTTTTACTATTTAATTAATTTTTATTAAAATTTAAATCAATAATAATTTCATATATAATTTTTTAATGTTTAAAATTATAGTGTTATATATTTTAATATTATATAATAAAAATTAAATAATATATTAATATAAAAATATTATATAGTCTGTTATCACTTTGACTCTTTTTGAGTGTTGGAATCACAAGTTAACATCCAACCCATTTATTAATGAATATCTCATATTTGCTTAGACTCATTTAATATTTTTATTTAATTTTAAGTGAACTATCAAATTTTAAGTGAACTATCAAATCTAACTTAAATATATATTAAAAGATATCAGGATCATCGAATAAAGCATATCCTTCCAGGCTTCCAAGCCAATTTCCTCCATTAAACGGTAATAGCGGCGAGTCACATGGACGCTAGGGTCAACAATCAAGCTAATCTCAATTGAAATACGATAGAATTTTTTCCTAACCAAAAATTTCTGGATAACAATCTAAACAAGCCCTTGACCGCCAAGACACGTACTTTCAACTGTCGGTCAGTAAGCACTAAACATTAACGCCATGATTTTCTCTTTCTTCCGACAGCTTTCAATGTTCCGCTGTCATGCCACGTGTCTCATATGTTTTCCACCTTAAAATGCAATATTATACATACTATTTTTTTCCCTTAGATTTTCTTCTTGCCATTTAAATACTTGCACGTTAATTGACCGGAAAATCCGAGTAAAACTTAAATAAAATAATAAAAAGCAAAACCTTCATTTTAGCGTTTTTTGCTACTTAAACTAGAACAGTAGCATCTCCACCCCCCCCCCGCCCCAAAACAAAGAAAATAACTAGAACAATAATAAACCCAAGTTGCTGCTGTGAACTGAGCTTTGGCTCTACTAAAAGTAGTAATGGAAGTGTGAAAAACAGTAATCTGAAAGAGGGGAAAAATGCTTTGTAGCCGTGAGATTTTCAATTTTTTATTAAGGAAAGATGTGAGGAAGATGCTGAAGCGTAAGGACAGCGATGCTGGCGAAAGAGGTAGAATTCACTTCTCTTGCTTTTGTTTTTTTTGGGGGGGGGGGGTGGGGTGCGGTGGGGGGAAGGGGGTTTCAGCTCCTCGAACATTTGCTTGCTAGTTGCTATTTCCTGGTTTTTTTTTTTTTTCCCCTGTTGGAGGAGAACTAAAATTTATCATTTGTCTTGAGCAATAATCTCTATTTTTGCTATGCTTTAACATTAAAGCTATCCAAGATCCCTTTATGCACTCTAATTGGCATGCATGTTGTTTCTTTTTTTCTTTTTTTTTTTCTTTTTTTTTTAAAAGAAAAATTGAATCCTTGTGATTTGATTTTCAATGAGCAGATTTTTAAACTTTTTTTTTTCTTTTTGCTCGAAGCAATTATGTTTGTTTAGAGATCGATTTAGTAGAAATTAGCTCAAACTTGGATTTTCATAATTACTTTGGTGCTTTCCTATCTCTAGAAGCTTATGGAGATTCACTCTCAGTATACAAGCTTCACTAAATGGCACAATACCAAAATAGTTGCCTATGCCTTTTTAAATAAATCCTACTACTCTATGGGTCATTTTTTTAGTTTTCTGTTCCTTTTGAAGGTAGTGGCGGTATTCATGCTTGCTTAGTTAATTCTCACCAGTGAAAGTGAGAATCAGTAATGTATCCTAATCAACTGGGATTGAATTTGTAAAGGATAATTGGAAACGTTGTTGATAACAAAAAGACATGCGCTTGCAAAATTTTGGAGGAAAAGTAAAGGGTTTTTTTTAGGTTATACTGTAAGTATAACTTGCCAAATGGCTGGCATTAAATGTGTGCTTTAGAATAATTTAGATGAAAAAAGGGGTTTTATGTAATAAAATTTTAGTTGTAAGAACGGTTTTAAAACATGCTTAGAAGAAAAAGATTGGAGATTAACTCAAAGAGGAGAGCTGGTAAGATTCCTTTGTAGGGACAGGAACTCTTTGAGGGTAACTTAGCATTTTAGACTCTTATTGGTATAATATTAATGATAAAAAGCTTACTAGAAAGGGAGATTTATATAAATACACTCAAGTGAACAATTCCAGGAGCTAATCATTGCCTAGGACATGTAAAACAATTATTAAATTGCCAAAGATATTTTATGAGAAAAATGGTGATAAATTCATATATCTAGTAGAAACCCATATCACAAAATCTTTGTTTACGGGTGAAAACTCACTTTCCGTGTCTACCAATTTTTCAGATCTCACTATTGTGATATCTTGGGATTGAAAAATACTGAAATAATCTTTATTCTAAAAGAAGCAATGTAGATGGAGCACCCTTTTTTATTTCCATTAGCTTGTACCATTTGTTTAATCTGTTCCAATTGTAATGGAAGATGTCAAATTTTTAATTGTCAAGAGTTTCTATGTACACAAGAGTAAGCATAGGTCTGAACTTCATAGGTCTACACGAAATGCGTCTCATCGGGACTGGATGGTTCTAATAGTCAGTCTAGGAAGCAGGGACATGGAAAAAACAGTGCGGTTAAAACCCGACAAGGACATGTCGACATGGGAATTTAAAAAATTGAGACACGAGCAGGGCAGTACATGGCAATCAAAAATATTTTTTTGTATAATAATATACAATAAACATGTAAAATTGATACTTTTCAATTAAATATTAACATGTGAATAGCTTTCAATTTTATTAAAATTGTGGTTGAATCTTAAAAGACCCATTAGAACGAAATTTCTCATTGATGCAATATTTGGAAGAAAAATGCAAAAGAAAAAAAA
>JBBYHL010000016.1:413085-430247 GCA_038381835.1 Adansonia madagascariensis | reverse complement strand
TTGAATCTTAAAAGACCCATTAGAACGAAATTTCTCATTGATGCAATATTTGGAAGAAAAATGCAAAAGAAAAAAAAACTTCATCATGTGTCCGGACGTCTCTAGCCATGTCTAGACCATGTTTTGACCAAGTATTATTTTATTTTTATTTTTTTGACATGTCCCTGCATATCTGACACTTATTTTGCCGTATCAGAACTATGTCCGACCCTTAGACACTCCCCTGACAGAAGTGTCCATGCTTCATAGTAGTCAGTTCTTCAAAAAGATTTTTCTCATTTAAGAATGCATAATCTTTAAACATAGCTTTTGTTGTTCTGAAATGTTCAATGTTTCTTTCAATCTGCCTTTTAGGCTGTCTGATAATTTTTATTGAACTCAATACTTGACTACTGCTAGAATTACAATCTATTGACATCTATTTACTTTGTCTGAAAACTAGTGGAACCATTTAATAATTCATCTATGCTACACTTTATCCCATACCTTCTACCCAATATTTTTTGCCTATTCCTGTTGTGTGTGGCAGGCCTGTGGAGGTTTTGTTCATAACTCTTTTAAACTCTAATTAATTTGGTTATTTCATTTCTTTGGAATGAATGTTTAACTATTGGAGTTGTATAAACTATGAAATATATTGAAAAATATTTTTCTCTCCTGTGTGTTTCGCCTCATTTTCTTGGTTTCATGTCTTACAAATTCAGGTAAAGCCCTAGAGGACTTGCGAGCTTCTCTCTTTAACAAATTCCGCTCATCTGAAAGTGCTAAGCGCCAACAGCAACGAATTTGTGGTCCTGTTGCTGCTCTTGCATTCAATTTTATGGTTGCTGTTGGTATTATTTTCATGAACAAATGGGTTTGTTGCCAAATTTTCCCCATACATAAAGCGACTATTTGTTGTGATCTTGGTTTTAAATGTAGCAGAATTATCATGTATGATTTGGTATATTCTTTTTTGTGCTTTCAGGTACTTAAAAATGTAGGATTCCAGTTTCCAGTATTTCTGACTTTTATTCACTATGCCGTCAGCTGGGCATTGATGGCCATTTTGAATTCTTTTGGTCTCCTCCCTGCATCGCCACCCTCAAAATCAACCCCTTTATCTTTGTTTACCCTTGGTATTGTTATGTCTTTATCTACTGGTCTTGCTAATGTCAGCTTGAAATACAACAGGTTAGATTGTTATTTCTCTTTAAATAATAACTAATGAAAGCCTCCTAGAGGACTTTTTGACTTATTTTTTAATTTATTTTCCAGTGTGGGATTTTATCAGATGGCTAAGATTGCTGTCACGCCATCAATTGTACTTGCAGAGTTTATATGGTACAAGAAGAGAGTCACTTTCTCCAAGGTAAGGTGTTCATTTCTATCTTCCATGAACCAGAAAATGATGCATTTTTAGATATTTCTCCAGATGGAGAAATAGACTGCTATTAATGTCCATCAGGACATTATTATTCATCATGTTGATAGGAACATGTGTCCCAAAATTGGAAGGTATGTACCTGTCATGTAGTGGATCTTTGGATTATTTCAAAACATTGTCAATACCTTGAAACAGATTACATAGTTGCTTTCTTGGACTTTACTGGACATGAACCCCTTACTGACTGCATACCAATTTTGCACCTGCTTATGTCCGTCAAAGTTGTGGTTGAGATCTGGTTATTTAATTGATGTGAGAAATAAAGCAAAGATTACATCTGCTATTCTAGACATTGATTTTTTAAATATTTCACAGTTGTTTTCTCATCCTTTCTTGATTAAATTCGTTTCATATTTCATATTTTTTTCTTCAAAAATGTCATTGTGTCTATATTGGGAAATTGGCATTTGTTTTTACATGCCTGAAAGTGATTGCCTATTCTACTTTAGTGCTTAAAAGGATATGAAAGAGGGAGCTCATTCTGTAGTTTATTCGTTTTATTAGATCCGGTAGATGATATAAGCAATCTCCTATTAAAACTATAGGCATGTAATTTAGTCATTAAGACATAATACACTAGGTATTGGTACCTTATAAGTTTATTACCTAAGGATTTGGATTTTTTGCAATTGCAGTGCTGTGGTTTTAGGATTATTCCATTATATTTTAAAGTTATTAGATTTTTTAAAGCGTTATCACTTAATTGAAAAGGGATCAGTATGTATAGGTGGAATGTAACAAAATTAGGGAGGTCTTAGCATTGAAACTATTTTTCTCTTTCGTGATTTTGAGCAACATGGTGAGATAACTGATAAAAAAGAATGTATGATAGCGATACGCATGGAGTTAGTTGAAGGATCTGCTGTCAATGAATAGATTATAATTCATCAAACGTGCACACTAGTACTTTTATGAATTTAGGCTTAAAAGAGGAACTGGTCATGTTCAGAGATGCTTTTCAGATGATTCTATTCATTTATGTTTCTACTCAATTGTCCCATGGAAGATTGAATAAAATAATTTCAACAGCTATAAAATATTAATCTTTTTATATTATTTTTCCTGCATCTTCTGACCCTTGTGACCCTAAGTGTTTTGAGGGTTTTGGAGTTGTCCAACATTAATTTATCTATATGCAACATTGCTTGAGATTTAATGCATGTTGTGAGATATCCTTGTCATTATATTACTGAACACTATTGTTTGTAACATTTGAACCCTTTTTCTTGAAATTCTTCCTATGACATCTGCCAGGTGATTGCGCTAACGGTTGTATCTGTTGGTGTTGCAATTGCTACGGTTACTGATTTACAATTCAGCCTCTTTGGAGCCTGTATAGCAGTGGCATGGATAATCCCTAGTGCAGTCAATAAAATCCTTTGGTCCAACATGCAGCAACAAGAGAACTGGACAGCATTGTCGTATGTCGAAAGCTCCTTTGAGCACGCTAGTAGTTTATTTGAGATTTCTTGATGCAAAGTAATGAAAAAGATAAGCTTAGCCCGAGGAAATTAAGAGGATAGAGAGGATGATAAAAGTTTCATGTTTCAATGTTTATAGGGAAGAGAAAAATGCTAATGTTGCATATTTTGATAGTCAACAGCTACAAAGAGTAACTTCTAAAAGTTACTCTTTGTAAAGGGTAAAAGGTCATATCAATGAAAATTTCTTTGAGACCTGTTTTCTTTCCTTATTCAACTACTTCTTTGGGGAAAATAAAACTGGCAGAATGAAGGATGATTCATCCTTTTTGTTCATGTGCCTAAGGTGACAACTTTTCAGTTTGATACCAAGGCTTTCAACTCGGAGGTCTCAGGTTCAAACTGCTAGGACTGTGGCGGGGTTTATGGGACCTAGGCAGGCTACATCTAGTCATGTATCCCAAGGACTAATTGATTCCCCCAAAATGATTCTTTTTTATCCATACTTTTCTACTTTTTCTTCTTAAAGGTAGAAAATGGATTCATAGTTTCCCCTGGCTTTTCTTTTCCATTCCATTATTTTGATTAAAAAACAAAATTTTTTTTTCTTTTATGTTAATTTTATTAGTAAAACTTGTCACATTGGCTGTTTGTTAATGAATTTGTTGAACAGGTTAATGTGGACAACAACACCAATCACTTTGCTTTTTCTGGTTTCTATGATTCCTTTCCTTGATCCCCCTGGTGTGCTGGCTTTCCATTGGAGCTTCAATAATACATCAGCAATTCTCTTATCAGCTTTTCTCGGCTTCTTGCTTCAGTGGTCAGGAGCTTTGGCACTTGGGTAAGTGCATCTTTCCATTTATTATAATTGTTCAATTATGCTAGTTTTGAACTAACTGATCCGTCTTGTTACTGCTCTGCTTTGATCAAACAATTGCATTTTGTATGCTTGTCCTGAATGGCCACTATGGTACAGTTCTTGAAATCTATGTTGCTGCAACTCTTTATTTTGTTTCAAGTACTTGTGTCTGACACATACCTGGCGTACATGGTATGGACTATGAAGGTTTGGCCTCGAAACACATCAAAAAACCATAAAAAATTTAAATTTACTTGTGTCAGCATGCTCTTATTTGACACTCACCCCCGAGTCCAAGTAACACAGCTTCAAATGAATCTACTAAAGAAAGAATAAAGGAACTCACAAAGTCATTATTGGAGATCTTTGGAAAAGTTTTCTATGTTGCAACTTACTTGTTATTAGGCTTCACGTTGGCCTTGTTCAAACTAAATTTGGAGGTGAACTTTCTCAAAACGGAAAATAATGCTACATTCACAAGTAGTAACATACTTAAACTTATGCAGTGAAGATATTGTAAGACTTGGCTTTTGCATCAGAGAGTTCCAATCAGATAAATTTTCTTGTCCCTTCTTGCCTTTGTCTAAGAATGTCATGGATTGTAACCCTCCCCCCAAAACAAAAGGGGAAGGGAAAGAATATCATGGATTGGGAGCTTCCAAACTATAGTAACACCTTTCTTTTTCTTCTCCTATACGTTGCTGTGATTAGGAATCATAACTTGTAGTTTGAATTCCTCAACTGCATGAAAAAGGAAAAATAAAGTGAAAATTCTTACTAGTTTAGACCATTTGACCTCCAGCAGCTTCTTCTGACCCAGATTTGAACAAAATCTAGGAATAGTTATTCCATCTGGAAAAAAAAAAAAAAAAGAATAAAATAGCTATTCCCATGAGTCAAACATGTTTAGAGGCTTAAATCTTCCCAAAAAAAGGTCAAGGAAAGTGAAGCTTAAGAAGACAAAGAAATTCGTAGGAAGGAGATGATCTTGTTTTTTTAATCAATGGTTGAGATCTCACTTCTGTCAGGTTAACGTGCAATTAGTTTTAGAATTTGCACCTACAAAATTTCAGAATTCTCTAATCTCAGAATTCCAACCTGATTTGTTGGATGCATGTTGCATATTATCTCATACATTTCAGATAGATTAATTTGGAGTTCACTTATATGTTTTGATATTTCAAGATGGAGAAAGGTCTTGAGACATCTAGAAATTACGAACAGACTAAAGTAATGGGTATTAATTTTTCTTAATAGTTAATATTCAGTGTGGATATATATATATATATATATATATATATATATTATTTCTGATTGAGATCATTGATTGTCTGATTTTTATTCAATCCAACTTTCAGCGCTACGTCTGCTATTTCCCATGTGGTTCTTGGACAATTCAAAACTTGTGTTCTGCTTCTCGGAAGTTATTACCTTTTCGGTTCAAATCCAGGCATGACTAGTATTTTTGGGGCATTTATAGCTATTGGTGGTATGACCTTTTTTGCATACCTGAATTTACATGCTAAGAAGCAACCGTCGCCTGTGAAAGTTTTGTCCTCTTTGCCAAAGTCCAAGTTGAGTGAAGGCAATGGGGAGATCCGCATTGGATTTGGTGGGGAAAGTGTTTAACAAAAGGAAATTCTTCGTGGATACTATTTGACACGAGATGCTAAACTTCTATTAACCAAATACTTGCGTACAATTTTTTGGAATCTAATCATTTCGATGCTCATAGTAATGGGTTCAAGTGTTGTTGCAGCTTTTATGCCAGTAACCTTCCTTTAATAGCTTTTGTTTAAGATGTATCAGAGTGCATTTATATTATGTCTTTGGTTCAAGCATTGTACATAGATGATTTACTTAAATGATTCTACACTTTGAGGATATCATGTTGCTGGAACTTTTATGATGTGGGTGCTGTCTGGAATATGTATCCGACATGAATGGAGATGAAAAGAAATTTGATATTCGAATGGCTGAAAATAGGGAATCACAAATGGCAACGAAGGTAGATTTCGTAGCCTATTCTTTTAACTGCATAGGAATCGGGCTTCAATTCCTTCTATGTAAGGAAGTAAATCGGCATATATAGCTTCATTTTTTTTTGCTAAATTTTTATGTTATTTGAGTGAGTTGATGTTAATTTAATTCACACTGTTAAACCCAACCACTCCTACTAAAACTTATATAAATATATATCGAAAGGGAAGATTACAGTTTGATTTGGTTTGAAAAAAATAAGAGAACCCGCAATTTTCGGCGGGAGTTATTTGCAAAGCAAGAAGTTAAATAAAAAAGAAGAAAAAAAATAATATTCTTGTATAGGTAATATTGAACAATTATATCATATTATTTAGAATTATTATCTTATACATTGTCAATAGAGGGTTTTTATTTTTTTCCATAAAAAATATCGTCATTTCATTAATGCAAAAATCAATACATTTCAAATCTAAACAATTCACAACAATTCATATCATTATACATCAATCGCCCATCCTATTTATCCTGGGAAAACTCTTTAAGACACAACCAGATATCATCTTTTGATGAAACTCTAGTTTGTAGGAGTGAAAGATCCTTACTAAATATAGAAGCTGGAAGACCGTTCTTATTCAGAATATTCACAAAAGAAGATGGGGTTGTTAACCCAATTTATCATGCACATCTCCTCTTTGAATTGGTTGGCTACCCAATCCACAGCAGCATTTGCTTTTCTACTCACCTGTTGAAAATCAGCTTTTCAAACTCCATTTTCCTACTATCAAAATCTCTCATCATGGTTACTAGTTCCCAATGTTATTCTTTGTTTTTATGCTGTAATTCTCTATCTACAATACCACTGTCTGTTTCTAGCACTATTTTCTTCATATCTTTTTCCTTTGCTAGTTTTAAACCCTCAGTAACAGCTATTGCTTCAGCTTCTAAACTACTTTTACATTCACATGCGTACTAATTCCTCTAATCAGTGTACCGTCAGTCTCAAATCACGGCACCTATACTAGCTTTCTTATTGGATTCATTGTATGCCCTATCACAATATACTTTTACCCATCCTATGCTTGGTCTTTGCCACCTTTCCTGTTTTTCAACTTTATTCTTATCCCCATGTTTTTCCATTTCTAAAATAGCCTACTCTCTACAGCAGCTTTATGAATTTTCCTTATAACATCATCCGGTTGAGGTTCCACATTCTTATGGACAACCTTATATCTCTCCTTCCAAGTGGTCCAGCATGCATGGCTCAATGTAAGCATCAGATCTGTTCTCTCAACATCATTCCATCCCTTATCACTCAGCACAGTTACAAACCATTCATCCATTGTAGTGACTTGATCTCTGTCAATCTTGTATCTAGCACCTAGTCCTAACCATACGGTAACAGCCCATACACACAGCAGCACTATATGTTCTATGGATTCCTCATACTGTTTACAAGGAGGAAACAAAGTTTTCTCTTTCCTTTTCACTAGATTCAAGTTGGTAGCTAATGAGTTCTTGTAGGCCTTTTAAAGAAACTCTTGCATTTTAGTTTGTACTAGTATCCTTCATCTAAACTTCCATGCGGCTTCTTGTACTTAATGGGATGTACTTGGTCCTTTGGCTTTATTCTTGACCACAGCATCTTTTAGCATGTGATAGCCATCTTTTAACAGAATACTCTCCACTTGACGTACCAGGCCAAAATTACTCTGCCTATCCCTCCACTTTGACGAATTGTATTGTTGAAATGGCCTCCGCTATTTCATCTGTGATCCATTCTCTTATTCCTTCAAAATTCCACGCCTCCTCTTCTTTATCAATTATTTCTGCCTCCGTCCTAGGCAGTGCTAGTTGCAAATCACTAATCTCCTCGAGGGCTCTTTGCTTAATGTCTGGAATCCAGCTATCCATCCACATATTCACTCCTTCCCCTCTCACTATTCGCCATCTCATCTATTTTCTAAAAAGATCCCTCCCATGTAACAGTCTGGCCCATATTTATGAAGCTCTAGCCCCCTTCATTGCCTTTATAAATGAAAATCCTGGTTGTAAATTCAATTATTCTTAATTGAATTTATTCAATTAAGTCTTCTTTATTATACTTTTATTTAATTAAATCGTACTTAATTAAATCCTGATTTTAAATATAATAGATTATTTTATTATGTGTGACCCATTAGCCTTCTATCATAATGGCAATAAATATAATTACCTAATTAAGTGTATTTATATTTATAGACTAAGATTGACCTTTAGCAAAATATTAAATCACAAATGCACCCCGGAAAGATGGGAAACATAAGGATTTTTGACAAAAATGTTCTTCGGATTAATTTTGAAAACTGGGTATTCCATTTCAGATGTTAAAGAGATACTGACACGAAAACATTGCCTTGTAATTTTTTAAAACAATTTTAGAACATGAATGCAAAACGAGCATTATGAAGAAAAAATGTTAATAAGATGAAAAAATAATAATAAGCATTGCACAAAATAAACACATAAAAAGGAACATAATAAGGAAGGATGGTCGAGGAATGTGTCTTGTAATTGACTTCAATTATTAAAGAATAATCGGAATGGCAATATTGAGATGCGTTTGGACTTGATGGTCAATTGAGGTGTGAAAAAAGTTTTAATTAAAAGGCCGACAAAGTTTGGAGAGAGAAATTTTAGTTTTCTGACGATTTTTTTAAAAAGGCATGGTTGTAGTATCCCCTCGAAAAGTATGGTTATAGTATCCCTAAAGTGGAACTTTTAGTAATTTTTTGGAAGAAAATTTTGATCAAGATACCCAGGCAAGTTTAAAAGGGATAATTTGGATTTTGGAAGGAAAAAATGTTTGAAAATTAAAACTGATAATTTAAATAAAATTGATTTTTGTTTTAGCCTTGATCCGAGCCGAAGGGACCTATGTTGTAGTACAAGATTCTATGGGGAGTTAACCGAACATATTTCTAGACATTCAAATGTCTCAAAAAAAGGGTTCAGGAAATTTAACTTGATTTTTCTCAATTCCAAAAATAGGGGAAGCATCATGTTGTTCCCCTTTCCAAATTTATTTTGAGCTTATCCGAAGGCTTTAAAGGGTAAAGGAGGTATCATTGGAAAGGTGACTTGATAAAGGTTAATATAAAAATTTTCCATAAATCCTAGAAAAATTGCTTTTTAGGTGAAATTAATTTTTAAATTTGAGGTTGTTATAGCATTGACAACAAGTGTAGGAGAAATGCTGTGACGAAATTTGAAAAATTACTCCGGACTTTTCGAGATTGTTAAATTACAAATAATACCTTCCCACAAAGGGTAGTTTTTAAGAAAATATTTAAAAATTTTGGAAAAATCATCTAATGGGTTGAAATGACTTAAACAAAATGCAAATCGCTAATTCTAGGGGTTTCAAATAGCATCAGTTTAAAAATAATAACTCCCCAATCCGAAATGATCCAAAGGCAAACGAGATAACATAGGAAAGGTAATTTGATGCCCTTTAAGGGAAAATATCAAAAAATTCTAGAAAAAACTTTTAAGGTTCAAAAATGATTTTTCAAGTGATGACTATAATGTAACTATGGCAAAAACAAGGTGTTATTCGATTTTTTGGGTTTTTTAAGGTCAAACTCGAGCCATGGACATCCAAACATCTATTACATAGAGAAAAGGGGTACATGAGTATTGTGAGTTCATTCCACAATCCCTAAGTAGTTTAGGATAATGAAATAACTCATTGCCTATGCCACAAACAAGGGTGTTAAACTCAAGATCAAGGCTTAACATTTTTAACAAATAAAAGAGTTATTTTTCTTTGGAAAAACAACAATTTTGAGTTCATTTAACCATGAATCTAGAATTGAAAAACTTAATTTATCCCCAAGATTGGAAGACCAATTTAGTGAAAACATTAAATCTATACTAGTCTCCATCTATTGGAAGTAGCATAAACTTAACTTGGGGGTTTTGGTTAAAAAATAAATTCTTACAACCAACAAACACAAAAAAGAGAGGCATCAAGATAGCATATTGGATCATGTAAAAGCATATAAACGTGGCATATAAGGCAAATGTATGCTAGTGTAACAAATAAGACAACATTTTTATCACATGGAACATGCTAAATGAAAGAAATGCATGAACCATTAAGAAGATGCTCATGTTAACATAAAAGATGGTATGAACATGTGAAGAAGTGTTGTCATGACATGAAACAAATGGTGGACAATTTTTACAACATCAAATACATGACTTTTTATACAACCTAGCCACAACAAAATATCACCAAGCTCAATAGAACATCTAGCATCTAGAAATATCAATGTATCATCAAATATTATGCATAGAAGATGGTGGTGAATGCCAAAAATCAATAAAGCAGTGATTGTCCTAAGATGAGTTAAGAAAAATGTAATTTTTTGGCATTTAAAAAACATCAAGGCATCAGCAACTCAAGATATCACTAAAACAAACTCAAAGATACATGCTTTCCTAGAAAGGTCATGGCTTTATGAGTATTGGTTGGCTAGAATGACATAAAATGTATATGAATGCAAAGAAAATAGGAGAAAAGTGTAAAAAAAAAAATACCAACAAACTTGTAAAACTCTTTTTTTCCTTATATCTTCAAAGCTGTGTTCCTATGGTTTTTTGTGTTTTCTGGTTTTAGCTCACTTTTCTTCTCTTTACTTACTTTATATGAGTAAAAAAAAGTGGCCAATATGAGCTTTTTGGTATCACCATGGATGGGGAGGTGTTTAGTGGTAAAAAAAAGTAAAAAATGGAGGCTTTTAGAGGGGTTTTGGAGGTTGATTGGAAAAGCTACAAAATAGAAAACTTTTTTGAAAGTGAGGTCTGTTGAGTGCGTGTAAAAAATTAAGTTTTTTATAACAAAGATTCAGCTAATGTTAAAGAGCCAAAAATTAGGGCATTATTGCATTTTCCTTATATGTAAAGGGGACAACTCCAAGTATTATGTTCAGTTGTCTTTCTTACCATTAGTTCTGGCAAGAAGAGTAATAGAGTGGGGGGCTGAGGAGGTCTACAACAAGGAGAAAATCTAAGCGCACCCCTAAACAAACCATGCAATCCATTAAAATGTCGTATTTTCGAATGGTTTTAAGCCTTAAAATTTTGTTATACCTAATCATAAGTCCAAGAGTGAAGCCTATGTGATTTTTAGATGTTTATGTTTGAAATTGAATGATTTTTGTAGCCAAAGTCATGTACAAATTCATATTTTGATGAACATTGAAAAGTTATGAAAATGCATGGAACAAACACAATTTGCCATGTGGTATCGATACAAGGGACTCTGTATCGATACCCAAGGCCTTCATTTATTGATACCGAGAGCCTTGTATTGATACCAAAGGCATTTTTGGCTTCTGATATCGATATAAAGAGTAATGTATCTATACCAGGCATAAAAATTTTTCTCATATCAATAACCCATAGCTTCTACCAATATAAATAGATAAGAAGTCATGATTTTACCTTTGAAATAACCTGGTATTGATACCACTACCTCCTATATCGATATTGTATCAATACCACAGCTTATGTATTGATACATAACCCTTTTGTATTGATACAAATGGCAAAAGTTTGAAATTTTGATGGCAAGTGCCTTGTATTGATACTTGTCATTCATGTATTGAGACATACATGCACAAATGTGGATTTTCCTTACCTTTGACTCTCTAACAACTCATCTTTGTTAGGGATGATGGGGTGTTTACATTTACCATTATACTCTTAATAAATTAAGGTAATTTAAAATTTTAAAAATAATAGATAATTCTATAAGTATAGATATTTAACTCAAATGTCTTTTATTTTCTTTCAATTAATATTTTAATTTGGAATAATTTCAATAAAAAAAAATGTTAGTCTTTCCCATTTTCTTAACTCACAATTTTTTCTTATTAAATTTTAATAAAAATTAATTTCTCTCAACTTTTTAGTTTTTTTACCAAATATTAGTAATTGTTTTTTATGTTCCACCCACCCACCTATCTTTTTTTTTTTATTCTATTAAAAACATGGATGAAAAAATTAGACTAAACCATCCATTTGAACTGAGAACTAGTTGGTCCAGTGGTTGGATAGTATGTTAAAAACAAGATTTTTATTGAATCGCTTAGAACAGCTAAAAAATCGAGAACCAAAAAAATAGGTTAAAAACCAGTATAACCAATTTTTTTTTTTTGTTTTTGGAATTTTTTATTTTTCTATAAAATTTTTACAATTTCTTTATTTATATTTATATTTATATTTTTTAATTTATATTTTTTTAATTTTTTGAATTATTTTTGTATTACTTAATTATTTAATATTATGAAGTAGTTGAACTCAATGGAATTGAGAACTGATGGTTCAATCGGTTCGACCATTGGTTCAGTTTGTTTAACCTTGATTAAAAAGAAAAGAAATATATATATATATATATATATATATATATATATATATACCTGAATGCTAATGTTTTTTATTTTTAAAAAAAGAATTAGAACAAAGCCAAAATCTAAAGATGAGTTTCTTTCAAACAAACCATCTAACACTCGAATGTAAATGCATTCTTACATAATTTGTTTAGGAAATTGCAATAACACGATCATATCAAATATCCATATAATTTAATATTCAGCTTTCTGAAGATATCTAAATTTAAAAAGTTAATATAAAAACAATCCGTAATAAGTTAAAAGATAAATTAAAAAATCCAACTTCATAAAAAATTCAAATATAATTTAATTTAAAAAACAATTCTAATAATGCTCCAAAAATTGTTTAAAAATAATAAATTACTTGATAATAATTTAAAGTCAAAATTAACAAATAGCTATAAACTTTGTGATGAAATTTTAATGTTCCAAAATCTATCTAGACCAAGCAAATCTAATTAAAAAAAAAGGCAAAAAAATTATATAGAACAACTTACTAAAAAGTCAAAAATCTTTGTTGTGAAAAAAAAAAATTTAATGCCATTCAATTTACAATATTCTGAAGTCAGCCTAGAGAGATGTAAAAAAATAAAATAAAATGTTATAACTGTGAATAAAAAACCAAACCATTCCAAGAAAAAAAAAAGGAAGAAATCTTATTCAAAAAACAAGTTAAGAAAATATTTCTCAATATTTGTTATTTTGTAAAAATGCAACTTGTTAGCTTTGAATTAATTTCAGTTTTGATATAACAAAATAACTTAAGCTAAATTAATTTATACTAAATTATTTCCAACTTAGTATTTGTGTTAAAATTGAAAAATATTTTGAAAAAGTACTAAGTTTGTATTTTCTCAAAAATATATGTTTCAAAATGCATATTTATACTTAAAATATTTTTGAGATATATTTAAGTCAATATCAAGCCAAGAAAAATCATTTTCAAAGGATTTTAAAGGTATGTATTGACACAATATATAAATGTATCGATACTATGCTTAAAACCCTCAATTGTATCGATACTTATCAGCTTGTATCGATACATTTCAGTGAGTATTGATACTCACCCTATATGTATCAATACATTGCTTGGTAGTAGTCAAGATTTGGCTGAAACCCTCAAAAGTATTGATATAAGTGTGTTTGTATCGATACAACTTGGCAGGTATATCGATACTCAGCCTTCTATATCGATACAACAGGCTGTAACAGCCACTTTTTTTTTTTTATTTTTGTATTGATACTATTGGTATTGTATCAATACAATAGCATTGGTTTGAAAGGAAACAAGCATTTTTAAAGGCTACAATGACTCTCCAACCACCTCATTTAATGCCTAATGTCTATAAATCAATTTTAAGCTATAAATAGAGGTTACCAATAGCTGAAGAAGCAAAAGATACAAAGATCAATCAAGCATTGAACAACAAAAGCTCAAAATCTTCAAAATCTTCATCTTTATTGTATCAAATTTATACTCTTTCAAGTTTGTTCGTATCTCATCCACCTTGTACTTAAATTTTAGCAAACACCCACTTTCTAGCGGTTCAATTTGTTTGCAAATACTTCATTCATATCACAAAAATGGTTGTGTATAAGTGAGTGAAAACATTTAAGAATTTGAAGTAGAATTCTTAAGGGGATTTAAAAGTTCTATCTAAGCCTTAAAAGATAGAAGTGTAAGGTTATACCTTAGCCTTAAGGTAATAATTTTATTAGCGAATTGTGGGAATTACCTTGACAAGGAAGTGCCAAGAAGAGAGGTGCCGAGTTCAAGGACCGAATCTCTATATATTGATTGTTTGTTTTTCTTATCCTTAACTCCCTTTTTATTTTCAATTTATTTCAAATTTGTACAAAAGATTAATTTGTGATCAAGTTCTTGTAGAACCAGTTCACCCCCCTCTTGGTTCAATCTTTTCTTTGAGCTAACACAACTAAAACATCTATTTATAGTAAGAAGTCTAAGTTTTAATTGGTATAAAACTATATTACTAAGTAAGAAATAATTACTCTAAAACTATGAGTACTCTCTGCTCATCCAGTTAGCATAATTCTAACTAGAGTAAAAGTGTAATTCAACAAGAATATGAGTAGTTTTTATTGATCATAAAGATAAAACGTTTTTTATTTGTAATTAATTAAATATTCATTCGTAAGGAAACCATATATATAAATATATTAACCAATGATTAAATTTTAAAAAGATAAAATTTTCATTATGCTTTTTTCACTGAATATTTGGATAAAATTTTTTACAAATATAATTTCAATCTTATAATACATCATATAATAAAAAAAATTATTGTAATGGCTATTAAGTAATACTTTAAACAATAATGGGTATTATCATCCATTCAAAAGATTTTTCATATTTATTCTTTTATATATACTAGTTTTTAATGTCATATGTATTGCAAGTGATTTTATGAGTAAAATTTTTAATTTATTAAATACTATATTTTTTTCATATAAATAAATAATCAATCAATTGATAATAATTTAAAAAATAACTTAATTACAAAAACCTCTGTGATAAATCTCTTTTTTTTTTAAATTAATTGATTTACAATATGCAAAAATTTGCATTGACCAAAACAAATCTAATAAAAATAAGAAATACGAAACCGTATTAAAAGAAAAAACTTACCAAAGAGCAAAAATCCTTTATCGTGAAAGATAATTTTCAAAGTTATTAAATTTGTAATATTCTAAAATCTTTCCATGAATGAGATAAAAAATGTTATGATAGTGATGAGAAAATGACAAAACCAAAATTCTTTTAAGAAAAAGGGAAGACATTTATTCAAAAACAAAACCAATGATTAACAAAGTGTTAATCAATTTTTTGATGTTTTGTGAAAATGACGATCAAAATATCTATTTTTTAGTGAAAAGTTTTAGTTTTAATTAGTATTTAACTACATTACTAATTAAGTAATAATTATAAGCACTAACCTAAGATATATATATATATATATATAAATTAACAAATGATTAAATTTAAACAAATGAAATTTTTATTATTTTATTTTGATTGAATATTTGGATAAAAGTTTTTTAGTAGCCTAAGATATACGTATATATATAAATTAACCAATGATTAAATTTAAACAAATGAAATTTTCATTATTTTATTTTGATTAAATATTAGGATAAAAGATTTTAAAAAATATAATCCTAATCTTGAAAATATAATATAAAAATAAAATATTATCCCAATGGTTATTAAATAATATATTTAATAATAATAGATATTATCATTTAATATAAATATTTTAATTAAATTAAACTTCTTACTTATAAATTAAATAAATAATAATAATAATAATAATAATAATAATAATAATATTTATAATGACAATTTAGAAATAGAGTAAATAATAACTATTTTCGTCAGCTTAAAAAAATTTTCATATTCATGTTTTTATATATATTATAAATATAAATAAATAATCGAGCTTTTGTTTTTTTTTTTTATTTGTTTAAAAAAAGTGACCAACTAACATAAACAATGATTAATTATTAAAAGAAAATTAAAAAAAAAAAAAAAGAAAGAGAGAAAGAATAAGGTGACAAGTTGAAACTGGTTGTGCATTAAGGAGGAAACATTCTATTTTGGAGTCAAAAGATAAAAAAAAAAAAAAAATCGAAGAAATTACTTGAAGTTGCAAACGGTTTATTAAAAATATTTAAAATAGGAAAAGATGAAGAAGAAACTAAAACATGAGAAAAACGATAAAATCGTTCGAGCTTGAAGTGATATTCAATTACATTTTTCATCATTTCCCAAAAGCTTATTGATTTTAAGCTGAACTCGGATGGAGACATTTTAAATGTTTAGGTCATTTTAATTTTATCCATAGGAATTTTAGGTTAATTCCAACATGTTTCTTAGTTTCTTTTGGGCAAAATGAAAGTTTTGGTTCTACACCAGTTTTTTTTTTTTTTATTATTTTATTTATTCAAAATTATTTTCTAATTAATTAGATTTGAACTTTAACATTTTTTTGTTATATTAAAAGTATATCATTAAATTAAATATATTTTTATTTAAATATTCAATAGATTTATTATTTATTTAAGAGAATGGATCTACTTACATTAATCAAATGTAAAGTTAAATTAATTATAATTTTTTATATTATTTATCTTATTTAATTTGACCATTCTGTCTCATTTTTTTTACGTAAAATATGCATATCGAGTTTTAAGTATACTAAAAATCTCTAACTTTTTATTTGATGTAAAAAATTTTAACCATAAAAATTGATATTCTCAACGATACGATAAAAATATTGGACTAATTTAAAACTTTACATGCAAAAATATATAATTATATTACTAAATCAAATAGTCGATTTGCTTAAAATATTAATCATATATAAAATTATAAAATTGAATGAAACTAATTATTATAAAATTGATTGAATTGATATCACTAATCAAATGATATCAATTCAATTAAAAAAAATAAAAAGGCTATAAATTATTATATCAAATAATTTGACATCTTTTTAAATTTTTATATAAATTTTCTTTTGAAAAATTACTAAACGTTTTTCAAAAAACTATCCAATTCTTTTTTTTCCCAAAAAAAAAAAAACTCATAGATGTAATCTAACCCAAACTCTAATAATTTTTTTAAAAAACAATAATTCTTTATTATTTTTTTAACTTTCTTTTTCATTAACCCATAAAACTAATGTATCTTAATAGAGTTTAATATTAAAATGGTACTCTTATTTGAGTTTCATTTCAACTGCATCATAACTTCAGCGCTCAACTTTGATCCGATTATTAATTTTATTATTTATTGTAAAGTGTGCTATTGCGCCTTACTTGCTCTGTTTCGTCCAGAACAAAAAATAAATAGAAAATATTGATTAAACACTGAAAATAAAAAATGTACTCTGGTACTGTGAATCTAAATCTGGACCGTCAAAAGTCTGAAACCACCAGAGAGAAGTACAGTAGTGGTTTTGCGGACCCATGATGATGTCAGGGTCCTGAGATTCAACAGAACCGAAACC
>JBBYHL010000016.1:391894-403422 GCA_038381835.1 Adansonia madagascariensis | reverse complement strand
TCTTTCCTAGGAGAAAGAAAAACAGGTTACTGAAAAACAGAAAAAAATGAATGGTTATTCTGGCCGTAGGATTACTCGTGATAAACGGCTCTGATTTGCTTATTCTCTCAGATCCCTCCTTCATCTTCCATCTCACCTCAATTAGTCGTAAGTTCTCCTCTCTGTCTCTTCCAAAGCGATTAATTTATCCTTAAATTTCGTCTTTAACTGTCGGCTTCTGTCTGGATAGATCGTGTTTTCTTTAATCGGATTGGGTCGGGCTATTTATTTCTCTTCATGTATCAAGTGAACTAATCTTTGCCGTTTTCATGAACCCGAGAGAAGTATGACGCATTATTTTTTTCTTTATTATTACTTTTTCTTGGTGGAATGCTGTCGAATGACGTCTGCGTTTAGACAATTTTTTTTTTTTTTTTAGTAATTTGAAGGTTTGGTATTTATATTTTGGATTTTGATTTCTGTTGTTGAAATTTGTTATTACCAGCGCTGGTATAGATCTTGCATGCTGATATTAATATTAAAATACGTGCTGAAATTTCTCTAACCTGATTAAAATTATTCAAAATAAATAACCTGATAAACTATCGATTATTGCTTTTATTTTTATTTTTTTGATTTCCTAGCTTGATTCTTTTCTTAGAGCATTGTTAATCTCTCTCTCTCTCTCTCTCTCTCTCTCTCTCTCTCTTTTTAATAACCTATCATGGATTTTAAATTCTAATTGCGTGTTTCTTGTAATTATGCAGTAGGTCTCTTTCATCGAGCAGCATTACAACGGAAAATCTATGCGGATGGTAGAATAGCTCGGGTGCTTGTGCTTGTTCTTGGCTATCAGAAACCTCATACAATTTGTCTCAACTGACAGATAATCTGCTTTCACTTATACGAGGTCAGCCGATTTTTAAGATGTCAATAGACTGAAATGTGACCCTATTTTCTTTCAAGACATTATTTTTCTTATGTGAAAGAGGTTTATGAATTGCATTGATTCTTACTAATGGTAGATGAAAATGTTTTTCCTCTTTTGGAAATTAAAACTGGGATAACAATATTTGACAAAGCCAGCCATGATTTAATGGTGAACACCTATGTTGATAAAGGGAGAGAAAGACCAAAGTGGAAATGGTGGAAACTATAAAATGGAACCTTTCAGAGGATAGTCTTAATAGAGCGTAGCACAGCAATATTATCCATTTAGTGGATAGTGTATGGTAGGAAAAGGCTTTGTTTCTTGTTGCTGTTGTTGTCATTACTCCTATTTTAGGCCGCAAACATAGTTTAAGAAAAGGAAGGGGAAGGGGGATTCAAAGTTCTAGATCTCTTTTTTGAAGTTCAAAAAATGGGTAAAACTGGAGAACATAGAGAAGGAAGAAATATAATTACTTTGCCTTCTTACTTGCATTAATGAGGATCCATTTCCATGCAAGAGAAGGCGTTTGGCATAAGATTGCTTGATATTCAAAATCTCCTATATTGAAAAAATAAAAACCTTGATTTTTACCCTCTCTAAAGCTGCCAAATCTGAGGTATACTATCTCTTCAAAAGTTGAAATGAAGCAGACTGAGACTTTTGTTAGCGGAAGTCATTTTTTCCTGCTATTGTGGTCGGTCTTGTTATTAAGCTAAAATCTTTTTGTCCTTTACAATTTCCATATACACTTTGCAAGTTTTTGGTTTAAGCATAAGCTAGTTGCAGAAATAAGTTAACATGAACGTTAATCTAGATCAAAAGTTTAATGCAACAACAAAGAACATCTTGCTCTCAGGTTTTGAATCTAACCATCAAAACATCCTTCAGTTTCTTCATCATAACCCAAAAGCACAAAGAAAAGTTTTGGTATCCTATAAATGATTTTTGCTCTTGTTTAAGGAGTTTCTCTCTTTTTTTGTCTTTTAGTAATGCAATGCATGTGCTGTCTACATTCCACACCATTCTTATATATTTTTGTAAATGGACGAGGTTGTGGTAGAAGCCAGTTTAGAGAAACACCTACGTTCTGCTTCTTATAAATTGGTAGTTGGCCAGAATTTAATGATATTTTTGACATTTGATTATCTCAGTAATGTATTATGTTCCTGTGACAGTCTGTTGAGATACTCAAATGCAGTCACCTCCAGAAAAAGCTTTTGTAATGTTGAAAAGGGAAGCAACTGATTTTGCTGGCTCAAATTTTACAAGTCACATGGATAGTACTTTCCAGGAAGCTGTGGATGCTGCTTCTTCTGCTTCATCATCATCTTCAGATGATGATGACTCTCAGGTGACACAAAATGAAGATGACAATGGAAATGCTTCTAAACAATTAGTGCTTTATGATCCTGGTGCTAGTGGTACTGTTGATTCCACCCCTCCTGGACCTATTCAGTGCCGACCTCCCACAGGTCCAAGATTTTCATCATCAAGAGTATTGCCATCTGTTGGGGCTTTCACTGTCCAATGTGCCAATTGTTTTAAGTGGAGGCTTATACCAACAAAGGAAAAGTATGAAGAGATACGTGAACATATTTTAGAAAATCCCTTTGTTTGTGAAACAGCACGTGAATGGCGACCTGATATCTCATGTGATGATCCAACGGATATCTCTCAAGATGGAAGCCGGCTTTGGGCAATTGATAAACCCAACATTGCTCAGCCTCCTCCTGGCTGGCAAAGGCTACTACGAATAAGAGGTGAAGGAAGTAGCAAATTTGCAGACATGTACGTGTACCTTTCTATTGAGGCAATTTTTAATCATTTATATTTGATTTTTTAAGTCTCTTCTTTTTCTCTTGTCATATTATTCCATTTTCTGATATTTTGATATTTTTGCAATCTATGTGCGTATTTGTATATTCCCCTTGCATTCTTGAACATTTTAATCCCTTTTAGTTTCTAATCATATGTTCACAAATCTCGTCTTTAGCCTACTGGGAGCATGCCCAGACTATTATGGGCTTTCTTTCTTACTGAGATTTCTCACAAATTTGCTTCAACTCTTGTATGCTCTTAAACTATCTGAATTCTCTTAATTATTTATGGGATCTGTGATTCACAAGAAATTTTCCTTAGAAAACTGATAGTTTTTTTTTTTTCTTTAAAAAAAAAAAAATATTAATTTCTTTACTGTTATTCTTGTGATGGTGATTTACTATGGTTTTCCTTCTTTCCATCCTGATACCTGATATTTCCCTTCCTTTTTCTTGGTGAGACATCCCTCTTTATTGATATGCGGTTATTTTATTTGTAGTAAAACAAGGTAGAAGATGAGGGATTACTTCTTAGTTCATTCTTTTATTTAAACATTTTAGTTTATTTCTTCAATCAGGAGCTGAAGGTTATGGTGATGTCTAGGGCTTGTATGTGTAACCTAATTGTTAACCTGGTTGTGAGATGATCAATATACATTTTTTTCCAAGAGTAAGCTAAACTTGGTATTAGAATAGTTCCATTCATCTAATACTGCTAGCTTAATTAGGAATTCATGTTAAGGTGATCACTTTCATTGGTTGCACCATGAACTATTGCACTTTGATGATCCCCCAACCCAAGAATGCTAACCATAAAAACAAGCTTATGGTTTTCAACTGAAAATGAAAATGCTTGCCTTTGTTCAATGTAATATTTATTTTATTTTATTTTATGTATATCTAGGTTCAAATTGTGTGTGGTAATGGAGATTGTTGTGAGCTTGGAGATCTAATTAAGGATATCTCCTTCCAGCAGCCATAAACTATTTTTGTAATTTGTTTTTTTTTCTGTGTATTTCAGATACTATCAAGCACCTTCAGGAAAGAGACTGCGGTCAATGGTGGAGGTCCAAAAGTACATAATGATTACTTAAGCTTTTGATTTTTTATTTACTTTTTTTTCTTTGGTACAATTGGCTACTGGATAAGTAGTCAACAGTCACCATTATACCACCCACCCCTCCCCAGTCCTCAGTCTGTGAATTTTCTGTTGATATTTTTGTTCACTGTGTTTCTGATTTTCCAGGTACTTGATTGAACATCCCGAGTATGCAACAGAAGGGGTGACTTTGTCTCGATTTTCATTTCAGATTCCTAAGCCTTTACAGGAAGACTATGTGAGAAAGCGCCCTGCCCGTCAGACGGCCTTACATGATGAAGGTAAGATGCTTTTGAACCCGGTGGAGGTAAGATGAAGGCACTAATATGCTTTCTTTGCATCATGAAAAAAGGATTATTTCCTAAAACGAGTGTTTTAGGTATGTAAGTGATGGAGGATGTGGAAAAATGCTATTTGAGAGATTGAGTTATCTAAGACATTGTTTAATGTTTTATGAGTTTGATTGTAAGTTTACATATATTTATATATGCTATTTCTTAGGTTATTTTATATTAATTTGTATTGTACTTGATTCCAGAAAATTAGAGTTTTAGGGTAACATGTGGTGTTTTGTAGGTTTAGATTTTGGTTTATTATCTCTGTCATTTTAGGTTTTGATTAGGTTAAGGATGATGACTATTTAGGGCAATGAGTATTGAGTTTTTACCCCACTTTTCTGGGTTTGATCACTGATTTCCTCTGCTTCTCCCCGATTGCTTCTCTCTCGAATTTTCCTCTAAACTTCTGCTATCTTTCTTTTCCCCTGCTTGTTTGACATATCAGTAATAGAGCAAGATTCTGCCAATTTTAAGATGTAGCTGTTTGGAACCCATTTAGAAGAAACACAGCTTGGAAGCTTCAGTCACTTGAGTATCTGCTTCTGCAGACTTGGATCATCACTCTTGTTTTGGGAAATTTTTTCGTAAAATCATGTTCTCTGTAACAGGATATGGAATGGTTTTAGTTGCTGAAGTCCCCCCAACCACCCCAGACCTTTTTTTTTTTTAAAAAAAAAAAGGCATTTCTACAGTATGCTTGGTTAATAGAAATCTTATACTGTGCTTTTCTTTTGTCTGAATAATTATACTGTGCTGCATGCTTTAGATTTTATGCTTTCTTTGCTGGGTTTTGAGTCTCAATTGCATGCTTTAGTTTCCTTATGTTTCTTGGATTCTTTGATTGGTTTGACCCGTTTTCTATCAAAATTGATACCATCGTGGTAATTTTGAACTGGAAATATTGACAAGGAGATGGTAAATGAGTTGTTGGTCATTTCTTTTAAGAGAATCATCTATTTTAGTTGTTGATATTGTACCATTTATCATGATTCCGAGGCATACATTAGCAAATGGAATCTTTTGCTGCATGCCAGAGCAAATGATGCAAGCTAATAGGGGTCCTTTTTCTTTCTTTTCTACTACAGTGAATCCGCTAGCTTGGGCTGGTCCAGATGACACAGAATTGCAGCATGGCCGACTAGCGCTTCCACCATCTGGTGTCAAGGCCTCTGTTTCTGATTCACCTAATCGGCCAGCAAAGCAGGCTAGAAGAACACCATCAGAAAAGATACACCGAAGTAATCGAGTGTCTAAGAAGCATGGTGTCAAGGTAGAAAAGGCCGGTCAGTGAAGAAATACCAATTATGGTCAGTGAGACTTGGACAAAATCGGTTTTATTTCTGTGACTATTTTGTTCCTTTTTTTTTTTTTGGGCTCTAGAACACTAGCTTATGTTCTCCATAGCAGAGTAGTTAAAAGTTTGATGATGGTTCTTTTTGTAAGGACTGATGGGAGATTGGGTGTTATAAGGGATGGAGTTCCAAGGCGTGTTTGGTAGGAATATGTTAGAAGACCATTATTAAAAAAAAAGACTGTATTTTTTATAATATCCAAGAGAAACAAGTCATAGAACTACACAGGTTTGAAAGGAACACATTTGCCGTGAAAAACATTTTGATTAATCTTTCATTTTTAATTCTTTTTTAGGCTGGAATATCATTTTCTTCTTAAGGTTTAGTAATGAATGAAACCCTTTTTTTTGGGAGGGGGGTTCTTTCAGCCTTTTCATAACGTATGATTATGAAACTTTAGCCCCTATTGTTGGAAAAGCAGCAGCGGCAGCTGCTTGTGAAGATGTCCTGAGGTAACTGCATCAATGGTTTGAAACAAATAAAAAAAAAAAAAGAAAAATTGACATCATCTAAATCGTAGAATGGTTAAGGAAGATTCTCTCCCATTCTATTATTCAATACTAATAAAAGAGAAATATATAGAAACGTCATATTTTGACAGACAAAGACAATCAATCAATCTGTTACGGCATCAAAAACCAAAACCTTCTCATGCGAAACTTGCCTTGTGTTCAAGGCTTTTTACTTATCTGTTTTTACTTACACGATGACAATCAAAGGACTTCTACATTTGCCCCCCCCCCCCACCCATTTTTTTTTCTTTTTTGTAGGAAAAGAGAGATTCACTTAAAAATAAAGCCAGAACATCTATTTAGAGGAATTGATAGCTTCTGATAAAAAATATTACATTGTAATTGTGCTACCGCCTGCTCAAAAACTGTCGTGTTTGCTTCTTTCCGACTGCGCAATAAGCTACAACATTACCACATTTATTTAACTAACCCATCTCCTATTCGCATGATAATGTGAGTAGTTTTGTAAAGTAGCTTCAAACATAATTAACATCTGCATAGCTCTCCAACACCTTGACAGCGCAACAATCACCAATGTAGTCACCAACAGGATCACGCACACATTTCCTCCTATTATTCCTCTTAGTAACTTCAACCAATGACCCCAAATTTTACTGAATTATTCCCATTCAAGTGGTCAACATATTGCTCGATTGAATCGCTCCATAACTTTGCTTGTAACTCGAAAGTAATGTCCAGAAAGGCAGTCCTCCGAACCTGCCAACTCCAGCTACACCAAAGAATACCTCCCCCATCACGACATATGTCAACAGCTACTCTTACTATCCATTCTCAGATGAACAAGGTTGATTCTAGTAGGCAAAGCATTCTGCAACCACCATCCAAAGTGTTTTTGATTTGGGAGACATATTAGTACTCCAAAGAGCTTTTCAAATAGGATCATCACCGTCCGCAAGTCTCAGAACTGCACGCTCTTGGGCTAAGATTTTCCATGCTTCATGTAAGCAGTCTTAACAGTAAAAATTCCAGCATCATGACCACTCCATATCAGTTTATCAAGCAACCATCTCTAGATTTTCGCATCATCAGTAAATATTTGTGCTAGTAAATCCCTCCAGCATACTTCATTTTGCTGTAAGATCTGCGCCCATCACAGGCTGAAGTAGCTCTGCATACACTATATCAGGTCCTTTAGTTAGCAGCCAATAACAGGCAACAAATTTCATGCAGTGCATATCATTTCAAAAAGAATTTCTGTTCTTCAGTTTCACCCCAAAATATTGATAGAAAAAACTCAGAATCAATCCAACAGTACCTCTCCCTGGACATACTGATATTTATAACATCCACCTTAACTTTTTATTTCATCCATAATTCAGCTGAAATTGAGAAAAGGCAGCTACCAGTTTGATTGGAGAAATAGTTTCAGTTCTCATGTTTCTCCTTCAAACTTGTATGATAGCAGCAATTTTAATGGTTATGGCATAGGACATTAATTGTCAAATTTCTAAGCTATCTAGTTTAGCACAGTGTGTAAACAACCTCTGCTTGAAATGTTAAATTCATTAAACTTTTAGGAATTCCATTTCTTATGTTCACGTCACCGCTTGCCACTTTGAGAAGGTAATTCATATATCACAAATGACTATGGAAGAGAGCAGAGGATCAGAGGCTCCGCTAATAATTCCACCTTTGTTTTTAATAAGCAGCAGATAGTCCAAAGCTCTCTTTGTAATAATCTCACCTGGGATTATTACGGGTATACCTGGCGGATATGGACATATGAGCTCCCCACAAATTCTCCCAAGACTCTCTCCAATTGCCACTTTCTTTTTTCTTGCAAAGAAGGATTCTCTCGGACTAAGACACACGGTAATATCAATAAAGGGTGCTGAACCAAAATGGTCTGCTTTCTCTTTTATTTTTTGTAAAGACAATGATGCTTCAGATATGTTCTTTATTCCAGATGCAAGCCTCTGAATATGGTCCCTACAAGTTCCAAGGTTAATCGCAAAAGTAATAGATTGAGTCCCAACAAGTTCAGAGATGACCCCATGATCCCTATATAATATTTCATCTGCTTCAAAACCAGATAAACCAAGCTGCCAGAACCCAAATGTAAGCCTCAATGGGTCAATGACAGGGAAGTTAGAAAATCCTGGTGTGCCAAGCATTGAAATGCCGGGAATATTTCTGATAAGGCGTTTAGTTTCAATTGCCAAATCTATAGCATTATTGAAAATAGTGTCTGGTTTTTCACTTAGCTGAGCTCTAGCTGCATCTAGAGATGCCAAAAGCAAATAACTAGGGCTAGTGCTTTGAAGGGTTTGAAGGCATCTACGGATTCTTTCTCTGTCTACAATATTCCCAGACATATGTAACATTGATGACTGTGTAAGAGAACAGAGGACTTTGTGAGTGGATTGAACAGCCAGATCAGCTCCTTGCTGGAGGGCTGACGAGGGTAGTTTGGGATGAAATCCCAAGTGCGCTCCATGTGCCTCATCAACGATCACAGGGATTTCATAAAAATGGCATAGCTTTGAAATGTCTGTCAAGTTGCTACAGATACCATGGTAAGTCGGCGAAGTGATGAAAACTGCAGCTACTTTTTGACCCTCCATATGCAATTCCTTGATTGCCTTCTCTATCTGTAAAAATATCTATGTTCAGTTATATTTGAACACAAAAAACGAAAAAAGGAACTTAATAACTTCTCTTTTTCAAACATTTCAACAAAATCAAGTAGAATGGCAGCTATTACAGTCGTGGATATTTTGGAGACTAACCTGTGATAAAGTAACACCACCAGTAATATCCCATTGACAATCATACTCTGGGATAATGTATTTGGGTATGGCACCAGATAATACCATGGCAGAAATTGCTGATATATGAGAATTGCGAGGTAGAATTAAATATTCTCCTGGGGAGCAAGTTGCCAGTATTGCTGCTTGGATTCCACAGGTGGTACCACCAACAAGAAACCACGTCTCTGATGATCCAAACAGTTTGGCTGCTTGCCTTTGTGCCTCTAAAATGGGCCCCTCTGGAGAAAATAGGTTGTCCAGCTCGGGGAGCTCAGGTAAATCATGAATGAATGGTTTCAAACCAATGAGCTGAACTAAGGATGATGGTGCAGCCCGCCCCCTGTTATGTCCTGGAAAATGAAAACTAGCAGCATTTTGCTTGGCTGAAGTTTTCAAGGCACCAACCAATGGAGGGATGCTGTTTCGCTGACCAACCTCAGAGGTTGGAATTAGAATTGTGTCCCTGGTGACTAACTTAGCAGTTTCCATATTGCTTCCTTCATCTTGCTTCGTTCGAGGCCCTATGATTCCTCTTTCCTGCAAGAATTTAAAGATCAAGCATATGCACATTTTTAGTGTTTTCTTCTCAGACAAACAAACTAGTACGATTGAAATCTCTCAAATTTAACTTATCACATTAATAATTTTCTTTTATAGTTCTTTCTTTTAAGAATGAGGGAAAGGAGCACAGAGGGGAATATATATTCATCTGCCTATAAGCATACTAACAAACTGAACATGAAATTAAAACCTACAGCTCCCAAACTTAATCAACAACTTCACCGGTGTTCTTCCCTTAACTCCAAAATTGATGCCAATCAAACATGTGGGCACCAAATTAAGCCTTGTATATGTAAATTCATAAAATTTCCAGCCTAAAAACTTCACAATAAGTTCCAGATATTGGAAGCATATATTTACCAAATTCTGAAACCCTTCATAATAAAAGCTGTTGAAGCTTAAGTTTATTGTCCAACAATAAATTGTGTGATAGAAATCAATGGCGAGGCAAATACTCAAACCATATCTGTTTTAGTAGCTTGAAAGATTCGTAAAATCCTATATTATATATATATATATATATATATATATATAACACACCCAAACTTGGATTATCTTTCAGACAGAGGAGTTAAACTAACGCCAAATCCGGAAAACCAATGAAAAGAAAAGGATAGAGAATTAAAGATAAGCTGGCAGTGGCAACGAAAAATGAAGAAAAAGAAATGGGCATTTAACCTTAGAAGCAAGAATTCTTGTTATTGAAGAATTGAGCAGCAGCAAACTCTAGCAAAGAGCAAAGCAGATAAGGTGAGCGAGTTGGAATTTGGATACATATATGATACTATATCAATTCAATGAAAAGGAAAGGAAAGACTAAAAAAGAAGAGACTGAAACCATTATACGGGAAGTTGGTGATTGAGTAGCAGCAGCTGCACGCAGTTGGTGAGAGGGCGGCTGTCTGTCTGAGCTATAAGGATTATGATATCCTCCAAAGAGATTAAATAAAAAGTCCGCTCCCTCACCATATTTCCCGAGCTGCCATGACACAAATTTTCTTATCAAAATATTTTAAGAAAATTTAATTTTATTGGTTATTGTTTGTCTATTAGACCAGCCCAACTAAGAAGGTCCAGCCCGTACGTCGGACTTTAAATAAATATTTTTATAAATTATTATTATTTAATAATAAAAATTATAATTTTATTTAAAAATTACTCATTCTTACTCATTCTAACAAAACGTAATGTTACTGCATTTCCAATATTTTTACATTTATTAATTATCAAATTATTTAATTTCTTTTGCTCTTTAATAAAGTTAATATTAGTGCATTTTCATTATTTTTACGGCTATTAGTTAACAAATTCCTTAATTTTTTAACCCTTAAAAAAAAAAGTAATATTACTGCATGTTCAATGTCTTTACATCTATTAGTTGTCAGATTACTCAATTATTATTCTTGTTAATAAATAGTAATATTAATATGTTTAATTATCATTACATGTATTAGCTCTTAAATTACTTATTCTTTTTTATTTTACCTAACACAAATTAGTAATAATGATTTTATCACATTTCTTAGACTTATTTATCATTTTTACCACTTTTGGTTACAGTAAATGATATTATCATCTTTTCAAAAAAAAAAACCAAAAAAAAAGATATTATCACAATTTTTAACTTTAAATTTATTTATTATCAAATTACCATTTTTTATGATAGAGTACACAAAATGATACTATTATATAGGGGTATTATTGCACATTACTATTAAATTACAATATTTATAATATATGAAAATTACAACTTAAAACCAATTACTTTGATGCTTTTTGTTTCTCATCTAATTTCTTTTTTATTACAAATAATGTAAAAATAGCATTACTATTTCATATAATCATACCATTTGATTAATTTTATAATTTGCATTGTCGTATCATTAATTTGTTACACTAACTAACAAAAACATTTATTACTTCCTTTTTATATTTATTTATAATCAAATTATTTTATTTTATAATTTATATAATAAAAGTATAATTATTATATTTTAGCTTACATCTACATTTAATTGTTATCATATTACTTATAAAAAAAGTATTATCACTTTATTTTTATTTTATACATCAGTTCCATTTGATTAACACATTTAGCTACTTATATTCTTATATTAAGATTTTTCCTTGTAAATACACCAAGCTATCTCTCCTAAAACTATGCATCA
>JBBYHL010000016.1:337670-369509 GCA_038381835.1 Adansonia madagascariensis | reverse complement strand
CTTGTAACTCATCTACTTTCTTCTTAAGATCATCATTTGTCATGCTTAGTGTTTCATTTTCTTCCTTAAGTTTAGAATTCATTTTCTTGTATTTTAAATTATGACTTTGAATTCTAATTTTATTCATCAAATGCATCTTGTAATTCATCAAATGAGTAAGTATTAGCATTAGAAGATACCTTGGGTCATTATGAGCCATGAGATATAGGTTGGCCATCTCTTCATCATCATTATCGGATATGTCACTATCACTTCATGTGGCCACCATAGCCTTCTTCTTTTGCTTCTTCGAGTTTGATTTCTTCCATATTGGGCATTCAAATTTGATGTGTCCCGATTTTTTGCATTCATAGCAAATGATTTATTCTTTCTCTTTCTTCTTAGTTTATTCATTCTCATGAATTTGTTGAATCTGTTTGCAAACATTACCATTTATTTATCTTCCTCAACCTTTTCATCATCATCATCACTAGGAGTGGTTGTTTTAAAGGCAACACTTGCCTTCTTTGATGGCTTTTGTCCATGCTTGATCTTTATCTCATAGGTTAAAGAGAACCTATGAGTTCATCCAAGGAGAGTGTATTGGGATCTTTAAATTCTTCAATTGCTGTCACTATTGCTTCCCAAGACTTAGGAAGACTATTGAGTAGCTTCTTCACTTTATTTGGATAAGTCTTTCTGAGTACCTTCAATCCGTTAATAACGTCCATAAACCTATCCAATATTTCTTTGATGGTTTCATCTACCTTCATCTTGAACAATTCATAGTCAAGTGTAAGCATGCTTATTTTGGATTCCTTAACTTGATTTATTCCTTCATGTGTAGTTGCTAACTTGTCCCATACTTGCTTAGCATTATCACATAGTAAGACTCCATTGTACTTACTTGGACCAAGAGTATAAAATAATGTGTTCATGGCCTTGGCATTTAATTGTGCTATGTTAGTGTCTTGTTTATCCTATTCTTCTTCTTCCTTTGACACAACACAATCTCCAGTTCTCTTCTTTTAGATGAGTTATCCATTGACGATGATCTTCCATACTTCATAATCATTTACTTGGATAAAGAGCCTCATCCTTGTCTTCCAATATGAGTAGTTGTCACTATTAAAGAGTAGAGGTCTCGTGATAGAATGTCCTTCAAGTTCTATAGCATTTGCATTTATCTTAAATGCCATAAGGCAAACTTTATCTTGGCTTTTCAACACTTGTAGGCTTCTTGAGGATTTGATTACCATGTTTGCATTCTCTATTTTTGAGCTATCAAGGATCTTTTCTCAAGGTTGTGGACTTATAATAGAGACTAAAGCTCTTGATACCAATTGTTAGCTTAAGGGAAAGATTGAACCAAGAGGGAAGATGAATTGATTCTTATAAAAACTTGATAAATTTAAAGTAAATTAAAAATTAAAAATAAGTTAAAGGTAAGAAAAACAAACAATCAATGTATAGAGGTTTGATCCGTAAACTTGGAACCTACATCCTCTATTTTTAGTACTTTCTTACCGAAGTGATTCCAACAATTCACTAAACAAATTGTTACCTTTAAAGCTAAGGTATAACCTTACATCACTATCTTTTAAGGCTTAGATAGAACCTTTTAATCCCTTTGAGAATTCTACTCTAAATTCTCAAATATTTTCACTCACTTTCACACAACCCCTTTTGTGATATGAATAAAGTATTTTGCAAATAGATTAAACCTCTAATAGGTAGATGTTTACTGGAATTTAAGTATAAGATGAATGAGATACAAATAGGCTTGAAGAGTATAAATTTGATACAAGTAAAAAAAAAGAATTTGAAATTTTTGAGCTTTTGTTATTAAATGATTTAATGATTCAATGATTTTTGTATCTCTCCTTCTTCAGCTATTAGGAACCTCCATATAGCTAGAAATTGATTTATAGCTGTTAGGCATTTAATGTGATGGTTGGAGAGCTATTGTAGCCTTCATAAATACTTGTTTTTGTTCAGACCCGTGCTATAGTATCGATACAATACCAATAGTATCGATACAAGAATAAAAAAAGTGACCATTGCAGCTTGTTGTATCGATATAGGGAGCTGAATATCAATACTAAGTAAGCTGTATCAATACAGGCATACTTATATCGATACATTTGAGGGTTTTAGCCAAACCTTGGCTACTGCCAAGCCTTGTGTCGATACACATGGGGTGAGTATCGATACCAAGCAGGCTGTATTGATACAGACACACTTGTATCGATACATTTAAGGGTTTTAGCCAAACTTTGGCTACTGCTAAGCCTTGTATCGATACATATGGGGTGAGTATCGATACCCAATAGGCTGTATCGATACTGACACACTTGTATCAATACATTTGAGGGTTTTAAGCATAGTATCAATACATTTGTTCTTTGTATCGATACAAACCTTAAAAAACATTTGTAAAATGACTTTTGTTGACTCAAACATATCTCAAAAAATATTCTAAGTATAAATATACATTTTGGAGCATATATAGTTTTTGACAAATTACAAACTTAGTACTTTTCAAAATGTTTTTTAATTTGAACACAAATACCAAGTTGAGTATTAATTTAGCTTAAGTTGTTTGTTATATCAAAACCAAAATCAAAGTTAACATTTATTACATTTTTTAGGGTTTTACTTTCAGAGCAGTCGAAAGATTAGGTCACATTTGTTTGTTCGTTGAGATATGAATCTAGCTATATAGTTCAGCTTCCTTAAAAAACTCTTTAGCTCCCTTTGAGTATGATGTGATGGTAGACTCTGAATGGCCTTAACTTTGTTTAGGTCAATCTCTATCCCTCTTTATTTACAATGCAGCCTAATAGCTTGTTAGAGGTGACGATGAAGGTGTATTTTACCAGGATTTAATTTAAGTTAATATTTATGCAACTATCTTAAGAGTTTTTAAAGATTGGAAACATGTTCACTTTCTTTCAGTGATTTGGCGATCATATCATCCACATAGACTTCTGTTTCCTTATGCATGAGGTCATGGAATAGTGTCACTATTGCTTTCTAATTGGTTACTCCAATGTTGTTGAGTCCAAAAGGCATAACTTTGTAGCAAAAAATACCCTACATAGTCACAAAGTTGGTTTTCTCCATGTCTTTAGGTCCATTTATTGTAGCTTAAAAATTAGTCCATGAAGGAAAACAATGAATTTTTAGCGATGTTGTCTACTAAGCTATCGATATGAGGCAATGGGAAGTTGTCTTTAAGGCTCACCTAATTTAAATCTCTACAGTCCACACAAATCTGCACTTTGCCATTTTTTTAAGGATTGGGACTATATTGGCTACCCATTCAGGATTTTTAGTTGCCTTGAGGATCCTTGCCTCAAATTGCTTCTTTACTTCCTCTTTGATTTTCAGATGCATTTATGGTTTTATTCTTTTGAGCTTTTATTGTATGGGTTTACATTTGGGTTTTAGAGGAAGTTTGTAAACCACTATGTTGGTGTCTGATCTGGGCATGTCTTATTAAGGCCAGACAAACAAATCCTGATATTCTTGAAGCAGGTTTATCAATTTAGGTCTGGTGGAAAAGTTTATAGAAGTTCTAACTTTGACTTTTTTTTAATCTTTCTTTGTTCCCAAATTTATGGGTTTTAGTAGGTTCCTTATGAAGCAAGATCTATTTTTCTTCCTGTTCAATTAATCTTAATAGATTAGATGGCACAAGGCTATCCTCATAATCTATTTAGGCTTGATCTCACCGAGTGTAAAATGGTTGCTTAAAATAGATTTTCGAAATCTCAAAAAGAATATTCATGTCATTTTCATTTGAATACTTGAGAATATGGAAAAAAAATATAGGCAAAAAAAATGTATAAAGAGGTCTTAGATTGGCACCAAAAATAAAAATGAGACATAAAAGAATGAAATCATTGGGTTTAGTCATTTTTATTAATAATACTTAATAAAAGTAACTAATATTAATGATCCTACAAAGCTTTTTGGTAGAAGCTTGTAGGTTTGGTTTGTAGCAATACTTTGAATCAGATTTAAATAGTATAGGAATTTCTATTTCAGTTCAAAAATGAATCTTGGAGGGCACAAACCAACTCATTGCTACCATCCTCAGCTCATTGATTGCATTAATAATCTTTGAATACCTAGTTCAAAGTGATCATTGCATTATTGAAGTCAGTATTTCCTCCCTAATTCGACTTGATGTGTCTCGAGCGAAAATTTACTTATATTTTTGAAAACATTAGAGGATTCCTATCCCAACTTTTGACCTAATAGATGGGCCATCCTCTTTTCATGATTATTTTAGGCTTACTTTCTTGTTGTTGCACATTTAGCTTAGACACCAAACCTTTTTTGTCAATTTGGTTGACAATTTTTAGAGCTCAACCATTCTTTGAAAATACTTATCAAGTCCTTTTTAGCTTGGGCACCTTTGTCGATAGTCAATTTAAGACCTATGTGGGTACTTTTCAATAAAGAAGCTCAACCATTGGCAAACCTTTGTTAACATAAATGGTGTTGACGGACTCAAATGACTGAAAAGAGGATTCAGGAACATCTTCATCAGGCTCAATGTATGAGGCATCAGTCAAGGTAGCAGTAATAATGTCCTCTTCTCTTTTTATACTAACAACTTTTTTTCTAGTGACAAATTTTAATTTTTTATGCAGCGATGACAGTACTGCCCTTGTAGAATGAATCTAAGGCATTTCTAATAGGCAATTATATGATAGGGCAATGTCCAACACCTGGAAGTCTACTTTATAGGTGCCTAGGCCAATTTGGAGTAGGATGATGTTTCCCATGATCTCTCTATAAGTCTTATTGAATACTCGTATAATCATGAAACTATGCTTAATATAAGATGCATCGATGGCAAGTTTGTTCAAACATGCACGACATCACATTTAGGGTTAACCCATTATTGATGAGAACCTTTGACAATACATTGCCTTTACAGTAGGTAGTGATGAAGAATGCCTTGTACTTTCCTCTTCTTTCATGGGGATTCATCATCACTGAAGGAGATGTAGTCATCAGACGTGATATTGCTTACCAATCAATCCAATTTGCCAATATGGGTATCATGAGGTATATATGCTTGATTCAAAAACCTTTAAAAGGACATTCTTATGTGGTTCCGAAGTTAAAAACAATGAAAGTATTGATATCTTTATCGACTGCTTTTTTAACTGGTCAACTATACTGTACTTATTATGTTTAATAAACTTGAGGAATTTCATAGCTTCTTTTTCACTCACTAGCTCTTTGATAGCTATTAGATCTAACTTTTTTCCGTTTTATTTAGTGTATAAGGGATTAAAAAATTGTCATTCTATTTAATGTCATTCTCTGATGCTGTTAGGGTGTAGTATCTACCATTTAGGTGGTTTACCCCTAAGTGGTTGACATTCATGGCTTGTTGACTAGACTCTTGATGATTATTATTTTGCTTTTATATCTCCAAGGCACTGTTTTGTTATCTTTATAAGGAAAAGAGGATGAGAGCTAGATAATCATATCTAGTGTAGGCTGAACAAGGGTGACCTTAACTTTCATCTTGTTGGCTAACAAGCTTAACAGCCTTTCGATACCATATAGAGGACTCTTCCTATCCTTATTTATGGCATTGATAAACATTCTTGCATCTACATCTTTATCCTCATAAAACTCGATTTTTGAGCTGTCCATCATCCATTGTGTTGGTAATGTAACTTCCACGAAGGAAAACGTATGCCACTTAAAATTATCTCTCAATGTGGAAATGTCCTCTCAATTGGGACTTTTTATTTTTTGACGTGAGAGGGAGTAAAGGTTAAAAGTGTTTCCTCAAATGTCCTTATTCTTTAGGTTAAAAATCAAGTCATTGAAGACCCTTGAATTTCTACCTCTTATCACTTTTCATAAAACGAGGTTCTCAAATTTTAATGGCTCTTTAGAATTTTTTCAACAATACAATTGTTAAGTCTTCTCAAGGTCAAAAGTTTTAGGAATAATATATGCAACATCACTTTGTCAAAACTTATTATCAAATTTGGATTTAGATGTTGTTGTTGTGATGAGACTAACACTACTATCGTAGACAATGTGGCTCTTCTTGCAAAATTTGTAAAGTCCCTTGCAACAAGCATCGAAGAAAGGATGATCAAATTACTTTCATGATAGGAAGAATTAAAAGTCTAAGGGAAAACAATCAAGTTTTTGCAAATTAAATTCAACATCAAATTCATTAAATAGTTGGTGAAATTTATACTAAGGTTATTGAAGAATAACTTTAGAAAGTTTCTTCTGATAAACTCATGAAGCTGTCAAATAAGCTATCAAAGATCAAGAATAAATTATTGCTTTACCTTCCTATATTTATGCAAAACCTTATTCTCAAAGGATTGATTGCAAAAAGATGCCTAAAAACTATCAACAATTAAAGTTTCAATAGTATGATGGCAAAGGAAATCTATGCCAGCATTTTGCTCATTTTATGAAAACTTGTATTAATACTAGCACTAATAGAGATCTTATGCCAAACAATTTCTTCACTCTCTAAAAAAGGATGTTTTCAATTGGTACGCAGATCTTGAACTTGGTATTATCGATAGGAAAGAAATTGAGCATGAATTCCCAAATCATTTTGTTAGTTCTCAATGTATAGTCAACGTGATTGAACTTACAAGCTCGTGCTAATGAAATAATGATTATGTTATTAACTACACCTATAGTTGGAGAAATATTAATTTTAATTGCAAAAAAAAAAAGTACGAAGCCTCAACAATTGATATGTGCTTCCAAGACATGAGTAGGACTCTTTGCTACCTTCTCCAAGGCATTAAATGCAAAACTTTTAAAGAATTATTTGCTTGTAAACATGAAATACTGAGCATTGTTATAGCTAAAAATCAAGAACATCAAGATCAAGATGAAGGAAAGTCTGGGCTCATGCTTATCAAAATAGGCATTAAAATATTTAGTCAAGTTAAACATACACAATGGAAAGTAAACAGAGGTATACCTAGATTTCCATAGATCTTGGGCTAAGATGTACACACGGTAGATTTGGTAGCTTAAAACACTGATCTAATAGAGACTTGTAACTCTAAGTGTGCCAATCCTTGCATAATTATTGCGATGGCTTGGTTACTTTGATATCTCTTTGAGGCCATAAGTAGCACATGCATCCTCCTCTAACAGTAATCCACACAAATGTCTGTTGGAGCCTTCACAAGGTCCAATGATTTTGTGGTGCTTGTAAAAAGGTTTGAGAACCCTTAACCAAAAGATTGGATGAAGCCGCTTTCTCTCACACATAACTAAGAAAGTTCTAGGAAGTAGCAGGAAAGTCATAGAGATATGAGATAATGCTATAGAAAGGTCGTAAAAATGTGGCAATCATGATTTCTTACGTCCTATGCTTTGGGCCAACCCTTACTTACATACAAAAACATTTAATTCTCAATTAAATTCCTTACCTAAGTAAAACAATTTTACTTCATATAAATATTATTAAATAATTATCAAATAATTATTTAAATTGTCAAAAATAATTATCTGGCCTAAAACTAAGATACCCTTATTTACATGCCTATTATTAGGTTTGATCTCAGTAAGATGTTCTTATCTTTACTATTACGTTAAGACATCTTTAATTAGATTTCATAAATCTTATTTATGTCTTTAATAAACATAATTAAACTTATTCAATTAAGTCTTCTATTTTTACCTTTTATTTAATTAAGTCATACATAATTAAATCCTGAATTTAATCCCATAGATCATCTTATTATGTGTGACCCATTAAGTTCCCAAAATGTTGGCAAAGAATATAATTAACGTTATTAAGTAATTCATAGATCAAAAGTGGAATCTAGCAACCAATTATGACCACCTAAGTGTTAAAGAGTCAATATGACCTTGGAAAAACCTTTTAGTAAACATTGGAGTGTCATTCAGTTCTTCCACCAAATATTTTGGAAAAACCACGAGCAAGGTGTAGTGTTTACTCATATATCAATCCATATTAGTTCCTGCAGCATATGGTTAACGATATGAATTTGGAGAAACAATTTCTCTTAAATTCTTCATGCAGTAGCCTATGACTTTATCAAGATAACCAAAGCCAAGAACATACGAGATATGTCTTAGATGTCATTTGGAGTGGTGAATCCTTTTGGATCACTTATTCACTTCAGTATGCTTCCTGTCATATGCAAAACCACCCTACTATAGGCATTCATCTATTTGGACCGTTCATGATACTTTCTGAGTATGACATTCCCTATACAAGATGGCCTGGTATCACAAGTCAAAGGACTAGTTACATAATTGGTACATGAGAATAATTTCATAAACACTTGAGTGATAATACCAAATAAAGTTCTCACATGAGCCATGTTCAATGAACTTGTTTCCACAAAACATCCACCCACATGTCATCCTAAGTATCGCATATATTTACAACCTATAAGATCGATTGCTTACTTCATAAGTAAGAAGGCATAAGATGTACTAGTCTTTGGGCATTACCAATGCCCTGTCTTGGCAATAAAATGACTAGGAACAATTTTAAGAATATGACTTTGATTTATAAACATCTTATAATTATAACTCATTATAATTCCTTTGCAAGCCCAAATATGTTCAATGGGCTTCTTAAATTAGTAGCTCATGATTGTCAGGTTTACTTCTAACATGAAGGAAAACCCATTATCAAAACTAAATGTAGGTTTATGTTATTAACTAATATATGCCTCATCCAAGCCAATTGGCTCTAGGGCATATACTAACATAAGAAACTCTAAATAGGGGTAAAATTTTTTATTGAAGAAATTGGAAGCAAACGTGCTATAGTTGTAACTATAAGATTTTTTAAAGCATCGATGATTTCAAAAAAAGTTAAGCAGTGAACTTAACTCTTCATAAAAGAAAGAAAATACAAAATCTCTTCGAGGAAAAATACCATTCCTCGATTTTAATGTTTCAAAGATATTAGAAAAACTTTTGAAATCCAAACTCATCCAACTACTGAAATTAAAATAGCCTAAAAAAGTTTATCAATTGAACAACCCTAACTGCTGCAACTTTCATTGTTTAATTTGCCACCCAACTAAAAAGTGACTGCTTCATTTTCAAAGACAATCATGAAGCTCTATAAAGATGGAAAATTTAAGTTTGAAGAAGAAGTAGCAACTTCCAACATGGCTATATTAATAAGTTTAACTTTTTGGCTCTAACTCCAACTCTGACTTCAATTATAAAATTTGTGTCTTTTGCTCTTAGAAATGAAAGTCAAGTCAACTCCGAATAAAGATTCATAACAAACCAATAAAGGCAATGTCGCTCCTTAGCAAGAGCTTAAACTATTTAAGTTGCTCTTAAGCATGAGTTTAAATTAACCTTTAAAAAAAAAGCCAACAATTTTAAAATTTTGGCAAAAGATAACTTAGGCAAAAGTTAAAGCGTAAAAGAAATTTGAACTACATTATTACTTAACCCTTCATATTTAAGGTTATGTTGGCAATTTGTTCTAAATTATCAAGTTTAGTTAAACCAAAAACATCTTTTCAAGTACATTTTGGTTCAATTCCTCCAAAGTCATAAACTTGGCAAAACGAAAGCTTGCAAAATTTCTTAAGTCAATGTAAAAGTGCAAACGAATTTTGGCATAAAAAGGAAATTAATTTTTAGTACTTGCTTTCTTGCTACACTAAAATAATGTATGTAATCAAGTCTTGATAGGGCATTTGTAGAAGGAGAAAATTTGCCAATTATAAATTGACATATCAATTTATATTTCTTTTATTAAGGAGTTTTTTTATAATCAGAGTTCAAGTACGCATCATCCAATTTATCTTTAAATTGAAAAAAGTATTTTAAAAATAAATTCAAATTTTGACTAATAAAATGCAAGAATCACGGACCATCCAATTAAAGCTCTTTTAGAACTCATTTACAAAAAGTCTAAACCCTTTTAGAACTCTATCTCACTAGTAGGCTAGCAATGAAAATAGAGAATTTCCTAAGCCATTGATGATAATTCACAAGCCTAAAAAAAAGATAAAGAATATTTGAAAGAACATAAGCCTCTCTTAAGTCCCATGAATCAGGCTTCGAAGAATTTAAAAAATTTTAAAGAATACGATCTTTAGGTTTCAAAAATTTCAAGAAGTTGCTATTAAATCTTGTATTGATACAAGAAAAAAATAAATTATTTTTGTTCAAGATCAAATGTCAAAGAACCTTGAAGCAATCTGTATGAGCTTAAGATCAAGTGATCAAAACCCTTAGCATAATTTAGGAAAAAAAACCTAAACATAATATGGGAAAGAAAACATGAACAACAAAATTTTTAGATTTCAACAAATCAAGTCCAAGAAGGAAGATTAGAATATCTATGCCTAATGATCCAAGATTTTTAAACTGGAACCAAATATTAAGATTTCCAAGACTCCCTAAAGTTAGGATGAAATTGAAGCAAATTTCATTATCAAGTTTCAAAAAACCTTGAAGCAAATTTTCAAGATCAAATCTCTAAGATCATTGATGAAAAATTTCTAGATCCAGTCGTTAAGTCTTGAAATAAATTTTATTGATTCAAAAATAAGTCAAATATGATAATGTATAAGTGATCTTCTCACTTGAGACTAACAATTTTACGTGAAGAGTGTTATACTTTATTTTACTTTATTTATGGTTACAATCATGAATTCCCTCGCAAGGAAATTTTATGTATAATATGAGACGCATATTATGAAAGAGTAATAAATTCAGGATTTATCACTTCTGGTGTTGAGAAAATATCTCCTTAGTTTAACCATAGTGAAATGAAGTTTAGGAATAACTCTAAAGCATATTCAAAGAGTTAATTGCCTATTCTAATAGTTAAATGGTTAAACTAATTGAGTAGACATTAATCCATGCTCAAATTTAAACTAAAATATTAAGTGATAAAGGATGATAAGTGTATTGGAAAAAAAACTAACCATAATAGGTTTGCCAACCTCATTGACTTTTCTTAACAATTTGAGGTCATGACTCATAACTACATTACAACCACGATTTATAAACATAAGATAATTATTTAAAGAACTAATGATAAACTAAACGGTTTGGCTCATCTAATCCAAATTAATTAAAGATTACAATGCTTATATTTATTACCAACATTTTAAGCAATCTAGTAAATCATAAACATCGATGTAAAAATATAAAATAAATAATTAAGTTGGATTTAAAAGAAATTTAGACTTGAAACCCGGTTAGAATTAACTGTTGGACTAAAAGGATAATTAAAAGGTCCAAGCAGGCCTCCACTCCCATTGTAAAAAAGCATTGGTTACCCTTCCCTTTATGCTATTCATAATTATGCTATTTACTTTTAATTGTTGAAACCTTAAGAGAACATAAAGTAGTGGTAGCCTCACATTGTTCGCATAGTATTCGGCCAACCATCATCTTTCATTTCTTGTTTGTGTGGACTATTGACTTGACACTTGGATAAATGAAGGTCTATGACAATTTAGCCTAATCATTTGGGGGGTTCTAGGATAAGATTGTTAACATAAGGCTAGGGTAAGGTTGAACTTGCAACCGGTTAAACCAGTCACAAATTTTTTTACATAAATTATTATATACTTAACATAAAATTATTATGATTGCATAAATTATTATAATTGATAATATAAATTTATATTACATATTTTTATTACAATTATATATACATTATTTTTTTACATAAACTATGATGATATATAATAAAAGTTGTAATACATAAGTTTTTTATATTTACATAAAACTTTTATGTATTACATAAGTTTATCATCATAGGTAATATAAATAGTATTACATATTCTTCTTACAATTACATATATATATTATGAAATACATGAATTATGATAAAATATAATAAAAATTGTAAAACATAAATTTATTATATTTACATAAAAATTTTGTAAGTTACATAAATACATTAGCAAAGGTAATGGAAAATAGTATTACATAAAATTTTAAAGTTACATAAATTATATTATCTATTACATAAGTTTATTATCATATATTATAAAAATATATATTATGCATTTTTATTATAATTACATATATACATTATACATTACATAAATCATTACACAATAGACATGTATCTTATATATTACATAAACACATTATAATTGTAGTAATACTTCATATAAAATTATAATGTCTGGACGTAATCTTGTAAAAGTTATATGTAATTTATTACATATAAACATTACCGAAAGATTCTTTACAGAAAAAAATTAAATATTGAAAATTTTACATATGAATATTATCTGCACTTTAATGATTTACGTAAATTATAATAATTATGCATAATTTTTATAATCTATGGTTGTAATTCCTATGAACAAATAAAAAATTTAAATTTTTTATTAAATTAATTATTTATTACTATTGCATAATTATTACTATGAACAAAAATATTATTTAAAAAATATTAAATTTTTCACTTCAAAAGTTAGTAAAAATATTAACTTCATACATATTATTATTTTTACATAAATAACAAAAAAAATTCTATAAAATTATACTTTATTATTTATTTAATGTAAATATATTATAGTTCTGATAATATTTTTGAAATAACAAAATTTTTAAATTTTTTAGGTTTAACAGAAAAATTAATTTTGATAATGTTTATTTATTTGGGTATATTACTAATAATTGTTATTATATTGAGATAAAATAATTTTATTTTAAATAGTTGTAATTTTTCTGAGTTAGAAAAATTACAAAAAAAACATTACAAAAATTATATATATATTATAATTTACATAACGTTAGCATGTAATTTTTGAAATATGTAATATCTGTGAGTAAAGAATCTTTAAACGTAATATTTATATGTTATTTGTTACATACAAGCATTATCAAATAACATAAAAAATATTATCACATTACATAAATATATTATCATATCTGTAATGTATGCATGTAAAATATGCTTTTACGAAAAATAACATTACTTTTCTCATATTTTTTTATTTTATATGTAAATACATTATACATAGGGAAAATTAATTGCTGCATTACTGTATGAAGCTAAAAAATTTTCATAATTTTTTGGTCTAATAAATTATTTGGGTATATTACTAACAATTGTTATTATATATTAAGATAAAAAATAATTTAATGTGAAATTCATATTTTTTCTTATTTGAAAAAATAACAACTAAACATTACAAAAATTGCATTATAGTTTACAAAATGTTAGCGTGTAATTTTTAAAATTTATAATGTCTGTGAGTAAAGAATCTTCAAACGTAATATTTGTATATTATTTATTACATACAAGCATTATCAAATAACATAAAAATATTATCACATTACATAAATATATTATCATATCTGTAATGTATATATGTAAAATATGCGTTTATGGAAAATAATATTACTTTTCTCACATTTTTTTATTTTATATATAAATACATTATATATATGAAAAATTAATTGCTACGTCCTATTTGAAGTTAAAAAATTTTCATAAATTTTTTTGTAACAAATTATTTAGGTAGATTACTAACAATTGTTATTATATTAAGATAAAAAATAATTTTATCTTAAATTCATATTTCTTCTTAGTTGAAAAAATTCTAACTAAACATTATAAAAATTATATATATATATATTATAATTTACATAATGTTAGCACATAATTTTTGAAATATGTAATATCTGTGAGTAAAGAATCTTGAAACTTAATGTTTGTATGTTATTTGTTACATACAAACATTATTAAATAACATAAAAATATTATCACATTACATAAATATATTATCATATCTGTAATGTATGTATGTAAAATATGCTTTTACGGAAAATAACATTACTTTTCTCACATTTTTTTATTTCATATGTAAATAAATTATATGTATGGGAAATTAATTGTTGTAGCCCTGTTTGAAGTTAAGAAATTTTAATAATTTTTTTGTAACAAATTATTTGGGTATATTACTACCAATTATTATAGATAAAAGATAATTTTATCTTAAATTCATATTTTTTTGAGTTAAAAAAATTACAACTGTATATTACAAAAATTGCATATATATATATATTACAGTTTACATAATGTTAGCATGTAATTTTTGAAATATGTAATGTCTGTGAGTAAAGAATCTTCAAACGTAATATTTGTATGTTATTGTTACATATAAACGTTATCAAATAACATAAAAAATATTATGACATTATATTAATATATTATCATATCTGTAATGTATGTATGTAAAATATGCTTTTACGAAAAATAATATTACTTTTATCATATTTTTTATTTCATATGTAAATACATTATATGTATAGGAAATTAATTGCTGTAGTCCTATTTGAAGTTAAAAAATTTTCATAATTTTTTTGGTAACAAATTATTTGGGTATATTACTAACCATTGTTATTATATTAAGATAAAAAATAATTTTATCTTAAATACATATTTCTTCTTAGTTGAAAAAATTACAACTAAACATTATAAAAATTACATATATATATTACAGTTTACATAATGTTAGCATGTAATTTTTGAAATATGTAATGTCTGTGAGTAAAGAATCTTCAAACTTAATGTTTGTATGTTATTTTTTACATACAAACATTATCAAATAACATAAAAATATTATCACATTACATAAATATATTATCATATCTGTAATGTATGTATGTAAAATATGCTTTTACAGAAAATAACATTACTTTTTTCACATTTTTTTAATTTCATATGTAAATATATTATACGTATGAGAAATTAATTACTGTATTATCGTATAAAGTTAAGAAATTTTCATAATTTTTTTATCTAACAAATTATTTGGATATATTTACTAACTATTATTATTATTTTTGGTCTAACAAAATATATTATATGTGTGAAAAATTATTTGTCGTAGTAATTTTTTATCATATCTGTATCCATACATGTTTACTTTAATAACACTTTTTTTTTTGTATATTACTAATCATTATATTACTAATAAATTAATTGCTGCATTACTATACGAAGTTAAGAAATTTTCATAATTTTTTGGTCTAACAAATTATTTGAGTATATTACTAAGAAAAATTATTATTTTTGGTCTAACAAAATATATTATATGTGTAAAAAATTATTTGTCATAATAAATTTTTATCATATCTGTATCCATATATGTTTACTTTAATAACACTTTTTTCTATATATTACTAATCATATATTAAGCATTTTTTAATTAAATATATTATATATGTATAATAATAATTGTATTTGCTATTTTTAAATATGTTACCATATTTTTTAATATTAATCAAATATAAATTTTATTAATCTATATTTTCACTACTGTGTATGCAGAATCCTTAAATGCTCTATACCTAATAGTTATGACTTCACCTATGTAATTATACAGGCTATAATAAAGTTCCCAACAACCAATAGTTGTTGGATAGATGATGAATTCAGTGTCTAAGCAATAACAATAGCATTCAGTTTAGGCAGAGAAAATACTGTTGATTTTGCATCAGTGTTGAAACTAAATATTATAGGTATGTGAATTTGAGGTATGAAGAATTAAAAAATAATTACCATATACATGAATATATGTACACTCTGATGCCTGTCTTCAGTAAGATTTACATGACATATTTATGTTATATTGAATATTTTCAGGTTCTTGATGGATTCAACACTAAATATCTGTGATGAAGGTAATGATATTTTTGTCCATTATGCTCATACTTCTACCAAGTTTGAATATGGTAAAATTATCGACATGGATGGTATTACTTCTGATAATAAGCCTTTAAGTAAATTATGTAGAGAAGAAATAATTGGAATGAGTTTTGATTCACTTGATCATGCATGGAGATTTTGCAAGGCGTATGCTTTTGAAAAGGGTTTCAGTATTCATCGTGCAAGCACAAGACTTAACAGTACTAGTCTTCTTGTAGGTCAACAATTTGTATGTTCAAAAGAAGGGTTTAGGCTTCAGAAAATAGAAAACTACAATCATAAAAGATGTCCTAGGCTATTGTCTAGAACCGGATGTAAGGCTAGTGTACATGTGAACATGAGGGAATCCGGTAATTGGATAATCACATATTGTGAGGATAATCATAATCATGAGATGTGTGAGACATCAAAGAAATCTTTCTTGCAGTCTTATTGACAAATTGAAGAATCAGATTAACTGAAGCAAAGGCTATGAAATCTATTCCCATCCGTATGTCACAGATAATGAATTACCTTACTCAGCAAGTTGGTGGATCTCAAAATATTGGTTTTGTTGCAAAAGACCTATAAAATGCGCTACATGCCTTTACTCAAGCTGAAATATCAAATGGTAATGTTAATGCTGTTCTTGCTTACTTTGAAATTAAAAAAAATCAGATATTGGATATTATATGAAGTATAGCATTGATGATGATAGACGATTGCATAATCTTTTTTGGGTAGATGCTACTTCAAAGTCCGACTATGCATGCTTTGGAGATGTTATAGCTTTCGACACCATATATAAGAAGAATGCTTATGACAAGCCTTTGATGCCTATAGTTGGTGTCAATCACCACCATCAAACAATTGTATTTGCTGTTGCCATACTTGCTGATAAGACAACTAATACCTTTAAATGGGTTTTAAGAAGTTTTCTTGAAGCAATGTGTAACAAAGACTCTTAATTCAGTTGTTACTGATAGGGATAGGGCAATGCAAAGAGCAATTAGAACTGTTATTCCCAACGCTAGACACAGGCTTTGTACATGGCATATATCTTACAATGCACAAGCAAATATCAGTGGTCCATTATTTATGTAATCATTCTGTAGATGCATGAGTTCATAGTGGACACTGAAGGAATTTGATCATGAGTGGACTGCAATGGTCAGACAATTTAATATGAAAAATCACCTATGGGTGATCGATAGAACTCAGGAGATATGGGCACAAGCATATGTAACAAGTCACTTTTTTAGGACACTACGAACCACACAAAGGTATGAGTCATTGAATGCTTCACTCGGTATATATTTAAAGTCTAAAAAAAAAAATCTAGAATTTGTTCGTTCCATTGATCAAGGGATTAGTAGAATACAGACCAATGAATTAGAGGTTGATTATTTCAATACGTAGACAACGCCTAAATCAGCATCAAAGTTGGACAACATTGAAGGTTATGCGACTACTGTGTATACACAGGAATCTTTTTCAATTTTCTAGGAAGAGCTGTAGCAGGAAACGTTATACCATCTTTGTGAAATGATTACAGAACAGGGATTCACGCGGATCTATTATTTAGGCAAGTATCGAGTACCAAGCCAAAGGGTGGAAGTGGTTTTCAGTTCAGTAGCAAAAACCATTCAATGTTCTTGTCACAAGTTTGAGACACTTGGCATGCCTTGTTGGCATCAAATTCATCTTATGAAGCTTGAAGATATGTCTCGTATTCCAACATCTTTCATTATGCATAGATGGACTCAAGATGCCAAACTATGTGCCCCATTATTTGTTAATATTGATGTTGCACCTGAAATGTTGCAAATGGTACAATATGCTTCCTTGAGTTCTAGTTGTAGTAGAATGTGCTATATAGCATCGAAAACGACTTACTCATTTAATGAAGCCAAAAGTGAGATTAATAGATTGACTACAGAAATGGAAATTGTGTGAGCTCACTGATCTCGGATCTGAGAAACTGAGAAAAGAACAAATTTGAGATCCAATTACAGCACGAACTAAAAGGAAAACAATTGGGAAAAAGCATACGTCTTACAAAGTTAGAAAATATGGGTATTGTAGACTATAAGGACATACTAAAGTTACTTGCCCAAATTTGAAAATTGGAATGAGCAGCAGTGGTCTTGAAAATAATTGTTATGATACTGATGAGGAGATGACATCAAGCACCTATACAAATTGGACTTTTGATAAGGTCAGTTTCAAAAATCCTAATATGTCATGAATTAAATATAATAAAAAGATATAATAGACATTGATGTTGATTACTGAATTGCCTTGTAAATGCATTTTCTATGACAGGAAGATGATCTATTTGCGTACCAAAACTTTATACCAACAATGAATGTTGACGGCAATTGCAATATGTAAGTAATTATCTTGTTCTTTACTGCATCCATATATTTCATTTTAATGCTATAGCATGGGGATTGAATGACCATAAAGTCTCACATTTTCCTTAAAATATATAGAATGACACATTCTCATTCAGCAATTATGAATCCGGACAGAATGAAGGGGTTAAATCAGGAAACATTTCAAATTGGTTTGGATCAACAACTTAGTAAGTTCTGATTTCATTGCAAACAGCGTATTCATTATATATTGTAATAGTCACTTTCTGGTGAATCCGTACAATGTAAGTTTGAGTAAATATGTACATATTTATAGTTGGGAATGTAATGGTACAACTGGAGTACAACCAAATTCAATTGCTTTTTTGCATTACACTAACACAATACATGATTTTACTCTCAAAATCTCAATTGAAGTCTTCAGGAATTGTTATGGCATGACTTGTCAAAAAACAAAACATATACAGATCTACACAAAAAAAATTATTAGTTTCCTTTATCAACGACAAATAAAATGCAATGGTAATGTTTGACGATTCCTTTCAACTAAGGGTTAAGAACTTACCACCATTGAAATGCAGTCCCAAAGTGCAATCCATCGTTGCTATGATCTAGGAATCGAGCTTATCAAAAACTAGATGCCTTCTACTACTATGACATTGCATAAGATGAGAAATCATTACAAAACAATTGAACCACAACCTAATCTTACAGAAATGAGAGAAAACTAGATGATCAACTATTTTGACCCCAACAACAAATCAATCATGCATATTATTAGCTCCAATGCGTAATGAAAAGATAAACATATATATAATCATTTTAGGATTGTAAGCTTCAAACTGTTATCCATCGTACCTGAACTTGTACAGCTAAACCCAAAATCAACCTAAAACCTAAAACCTAGCACAGCAATAATCAAAACTTGATCTTCGCAACATTCGTCACTGACTGCTTCATAGGAGGCATACTTTTCTGGAATTTAATGGCAGCATCACACATCCTTTTCCGTAAAGTGTTATCTTTATGGTTTATGATTTCAAAAAGACATAAAAATCTATCCCATTCCCCAACACGCTACATCGAACATGCAATTACATTATAGATTGTAATCAACCTCCAATATTTGATTATGAAAATTGTTCATAAAAAAGTAGGCTTACCACAAGTGGATAGCTTGTAACATGTAGATGTTCCATGAAAGAAATAACATACATTCCGTAATCATTACTGTATGTATTGAATACAGTTTCAAAGTGAGTAATCCTTTATAAAATTCAACCAAAACTATACAAAAATATTGATTAATCAATATACCAATTGCATTGGTGTGGAACGTTGTTTGTAGCAATAATTTTTAATTGTTCAAATGGGACCATTGGATTGCCAACCAATGATGTCATAATAGGATCCTCAAATAATTTTGCACTAGAGGAGATTTGTTTGAAGTGAACAACAAGAATTTCGTAATAGCTGTATATACTAAAGCAATTAAATAACAAAAAGTTCACATATCTCTATAACATAAATAATTTGTGTCTTTATAGTTTACCACATGAGTGACATCCGAAACTTTTTTTTATTACCTTCAGTGTGCAAAAGTTTATCCAATACTTTTGCTTTGTTGTCCAACATATCCATCACACACAAGTACCAATGCTTGTTCATATCATTCATTGGTATGTAGATCTGTAACTGTTAAAACCAAAATGACATTTGTTAGAAATTTTGCATTATGCTAATATCAGTTTCATAATTCCTATAAAATATATTACAACTATATGCGTAATAAATGAAACAATATGTCTTATAAAAGAATGAATACAAGGTAAGCTTATAACAATCGCTTAGGGATCCCATCGAATGAATTGTTGCTTAAAAAATTTCATGATCTCTATGGTTCTGCAATCTTTTGGCAAGAGACAAGTCTGCAAAGAATAAAATAAGGTTTCACTTCCTTCAAAGCAATTGAAATTAACTTCTAACTTTACGACTTCAATATATACTTAGTAAAATCTGGCAGAAAAATACCATCTTTTTGTAGAAATTGGCGTAGCTTTACAATTGTACGCCATGGTCCACCCCACAAGGTCAATAATCTAGAAACATGAATGTAATTTAGCCCAATTATATACTACAAACTAAATGTTAACATAAGACATAAGAACAATATAGCACACTTACATTTGAAGTCACCCACTCTTTTGGGTGCAACAATTCAAAATCCTCAATAGTTGCAAACGTTGCACCAAAATGGACAACAACTTCACTACAATCTAACTCGTAATACAACAAATATCAGTTTCAATAAATGTACCCTAAACCCAAATTTTTGAAATAAAGATCTTATTAGTTACTATCCATCGACATTGCTATTCTAGATATAATTGCATAATGCATATTCAAGTTCCCCAATTTCCCTCGGGACTTTGACAATGGCCTTTTTTGTAGAAACCTTCAAATGTTTATTTAATGCAACAAATGGCATATAGTATAACTAATTAGTAATTAGCATCTTATACTTTTAGTATATATACCTTAAACCCATAATAGTATAATAAATACAATGAAATATGATAATATGGAAATCCAGAAAATAAGCATATTACATATCAAGATGATCTGAATATCAATTCATAAAAAGTCCAAGTGTTCGAAAATGTTACAAAAAAAGATAAAGGAAATATATGCCCTGTAACATAAGCATATTTTATGTACATGCAAGATAAGATTTCAAATGCTATCGGACATATGCAATCTTGTGTAACATTTGTGCAAAGATCAAAACAATTTCGATCTGGCACGCGTCACTATCTGACTAGCAGTCGAGGCAAAAGTTAACCTTGACCTACCATTTTTTATTTTCTTGGGGAATTGACCCTATAATATGTAATGACATTAATCGACAATAATTAAATACATATCTTAAAATATCTAATTATCATTGATTTAAAAATAAAAAAATATGTATACCTTCTTTTTTCGTGGGGCAAGACAATCTAAGCTTGGATGTGTAATGGACACTGCACTTGGTGTACCCAAATCAACATCTATTTCTTTCCCTTCCAAACCAATCTCAATAGGACAATCTAAGTCACCATCGACTTTTTCCAACTTGATGCTCTTCCTACCAACCTTAAGCATCACTTTTTTCTCAATAGTTTTTCTTTTTAACTCAATGTCACCTATATTGGTCTCTAGGATCGATCTCTCTAAAACAACATTCATAGAATCCTTAATGGTGTCCATCGTGGAAGCATAATTCATAATGCTTGCATTCATGTGCTTCATGTTTTTAGACATTCTATTAATATTATCTGCAATGCTAGCTAAATTTGATTCGAGATGATCTACTTGTGATTCCAAACGGCATACTTTTGTTTTGACAAGATTGACCTTGTCTTTAATCTCCTAAAAATTTGTAATAAAAAACATATATTACTAGTATATAGATGTAATATATAGTTAAGGAATTAATGGTGAAGTTGTTGTTTATAAAATTTGACATAGCATTCTTGCCTTTAACTCAGCATGCTCCAACTCTTTTCTCCTCTGTTGACCTCTTCATGTCATGTTCATTGACATCAACACTCTATAGGTAATGAATTACAAAACCATCAAATGTGCAAATTGATATAACCCTTGTAATAACCAATTATAAAGTAGCAAAAGTTGGATAATAGATGTCACCTTTAATTTCAATGCCTTTCTTAAGTCCTCCGAAGGAGATAATATCTTGCCCACTTTATCTTTCCCCTAATAACTAATGCGAAGAACAAAAGTTAAAGTTGCAGCTTGTACACTCAGAACTCCACACAAATAATCATAGAACTTAATCTACAAAAAATAATTATAATTAATTAATATCAGTACTAAATAACTTAAACTTTTAATTATGGTACATGCTGAACTTTGAATCAAGTTTGCATTAATAGTAAACAACCAATATTTACTGACCTCTAACAATAACAAGCAACTGGTCAAGTATGAATTCGATGATTTCTTTTTTCTTGCATTAAAATTTGTTATCCCAGGAAGAAGCTTCTCATAGATGTGTCTAGCCCAATTAAACTTCCCATTGAGACCATCTTCTGTCAAACATGAATAATAATTCAGACTTGGACCAGCTTCAGTTGTTGGACACAGAAATCGTCTAATAATATACAACATGACTCTAGATTTTAGCTCTTCAGAATTAGCCTCCAATGCCATCATTTCTTCCTCAAGATGAACAAAAGTCAACTTCTTATGGCTTGAAAGATTATACTTCTTGCAAAGACTAAACCCATCTTCCTTTTCCATTAAACTTAACACATCGACTCCATCATTTTGTAAACCAAGTATGGCTTCAACATCCTCCAACATGAAAGAAATACTATGGCCATCAAATTTAATATAGTTGGTTGAAACATCAAAGTTCTCAACTAAAAATTGACAAAGTTCTCTTCTCAAAGTTAAACCTTTTAGTCATAGTAGAGAACCAAAACAAACACTAGATATAAAATCTTCTTTTTTATATCCTTTAATTGCTGGAAAACTTTATACAAGTTATACGGGCTACAGCGCATCAACACCAAGCCCTACACATAAAGTACTGATTAAATACACATACTAAAATAACGTTGTACTTAACTTTTACATATTATGTCCTTTAGTTTAACATATTCTTTCTATATATATTACCTTCTTTGCTTTATCACTATCCACTTTTTATCTTTTCAATTCTTCCACTTCATTTTTATACTGTTATTTCTGAGCAGTCGTTTGCCTTACAAAAGGCTCCTTCTCTCCTGCAGAAAGTAGCTTCCATTTAGCTCCTAGTTCTCGACGAACCTAACACAGAACCAACTCATTACTCACTCACATTGTCATACATATCATGTTGTTTTAATAACACTATATTACTATTCTTCACAAAAAGAATATGCATATATATGTTTATATATACAGAAAATAATAATCAATCGTAAGTCTATGTTGCCTAATATTTTTAATTTACAAACAAAATAATTAAACAAACCAATGTCAATATGAGAACCATAAAAAAATATTATTACTGACCTCTGCTGTCATCTTCAATTTTTTTTCACCATCTATTTCTAGCTTTCGCTGATTGATGCTGTATAAAGCAAATAATATAAACAATTAACTCACATTCTTTAAATCTAAATGAAACAACCTACAACGTAATATTTTATATACGGGTATTGCTATGTTTAACAAGATTATTATAGAAAAAAATTGTATTATTACTTACTAATAATTCAAAACGGCACCCTTTGGTTTCTTAACCTTGCTCGTTGTCTTTGTTTTATTTTGCCCCTTCACTCTATTCAACCATTGTTTCATTCTCTTCAACCATTGTTTCATTCTCTTCACCAGCTTCGACCATCTTTTTAAATCTATAATAAAATCAAACATAATCATAGTTGTCCAAGGTAACTCTTTAAGCGGTCAAAATTGGGGAACCTTCAGGCGTTCAAATATATATTTTTCAGAAATTAAAAAAAAAATCAACAAACATCTTCTCAAACATATAAATCAAACTAATTCAAAAAATTAGCAACTTCAACTTCATAAACTCTATACATCATCTCAAACAACTACGATAAAAAATCATGAATTTTACTGTTTATACATTTCCTAAATAGTAAACGACAAGCTAATGGACTTCAAACCCACAATGACAATAAATTAAACTAATTCTTCTTTTTTTATCTAAAATTGCCCTAAATCAAAATTAAAAAGGAAAAAATGGGTTTTTACCTTTTATATAGGTTCACTGTTTTGCCGAGCTACTGAAAAAAACTGAAGGTCGACACTATTTCAATTACAGAGTGTCAACTAAGGAAGCCAACTATTTAGGGTTAGAAAATCAGGTTAGGGTTTGGGTGTGGCTTTGGTTTTTTTGGCTTTTTTTTCGGATTGGATTTTCAGACAAACAAATCAACAATGAAAATGACACTGCTCAAAATTTTGAAATTTAAAGTTTTAAGATAACAATAAGATTTCAACTTCGATCATCCAAAACATAAAAATTCATTGAAGAAAATGCAAGAACAATAATAATAAAATAAATTCCATTTACCTAAGCCCTAGCTTGTCCATTCTCGTCTTCCTCGTGATCTTATTGTTTAAAATGCTTCGGCATAGCTCTGAATAACTTTTTCAACCAACAATCCAAATTTTTTCCAAGATAATCTTACCAATCGAGAAATAATTTGGGGTTATGGTTGATCGACCGATTGGGAAGTGATGAAGGAGAGGCGGATGTGAAGAATAACCCAATTTAAGTTTTGATTTTAAAGGATGAATTAAGAGGGTTTTTTAAATTTTAGGGTTTGTAAGTTTTAGGATTTGAATTTTAAGAAAAATGGCCCGATGAAAATGAACTGCTTTGCCGGTTATTCTAATTTTTTTTTTATTTTCAACGGTATAGATTAACTATTATCTATCTAACGACTTATTTTAATTTAAACTGATGGGAAGCATTTCTTAAGAAGCTGATAGTAGAATTTTCCTGATCATTCCCGATGTAAGGATTTCCCGCAAGCCCGCAAGCACAAACCTTAGAAATGATCAAAACTTCTGCAGTATAAATATACGATTGTGTAAGATCTTGTCAACGTGACCCACGATCGGCGTATTGAAAATTTCAAAATTCTTCAGCTGTATACTATGATCTTGTAGGTTCAATTCTCAACATGTAAAACAAGCATCTGTAAATCTATCTTAAGAATTCATTTTAGCATTGAGTAGGTAATTCTGAATAATTTTTACATAGCGGTATTAGTGCTAAATTAGTATGCTTGTTATCATTGGGATTAATTAAATCTTTGATTACATCTAATGTTATATTCAAATTGGATTTCTCTATCTATTTTAAATTATAAAATTAAAATATCAGTTAATAACAATTAGGTAATGTAAATAAGAAGAGAGAAATATAATATATATATATATAATAGTAGATAATATAATATCATATGGGTAAAAAAATAGAGAAAAATAAGCAAGGACTGCAATTGCAAGCTATATATAATTAGCCCTAAGGGAATATAGTGATACAAAATTATATGCATAGAACACCAAATCTCAACGTCAATTGTACCCTTCAAAGTCCCCGACAAAATAACGAAACCATACATGAAGAGAACTCATGGGACATCACTTCTTGTCATCCTCGGTGGCCACTTTAGGGTAGAAATCCCCATCACTGCCATCGTTGGGCTTTAATTCTTCAATTCCGTCGATAGCATCTTTTAATTCTAATCTCTTCTGCACATCTACTTCACAACAACTCAGTCCAATCTTCAATAGTTGGATCATTAATTTTCCATCACCGCTCCCTATTGCTCCCATATCTTTGTCAAACACCTCGAGATCTATCGAAATTTCTTGATCACCAACTACCGATTTAACCCAAGTTTCCAAATCCTCTTCACCACTTTCTTTGCCCTTTTGCAAGAAGTTTGAAGGGAATTTTCCAGTTAAAATCTCTAAAATCAATACCCCAAGAGCCCATACGTCAGTCTTCTTTGTAATTTTACCATGTTGCACATATTCAGGTGACTTATAGGCCACCATGAGTTCTTGAGCGCTGCCTTGGTTGATTACAGGGATCATACCGTAATCAGTGAGGAGGGGTTCAAAGGATTCATTGAGGAGAACATTTGAGGATTTGAGGTGACCATGTGGTGCAACCAAACTAGGTAATTCCTTGTGCAGGTATGCGAGGCCCTTGGCTACTCCTTTTACAACCTTCAACCGAGTTGGCCAATCAAGTCCTGGTTGCTCCAAAGATTTGTGACCTGAAACTTAATTAAAAGAGAGTCAAACCTACTATATATATATATATTAGGACTTTGGGGTAAAAATCAACCAGTCGGTTCTATGTTTAATTAACTGGTACAAGAATAGTTAAAACACAAGATACTATAGGGAAACATCAAAATAATAAAGAAACAAACCATGAAGATGAGCAGCCAAGCTTCCTTTTTTAACAAAATCGCAGACAAGGAGCTTCTCCTCCTTCCTATAATAATAGGCGACGAGAGGAAGCAAGTTATTATGTGCTAGTCTTCCTATCCTCCTCATATGCTCATGGAACTCTTCTTTCCCAGCATTATTCATCTGTTTATACCTCTTCACCACCATGACAGACCCACCTGATAGAGCAGCCTTAAAAGATGACCCAAAAGATCCACTTCCCAATATCTCAGCTGAGGCTTTCAGCAAGTCTGGCAAATCAAACCTTTCTCTATCATCCCTCAAGAAAGAAAGTTTTACAGTCGCCTCTGCAGGCTTCTTTCCATTCCCTAAGCACTGTGGGGATGCATGTTCCTCTTCCTTGGGACCTGCTTTTGTTCGGAGTTTTGATGGTAGAGGTGGAGGTGGAGCCTCAACAGATGGGGATGGTTGCTGCTTTCTGCGTTGATTGATTATGATGAGTGCAAGTATGGCAAGTAGTATGAAGACCCCAACTATTGCAAGGATCACGATAACAAATACTGAAGGCTTCTTGGAGGTCGGAGTTGGGCTAATGTTGGGGTTAGAGTTCGGATCAACAAGGGAATCACATGCCTTCAATGGTACTCCACAAACACCTTTATTGCCTGCATATATAACCAACAGAAAACGGTAGATTCGATTCCAACTATATCTTACTAAGATTTGAGATTAAAATTACATATTTGCACGCAGGTATCTACCTTTGTTTGTTTATATATACTTGTATTTTTAAATATAAGCACATCCAGTTTTATTCAAATCTAATAATTAAGTAAATGACACATAAGACTTTATTCATATATATGGTCCGAATCAAATGCTTCATTATATATATTTTGCTGAAAACAAATACAAGAGGGATTTGATTTGTATTTTTATTCGTCAGTGTAATTTTCTCCACTTAATGAGATCACATTGTATTTGTTAATTAAGTTGCGTGGTTTTCTTTAGAATAAATAGTTTCATTTCATACTATTTGTAACCAATTCTCATATTCTTAAGCAGATGCGATCAGTAATAAAAACATGAAATGCTTTGGAATTATACTAAAATAATTGTGCTGTCAGTTCGTATAACTATGTATTCAGCTAATCAAATATTGTCACCAACTTAATTAATACATATAAGATCTAGGCTTTCTTTAACAGATTTTTGTTTGTTTCATAGGATAAAATTTTGTCAAAAAGAATTTTGGATTTCATTATGCTTTCAGCATTTACCCATCTTCAATTCGTCATCGTATGTGCACTAGTATATTTATTTTGAAAGATTTATGAACTTTAAATTTTTTTTCAAATAAAATACATACGTTTATAGTGTATCAAATACAAATTTAATAAATAATTAAAAATCAACGATGGTGCGGGAGCATATCAATATTTATTTATAGCATAGTGTAGGTGATGATGTTGATAACTTACCTGTAAACATGTTGGCATCCATCTTGCTAAGGCTTGCTGGTATAGGACCTTCCAATTCATTATTTGAGAGATCCACTTTTTGCAAGCCCTTCTGTTTAAAATCTGGTATATGATCAGAAAATCGGTTGCCATCAAGTTTAAGCTCCAAAAGCTTGGGCAGGGTTGTCAATGATGCAGGAATTGGACCTGTAAACTGATTTTGTGATAGATACAACTTCTTCAGCGAAATCATACCTTCAAATGCATTACCAGGAATATCTCCAGAAAATCGATTGTTGGATAAATAAATGGATTTCATTGCAGTAAGTTTGTTGAACTCAGGAATGGGACCGTTAAAATTATTGTTCATAAAACTTAAGGTTCTCAAGTTGGACAAACCGGCTAAGGTATCGACATCAATGGTGCCCAATAGTCCCATATTCTCAAGTTGTAGACCCAAAATGTTGCCTTTTTGGCAAAGAACGCCAACCCAATTGGCACGTTGCCCATTGCATGGAGCGTTGGGATTGTTTTCCCAATTTCGCAATGCAGTGGTGTCATTGGTTAAGGAGGATTTGAATTTGAGAAGGATTTCGGGATCCGACAATGCATTAGAATTGGAAATAAGAGGCATAATAGATAAAAGCATCAGCAGCAGGAAAAAGGGTTGAATAACTGGAAGATGAAAGGCCATAGCGATGGCAATGGAGTGGAACACGCACTGATGGGGCGGCGTGCGCGCCCTGTCACCGGGGGGAATGCTACAATGGAATGAGGAATATTGGCGTTGGAGTTAGGACAGAAGAGAGAAAAGACAAGATTTCGGTGGAATTTGGAACACAAAAATCAATTTGCTAAGAATAGAAGTTGTTGGCAAGGTTAAAGCTGTTCAGTCAAATTCAAAGGGGAAAGGAGGGGAGGGGAGGATGTGGTACATTGACCACGTCTTCTTTTCCTTTTTCCGCCATGTTGCATTAGATTCAGATATATACGGCTACGGCGGTTTAATATAAACAAATGAAAGGCCAAAACTTTGTGTTTTAGCTTAGATTCCTCACAATTTCATTTTTTTTTTTTCCTCTTTAGATATCCATCGGTTTGTATCCATTTAGACTCCACTTTTATTGTCACCTAAAAGTTATACTGACTAAAAATTTCAAACTTATCATCCGAGTGAAAATATATTTTGAAGAAAAAAAAGAAAATATATAAAAAAATGGAGCACATGCACTATGAAGATTGATGAGAAAATATAATAATAAATATATATTTAAAAAAATTATTAATGGGTAGTATTATTATTGAAAAATATATAATTATTCTTAAATTTATATCATTACACTAGATGTTGATGCACTTACTATGTAGGTGTGAAGAAAGATATAAATTATCTAACGTCGTGGATGGTTTTTTTTTTTATGTGAGAATATTTAAGAAAATGAAATTAATTAAAAATATTTAAATTTTATACCAAATGATATTTTTATCATTTATTTTATAAATTTTTTATAATTTAATTTAAACTTTTATATAATTTTATCAATTAAGTTAGTGTTACTTTAACTCAATGATATTAAACTCAATCAATTTCTTTATTAATAATATAAATAGTACAAAAGCGAAATTTTTACAAGACTTGCTTTTGTGCCTTTCTTCCTGCCATTTCAATTACAATTTATTAATATAATAAAATTCTAGAAAAAAAGATTGAATCTTTTAAACATCAATCTTAGTCTTGTGAAAATTTTGCTTATTCTTGAAACTTCTATTTTGATGTTTCACGTGAATAAAAAGATACCTCATATATCTGTTTATCCTACCTTAAGAACCTCTCTAGGCTAGCTTCTTCAACATGAAATTCACTCGCACTCAAGATAAATTAAATAAAATAACTTTTAAGTGCAGTGAAAATATAAATAATCATAAACAAACAAAGAGGCTAAAACAATCTAACATCTAGTAATTAGCGTCGTTTTTGAGTTACAAACCATTTTAAAACGAACCATATGATAAAGAATTATATGAAAAACTTAGATGTTGTAATGTAGAGTTTTGTATAATCTAAGAACCCTTGTTGTTGAACAAGAAGATAAAAATACCGAGATGAGTAACCCCAATATCAATGGTATCTGCACAAATAAAAATTATTGTCGAAACTTTCATAAGGGAGATTTGATATTTTAATAGGATATGCCTGCAAACCTGGTTACACAAAACAAACAAAAAGCTAATCTAATCTCAAAGGAGCACTTCCTTTTTCATTTAGATTGTATCTTAAGGATAGGGATGCTAGCTGCTCTATTTCTTTTCCTATGTTGATGTCAGGCTATGCAGCTTACTCATGTAGCAAGGCATACATTTATATTCTTGCTCAAGTTTTCAGCCCTAAAACAGAGCTAGCAAAGCAGGCCCGAGTCTAAAAGCTCGCGATTCGAGATCAAATCTAATCCGATCTAAATTGACTTAAAAAATCAAAAGCCCAAATTTAAAAGAATCTGAGCTCGAAATAATACAAGCACGAAAAAACTTAAAACAGAAAAAACCAGAGCCCAAAAAAGCCTAAAATAAAAAGAGAAAACCAAACCATAAAAGCTTGAATTAGTTGCAATCCAAACCCGAGGCTGATCCAATCTAAAACTCGCAAAAAATTTAAAAAGCAGTAAACTATAATTATACGATTTTATTAAAAGTAAAACATTTAATTTATGAAAATACAGTTATAATTATTATACAATTATATCAATAATGCATTATTAAATAAAAAATTAATAATGAATCCTTAAATTGGATCCAACTTGAAACATGTTAACTCTAAATTTCAAATATCTTTGAGTACTATCCATATTATATTTACAATAATTAAGCATAAAAAAACAAATAATGTTATTAGTTTAACATTTAACGAATTGATTCTATTATAAATAACCACATTTTAATTTAAAGTTTAATATAATAATAATTCAAGCATACAAAAATATCCTATAATTTCAATAAATAATTGAACTTGATGCTTTCTGTAACACTAATAAATAATAATATTACTAATAAAATTAACTTTAATTCATTCTCTTAGTGTTCAAACATATAAAAAAATATTAAAATTACTTAAAAATAAAAACAATTATCTTATAAATGAAAATATAAAAAATTATAAAAAGATTAAATAACTTAATTAAATACAACATCTAAACAAAATATATTCTTCTTTAGCTATATTAGCTTTAAATTAATCTCAACTTTGATATAACAAAAATTTAAGCTTAATTAGCTTTTAATTACATATTTTCAACTGAGTATTTTTCCTTGAATAATATTAAATATACTTTAAAAATACTAGAATGCTTCTAACTTCTTAATTTACTCAAAAATGTGTTCTTAATGCATACTTTAGTATAAAACATTTTTGGAATAGGTTTTACAAGTTTTAAAGCCATGAAAAACACTTTAAAATTGATTTTCATATCAATGTATCAATACCTCAAGTTTATATATTGATACAATACTTGGCAGTAGCTAAACTAAATTGAAACCTTTATTTGTATCGATATAATAGTACAATTTATCATACATTATGAATTGTATCAATACAATCCTTTCTTATATCGATACATCATGCTTCAATGGTCATATTTTGTATGTTTAAATGCAATGTATCGATACATGTCGATACGTTATTGTGGGAATAAATGGGAATCACATTAATGAAACTTCCAATGATTCTGTTGCATCCCCATCAAATCCCAACGGCTATATTCATCTTCCTAGCTAAGAAAAGGCTTCTCTGACACCTCTATAAGCAAGAATTAAGAAGAAATATATATAGCCAAATCCTTCATCTCTCCAAGCTATAAGTTAGTTCAAATTGTGTATACAATTAATTCTTTTTATCATCTTTATATTCTTCATTTTATATCACTGTAATAATCTTTCCTTGAATTTAAACTTGTAAATACCAAACCTTGTAATGATCTTCATTATTTACACCCAAAACCTTATATAAAGGGAAGATTACTACCTCAGCCATTAAAAATTAGAAAGATGTTTATCTTATCCTAGAAAGATAGAGAGGGTAGAGGTTTTATCTTAATCTAAGTAAAAATTTGTAAAGGTTATATCTTATCCTTGAAAGATAAGAATTCAAGTTACTGAATTGTGAAACTCCTCGACAAGTGAGGCCAAGGGAAAGGACATAGGCATCAAGGTCATACCTCGACAAATCATTGCATTTGCTTTTTCATCCCTTACTCATTTATTTGTTCATATCACTAACTTACTGTTAACGTAAGCTCTGTAAGCCAATCGTTGTGGCTTATAAGGCACTAGTATTTAGTGATTTCGAGTAATCAAACATTATAATTTGGTAATGTTA
>JBBYHL010000016.1:321271-333146 GCA_038381835.1 Adansonia madagascariensis | reverse complement strand
TAAAGTGTGAAAATACCTAAAGCATGGTATGAAATACCCAAAATCAGTTTCCAAGTTATCCATGAAGTTTTCAGTCAAATCCTTTAACCATAAAACAAAAACTTTCTATTCTTTGCAAACTAGTCCCTAAACTTTCCTAAAATTACAAATCGGCCCTTACATGATTAAAATGTAAAATTAAGCTTCAAATAAATCAAAATAATCACAAAAGTCCCCTAAAAATCACAAGTAAGATTCTGTCACTTCTTTTTGCCCCTAGAATAAATTTTTCAATATTTACACAAAAGTTCTTAAACTTCTTAAAATTACAAAAAGACCCCAAAAACTAAAAAAATATTATTTTAACTTGATAAATGCATAAAGTACACTCCTAAGGGTGCAAATGTGCTTCGGCCAAGCATATAGGTCTAAAGAAAGATTTTTTAAATTTTTAATTTTTTTATGCATTAGCCCCTAAATTAGTTATATTTACAAAATGACCACAAAAACATATATACAAGCATTAATTTTGCCTAACACCTAAACAATCTACCAACCAACTTTTTTTTCAACCCAATAATCACATATTCACATTTTATATAACACAAATTAGCACCATTATATGATAAAATTACAAAAATAAGTATATAAACATGTGATTTCATCATAATAACAAGAAAACACTAAAAGAAATAAAACATATGGACATATATATGACAAACACAACACTAAAACCAACATTATATCAACATAAACATGATTCATGAAGAAAAATAATTTACTAACAAGAAGAAAAAAATAAAATAAAATCAAGAAAATTATTTCATGGCCATTATGCTTACTCTTTCAACATGGATAAAAAAATCCATGAACTTAAGCATACTTTTTGCGTTCAAAGATTTAAGTGAAGATTACCTTAACAAGCCTTGAAATTTTTTTAAATGTTATTTTTTTTTTTTTGCTTCCAAAAACTAAAAACTCTTGAAATAACATCCTCCCCTATATATAAGGGGGAGGATTCGGCCAAGGAGGATTTTCATCCTCCTTGGCCGAAAGTTTCATGCTTTTTTCATCAAAATTTCTTTTTTTTATTATTTATTTGATGTTTTAGTTTACTTGTTATGTTGGACAAGCAATAAATGTTGTCATAAGCCCATGCCTTTGTCATCTTTTCTTACAAGCCATCCATTGTCATGATTATGCTAGTTTAGGTGAAATGATAATTTTGGTTAGCTTGATGGAATTAGTTGGAATGAAACTAAATCAATTGGAAATAAATTTAATTCCAACCGAATTAGGTTTCATGTAACTAAATTGGCAAATTGTAAAATTAATTATGTAAAAGCAAAATTACATTATGAATTTACAAGTAAACATAATCTTAGAAGTAAAAAAACAAATGCAATAAGGTGCATGAAAAGCCAAATTGGAAATTCCATGAAAAAATAAATTAAAATTCATGTACTCAACAAAATTCCACATAATAAATCCAATTAAGAATTTAATCATATGAAAATTCCAATCAAAATTTTCATAAAAAATTCAATCAAAATAATTGATATAAAAAAGTAAATAAAAAATTTAAAGAAAATGTTAGTGGATTTTATTGGAAAATTAGAGATAAAAATGGGCTTGGTAGGCTTTAGAGAATGAAATGGGCTTGGTGGAAAATCAAGAAAATGGGCTTGGCAAAGTCATTGGGCTTGTTGAGAAATTAATGGGCTTATATGGGCTTATTTGCAAATATTAAAATTTTTAGGCTCATTAAAAAGAGTTTGCTAAAATAAAATAAAATTAATAATTAAAAAAATTATAAAGATTCCAAGTATTGAATTATACAAGAAAAACTTTTGAGAAGTCTTATGTGTAAGAAGAAAAAAAATTAAAATCCAAAACTCACAAAATTTTATGTGAAAACCTTTATGGAAAAAAATATTATTTTGAAAAAATGCAAATTTCATAAAATAAATTGAATTAAAAAAAACAAACTGATTTAATATAATTTTAATGAAAAATTTTAATTAATTTTAAAAATCTTACACTTGAAATTTCCTCCAAAAAAATTTATGGAATAGAAAACTCCGGATCTTGAAAATAAAAAAATTCAAAAAAAATGAAAAACTTATAAAATAAAATGAATTTTGAAAAACCTATTTAGTGGTGGTTAAATGAAAATATTTAAAGAATTTTGAAGTTCAAAACTCAAGAAAAGTTTACTGAAAATTTTACAAATTAAAAGAAAGCTTATATTTTAGGATCAAAAGATTTGAAAGATTACATTAAAACTTATAAAAAATGAATTGAATAAAACATATTATCTAAAATATTGATTTACAAAATGGTAAAGATAAAAATTTAAAATTCAGAATAACTTTATCAGGAAAAATTTCACAAGTATAATACTAGCTGTACTATGAAAAATTCAAAATTAATTACAAAAATGGATAACTTGACACCCTGTGGTATAAAATGTTAATACGGATTTTTTCTTGATTATTTTTTATTTTTTGGGATGCATATTGACATAAATACCACATAGGTATCGTAAAAAATATATGACGATCAACTTCCCAATTTTAACGAAAAATTCTCAAAAATTTCCTAAAAATGGGAAGTTTGACCGTAGTAACATCCATAGAAACACGTCTCAAAATTTCATAAATATAAAATTAAAAGTTAATTATTTTACCTTGACATTCGTATTTTTTATTTGAGATTTACTCTTCATGACCTTTGAAATGGTGCTAATTTTATCACGTGCACCTATGATCATTTAAGCACATTTAAATAGGTCTTAAAAATGTAAATTCCCTTAAGGAAAATTTACCTACACTGGGACAAGTGCCTAATTTTGTACTTGAGATATTTTTGGACTGACAGGGAAAAGGGCCCGGACAAAATTAGGTATTTACATGAATCAAAATCAAAGCATGCTAATTAACTTGAAATTAAAGAGACAAGTTCGAGATTATACCTACTCCAAGCTAGATCCTTCTCCAAAGATGATGAGAGCTTAAGAGAAAAAGAAATTCTAGAAAAATCTAATTTTTTCTAAATCATTAAAGTTGTTTCTTCATGGCTAATCACCCTTATTTATAAGCCTCTAAGTTAGTGATTTAGGCTTTAATCACCTTTAGGTGATCTTATCTTAATCACTAACCTCTAACTAGTTCAAGGGGAAATTACAATTATGCCATTAACGAATAGATGAGAAAAATTAGCACATTAATTACATGTTGAATTCGGCCAAGCCATGTTTCTACATTAATCTATGTATAACTTTTTATTCAATTCAATTAATCATAATGTACACATGTAAAAGTGCATTTGAATGTTCCTTCTTGTATCAAAAATATGTCCCAATGACATTCTCTAGAAAAGTCCAAAAAATCCTAGCTTTTTAAATTTCTAAGGTTTTTTGTATGACTCATTCCTGATTACAATTTCTTAACCTTAAGTCCATGTTCAATTTCATTTTGATGTAATCAGTTTTGAAATCCAAGTTGTAGAAGTCTTTTGATTTGAAAATCTAACTTAGGCTAAAATGTTGACTTTTTGTAGCTGACTTTGTCTCTAGTTGACTTTTGTTAGTATGTTGACTTTTGGTTTGAACTTCTAACACAAGTCTCTTTTTCACTAAAATGACTTATATAAATGCTCTTATCACCTTAAGAGACACATATCAGTCAACTTTTGACATTTTAGAATTTTTAGGACCCGAGTCCTGATTTTTCAAAATCTAAATTTTGAGAGAAAAAGAGAATTCTAGAAAAATCTAAATTTTTCTAAATCATCACAGTTGTTTCTTCATGGCTAATCACCCTTATTTATAAGCCTCTAAGTTAGTGATTTAGGCTTTAATCACCTTTGGGTGATCTTATCTTAATCACTAACCTCTAACTAGTTTAAGGGGAAATTACAATTATGCCATTAACGAATAGATGAGAAAAATTAGCACATTAATCACATGTTGAATTCGGCCAAGCCATGTTTCTAGATTAATCTATGTATAACTTTTTATTCAATTAAATTAATCATAATGTACACATGTAAAAGTGCATTTGAATGTTCCTTCTTGTATTAAAAATGTGTCCTAATGACATTCTCTAGAAAAGTCCAAAATTTTCTATCCCGGACCTCTCGGATTGAGCCTTGTAGAAATCCTGACTTTTTAAATTTTTAAGGTTTTTTGTATGACTCATTCCCGATTACACTTTCTTAACCTTAAGTCCATGTTCAATTTCATTTTGATGTAATCAGTTTTGAAATCCAAGTTGTAGAAGTCTTTTGATTTGAAAATCTAACTTAGGCTAAAATGTTGACTTTTTGTAGCTGACTTTGTCTCTAGTTGACTTTTGTTAGTATGTTGACTTTTGGTTTGAACTTCTAACACAAGTCTCTTTTTCACTAAAATGACTTATATAAATGCTCTTATCACCTTAAGAGACACATATCAGTCAACTTTTGACATTTTAGAATTTTTAGGACCCGAGTCCTGATTTTTCAAAATCCAACGGCGACCTTCTAAATTGAATAATTAAGCGCAGATGCCTTATCACATTAAACTAAGCTCATTTGAAACAACTGAAACCTTAATTGGACCTTTCTATCATCTATAACTCATTCAAGAAGATTCAAACCTCGAAAATCTCACTAAACCCCTAAAATCGAGAAAAAATTAATTTAGGGGTCGGGATAAAATAAGGTGTTTACAACTATAAGTTGTAAGAACTAATATGGATAGAGTTTTAGGTAGACATTATACCATGCTTATCCTCAATTTGGGATATTTGATGAAGAGATTGTAATACACATATAGGTTAGTTACTTAAAGGTTTTTATAAGGTCACACTGACTCTTCAACATTTAGGTGGTCAGGATGAGTTGCTAGATCTCGCTCTTGATCTATGAACATGATTAATGAGATTATTTATGTTCATTACCAACATATTCATAACCTAATTGGTCACATACAATAAAGTAGATCTATTGGATTAAATTCGAGATTTAATTAAGTATGACTTAATTAAAAAAAGGTAATTTGAATGAAAGACTTAATTTAATAAATTTAATTATTTAAGACAAAATTATATTTGTGAATTCTAGATTTTGTTGTCTAATTACGACATTAATAATAAGATTGTCTTATTAAAGTAATGTCTAAGACATAAATTGTAAAGGTGGATAAATATTAGTTTTAGTTGAAATAGGATTTCACCTAGACCTTGATTTGTTTGAGAATTAAACTTCTTATCTCATAATTTATTTGTTATCCCTTCTAATATTATTGTAATATTAATTATTTGATAAATATTAAATAATATTAAAATTATGTTTAAAATTGTTTTAACTAAACTAAGGATTTTATAGTGATAAAATCCAAAAGGATGTGTATACACTAGCTAATTTGTGTATATACTTAAGTTTATTTTCAATTTCATTTAGATGTAATCAATTTTGAAATCCAAGTTGTAGAACTCTTTCGATTTCAAAATCTAACTCTAGGCTAAAAAGTTAACTTTTACAGCTGACTTTGTCTCTAGTTAAGTTTTGTCACTATATTGACTTTTGGTTTGAACTTCTAAAATAAATTTCTTTTTCACTAAAACAACCTCAATAAATGCTCTTATCACCTTAAGAGACACTATCAATCAACTTTTGACATTCTAGAATTTTTAGGACCGAGTCCCTATTTTTCAAAATCCACCTTTGACCTCCTAAATCGAATAATTAAGCCCAGATGCCTTATCACATTAAACTAAGCTCATTTGAAACAACTAAAACCTTAATTGGACCTTTCTATTATCTATAACTCATGCAAGAAGATTTGAACTTAGAAAATCCCATTAAACCCCTAAAATAAAAAAAAGAAATCTAGGGGTTAGGATAAAATAAGGTGTCTACAACCTGAGTTGCAATAACTAATATGGATAGTGTTTTGGGCAGACTGCACACCATGCTCACCCTCAATTTGGGATATTTAATGAAGAGATCGTACTACATAGATAGGTTAGTTACTTAAATGTTTTCATAAGGTCACACTAATTCTTCAACATTTAGGTGGTCGGATGAGTTGTTAGATCTCGCTCTTGATCTATGAACATGATTAGTGAGATTATTTATGTTCATTGCCAACATGTTCAGAACCTAATTGGTTAGACATAATAAAGTAGATCTGTTGGACTAAATTCAGATTTAATTAAGTATGACTTAATTAAATAAAAGGTAATTTCAATGCAAGACTTAATTGAATAAGTTTAATTATTTAAGACAAAATTATATTTGTTAATTCTAGATTTTGTTGTCTAATTAAGACATTAATAATAAGATTGCTTATTAAAGTAATGTCTAAGTTATGGCATAAATTACAAAAGTGGATAAATATTAGTTCTAGTTGAAATAAGATTTCACTTAGACCTAGGATTTGATTTAGAATCAAATTTCTTATCTCATAATTTATTTATTATCCCTTCTAATATTATTGTAATATTAATTATTTGATAATTAATATTAAATAATATTAAAATTATGTTTAAAATTGTTTTAAATAAACTAAAGATTTTATAATGATAAAATCCAGAAGGATGTGTATATACTAGCTAATTCATGTTTTCATATTATTTATTTAATATTTTAGAATGATTTGATAATTATATTTATTAAATAAATATTGTTTATTTATTTAGATAAATGAATAGAATTAATTGGATTAAATTCATGGAAACACAAGTTTGGCCCAAAAACCCTATATTGCGCCATTATCTATACTTGTAGCCTAAGCTTGTTGGCTCAATTCTTTTGGCCTAAATTTTAAAGGAATTTGGCCAGGATGGATGGAAGGTTGGCTGACCATTTAATTAACATCAAGCAAAGAAATAAGTTTAACTTGTTTTGAGAGTTTTAACTAGGTCAAAACTATTTCATTCTAAACCTAACTAGAGGTAGGGTTAAAATAGTATATATAGATGTGATAGCCTAAAGGCTTGTAAGAGAGTTTTAACCTAATTTTGTGACAAAAGGCTACCGAATATATTGAGAGAATAAATTTTATCAATGAAAAATTAGTTTTCTCAAACAATATTCCTGCCTACATAAAATTGTAATTATTACGCCATCTTTCTGAGGGTCTTTGAGCTTAGAGCAAACTTGCTCCCTTCATTCTTCTTGGTTCTTGATTGATTCAAGATTTAAAGTTACCTTTCAATTAAGCATTAACAACCTTTCTAGCTAGCAATAGGGAATCATCGGGCCTCAAAAAGGTTTCAACTGCTACTTGTGTGGATATCTGTTAGAGGCAAGACTGGTGTGCTGCTTGTGATCTTCGAGAATCTTTTAAGAAATCAGCTTCTTGTAGTTTTTGTGTTTTGATTTCAACATCTAAAATCAAGGTAACTTCTGATCATATGGGTGTTCAAATCTTGATTTAAGATTTTAAAGATTGCTATATATAAGTCCCTCCCTAATGATTCATAGAGAAGTCTGGCTTTTCTATGTTTACTATTTTCATTGCAATTCTTTTTACTTCCATTGATTTTTGAAATCTAATATATGCATGAGGCTAAACTTTGCTGGAACATGAGCATCCCTCAGCGAAATCACTGAATAGTCATTCAGTGTCCGCCCATTGAATGGCTATTCTTACCTTAGGTAGAATAGGAAATTGCTTTAGGGGATTGAGTCCCTTTTATCGAGGATTCAAATTCCATACTGTTTTATTCCACTAAACCAACCTACTGTATAAGCTATTATATTCCATTTTGGCTCTACTTCATTTCCATAGAATAGATATTCCATTATAGCTCTATTCCATTCTAGTGAACCAAAAGTAACGTAAATAAATCAACCCCTTTTTACATGAACTAACTTTTCTTTGCTTTTGCTTTTTTTTGCTGGATGTAAATAATAAAAAAAATTATATTAAATCATAAATTATTATTTAAAAAATAGTAAAAAATTTAAAAATATTTTATATTAAATCTTAAATTACTATTAAAAAGAAAAAAATTAAAAAACATTTTACATTAAACTATGTATTAAATCCCAAATTACTATTTAAAAATAATAAAAATTAAAAAAGTATTTTACATTAAATCTCGAATTATAGTAAAAGATACTAATTATTTATTATATATATTGGAACTACATTTAAAAATAATAAATATATATTAAAACATATATTTGATATATGTCCTATATAGCAATAGTCGGTTCCTATACTAAGGGAATTGGTCCCAAATATATATTATATATAAATTATATATATTAAAATACTTTTTAAAAATACTAAAGGACTAAAAAAAATCTTATAGTAAATCCTAAATTATTATTTAAAAATATATAAACAAAAAACATTATATTTGTTAGCATTTTTTGTGTGAATGGAATTAAATTGATTTCACAAAATCTTTTAGCAAATTAGAACTCTAACAATGAAATTGTGAAATCTAAATAATAAGCTTTGGAGCAAAGTTAGTGAATAATAGAAACAATTAAAGAGATAGGGAAAAAGAAGCAAACACAAGTATTTGTATAGGTTTGACCTTAATTGCCAACGTCTTTTACCTCGACCTCACTTGCCTTAGATTTCCCTAATTCACTCTCTATCTTTCTAGGCTAAGATAGAATCTCTACTCCTTTATCTTTTATGGTTAAAATATAACCATTCTCTACTTTTCAATTGGCTAAGTAAAAACCCCTTTTTAACAAAGGTTAAAGTGTAAATAAATAAAACCTCTAAAGACTAGGTGCTTACAAGGGTTTAAGCATAATAGATTACAATTCTAAAGATATAATTACAACAAATACAAGAATGGATAGCGAGAATTAATCCTATACACAATGCACTTCTCACATATATGAAAAAGATGAAAAATATGACTCTAAACCTAATCTCTTGATTCATCATCTTGTTGGAGGTGTTGGAGAAGCTTATTTATAGTCCTGATCATGAATATAGCTGTTAAGGATGTTTGGTGAAGGAATAGAGGTATTGGAGACTTCATTTTAGTGATTTTCATTCATTTCCGTGATGGTGTATCGATAGATTTTCCTTGTGTATCGATACATTGCATTTTAAAGTACAAAATATGAACATTGAGCAGCCATGTATCGATACAACTTGAAGGTGTATCAATACACATTTTATGCCTTGTATCGGTACATTTAAGGGTTTCATAGAACTTTAGCTACTGCCAAGCATTGTATTGATACATACACCTAGGGTGTTGATACACACTTAAAAAATATATTAAATTTGTTTTTCTTAACTTTAAAACATATAAAACTTATCTTAAAAAAGTTTTATACAAATAGATGCATTGGGAACACATTTTTAAGTATTTAAAGGAGTTAAACACATTCAAGCATATTTCAAATTGTTTTCAAAGTAGTTTAACGTAAAATACTAAGTTGAAAATATTTAATTAGAAGCTAATTAAACTTAAGTTTTAGTTATATTAAAACTAAGATTAATTTAAAGCTATTATAGCTAAAAATAATAAATCCTGAATTATAATAAATAAAATACTAAACATATATATTATGTACTGGAACTACATTTGAAAAATAAAAAATATATATTGGAATATATATTTGATATATGTTATTATATGGTAAGGGTCAGTTCCTATACCAAGAGCAAATACGTATATTATAAATAAATTATATTTATTTATCCCAAATACTATTTAAAATAATAAAAGATTAAAAAAATATTAAATCTTCAATTACTATTTAAAAATAATAGAAAATTAAAAAATATTTTATATTAAATCCTAAAATTACAATTTAAAAAATAATAAAATATTTTATATATGTATTGAGAAAAATTTAATTCGACATTGGCTCTCTTTGTGAATAGGGGTTGGTTAAATTAAAGTCATACATACATTCAATTAAAATCATATTTACATAATGTTATTTTCATATGTACATTTAGTTATAGTCATATGTACATACAATTTTATTCGAAAGAACCAACCCTTCATGAAAAGAACATACTATTTATGCCAAAATATATACAACTTGAAAAAGAAAATTGACCCCTCCATGAAAGGACTGGACTCCTTAGGCCAAAAATATCATTTTTGCTATGTGCACACTTAAATTACGCTATATATACCTATCAATTTTTTATTTTCTATTATTTTTAAATAATAATTTGAGATTTAATATAAATAGTCTTTTAAATTTTTTATTATTTTGTAAATTGTAATTCTTAGATTTAATATATACATGCAGAAAAAATGATATGTACATATAGCATAATTAAAATGTATATATAGTAAAAATGATATTTTTTGGCCTAAGGAGTCATTTTTTTAATGGAGAATCGGTTTTTTCAAATAAAATTGACTGTACATATGACTATAATTGAATGTACATATGACTACAATAGCATGTATATATGATTCTAACTAAATGTACATATGGCAAAATGATATATTTGGCCTATGGAGCTAGTTCCTTTCATGGAGGAATCGGTTCTCTTTTTTAATTTGTGTATTTTTGGCTTAAGGAGTTGGTTTTTTCATTGAGGGTCGGTTCCTTCAAACAAAATTGAATGTACATATGAATATAACAGTATGTACTTATGGCAAAAATTGATATTTTTGGCCTAAGGAGTCAGTTTCTATCATAGAGGAATCGATTTTCTTTGTTAATTTGTGTATTTTTGCCTAAAGAGTTGTTTCTTTTCACGAAACATAAGTTCCTTCAAATAAAATTAAATTACGTATAACTATAACTAAATGTACATATGACAATATGTAAATATGATTTTAACTAAATGTACATATAACTTTAACATAACCAACCCCTCTTCATAAAGAGAACCAATGTCAAATTAAAATTTTCCTAATAAATTTATAAAATATTTTTAATTTTTAATTATTTTTTAAAGAGTAAAATTTTTTTATTATTTTTTAAATTGTAATTTTAGGATTTAATATAAAATATTTTTATTTTTTATTTTAAATAGTAATTTAAGATTTAATATAAAATATTTTTTAATCTTTTATTTTTTAAAGTAGTTATTTGTTATTTAACATAACTAAATGTATATATGACAACAACAACATGTAAATATAATTTTAACTGAATATACATATGATTGTAATTTAACTAACCCCTCTTTACAAAAAGAGCCAAATCAAATTAAAATTTTCCTAATATATATATAAAATATTTTTAAATTTTTATTATTTTTAAATAGTAAAAATGATTTGTTATTTTAAATTGTAATTTTGGGATTTACTAGAAAATATTTTTAATTTATTATTATTTTTAAATAATAACTCAAGATTTAATATAAAATATTTTTGAATATTTTATTAATTTTTAAATAGTTATTTGAGATTTAATAAAAAATACTTTTTAATTTTTTATTATTTTAAAATAGTAATTCAGAATTTAATATAAAATATTTTTAATCTTTTGTTATTTTTAAATAGTACTTTAAATCTGCATATAATGTATATATAATATATATTTAAGGTTAATTCCCTTGGCATAGGAGTCACCTCTCGCCATATTAGAACATATATATATTTATTATAATATTTATTTTTTTAAATGTAGTTTCAATATATACAATATATATATAATTAATATTTTATTTACTATAATTCAAAATTTAATATAATATTTTTTTCTTTGACCCAATTAGCCACCAAATAGGAGAACATATAAGAAAGTTTTGCATAACTCAGTAAGTCAACTTTATAAAAGGTTAATTGACTTAGTAAAATGGTAATTCGGGGATTTGATATAAAATATTTTTAAATTTTTATTATTTTTAAATATTTTTTGGATTTAATGTAAAATATTATATTAATTTTTTTATATTTTAAATAATAATTTGAAAGTTAATAAGGAATTTAATATAAAATATTTTTTA
>JBBYHL010000016.1:259454-314544 GCA_038381835.1 Adansonia madagascariensis | reverse complement strand
TCACATCACATCACAGCCCTCAGTTTCTTCATTTTGTTACCATAATAATTTCCCAAGAAAAATTAAGGAAAAATGAAAAGAGAGGAACATGAGAAGGAGTCAGAACTAGATGCTAATGTTAACATATCAAAATCAGCATATGGGGACTGATTTCATTCTGCTGCATCACCTTCTCTTATTCCTTATGCATTTTAAGTTCAAGAGAAAAGAAAAGAAAAGAAAAGAAAGGAATGATTGGATCTACCTTATAACTGAATTACCCAACTAAACAAAACTATGAAGAAGGGATAATTTGAGCTAAAGGGAGGCTATACGCAGAGGACGGCTGCGCATACAAAAGCTGTCACTTCGGTGGCCTAATGAATAATGATAGATCCTTTGACCCATTCGGTACAAACATCGAAGAATTGCATTTACAAAGCCTCACTCCCAAACAAATATCAAATACGAATAAAACATAATAGATATAGGAGGAGGGCAGCGCAGCTTCAGCAAAACCTAACCTCATACGGGAGTTGGTAGTGGTAGTATACTTATTAATATAAAAAAGTGATTAAGTTGACGTCGAAAGTTAAATAATATTAATATAATCATTTTTTTACTAAAACACTTCAAAAATATTAAAGAAAAAACTTAATATAAAAATTAGCCCTTTGAACTATATTCTTTTTCTTTTTCACTTAAAAACTTTTGGTACTTATAGTATAATTTCGTCAATTAATTTAGTACTTTATCCTAACATTGTTAGTTAATGATGGCGTTGATCAATTAGATTGTGATACGTGATATATAATACTGATGTTAATGACATGTGACGCAAAATTATTAGTTGAAAAAAATCAAAAATTTTTGGAAGTGTTAGCATTTTGGGATAAATTGGTTGACAGAATATAATATATGTACCTAATTAAAAACAAAAATTCATAAAATATCTAAGTGAGAAAAATGGTATTTTTTATATTAAGCCTTAAAAAATAAAAAACAAATAGATCAAAATGAAAATAATAATTTCATGATACCAAATAAAATAATTTATACAACTAAAATTATAAATCACATACTCTCAAAAACTACCCACACTTTCATCGCTACTCAAACAATTGAATTTACCTTTTATTTCTATAAAAAGGACACCCCATCTTTCATCATTACTTATTCACATAACAGCTAAAACTTTTTCTCCTTTATAAAAAAAAAATTTCAATCGTTTATCACTTTTTTTACATCCAACTCTACATTTTAACCATTTGTAAAAATATTCAAAGTTGTTTTAAATACTATATAAAAAACTCCTCCACAAAAAGGTTTGCATGTTATTTTTTTTATTGAGATGAAAATATTATCGTAAATGTGTTACTAAGACATCTAGTTTAGTTATTTTTTTTAAAAAACCAAAATATACTTTAGTTATTGTTAGATTGATTTCGAAAATTTATTTGAATATTCATGATATTAATAAACATTTTTTTGCAATAAACTAAATAGGTTGGATCTATTATTGAGAAGAAAAAGATTGAAGAAAGGTTGAAAGTTAGGGGCTAGAGATTGGAACGGTGTGATTGATTATTATTTTTTGAATTGTAATCATATTTTGAGGTTTTGAGATTGTAGACACTTAATTTTGTTCGAACCTTTTCTCTGACAGTTTAAAATCAAGAACCAAGTGACCGTTCCGATGGGGTTCAAACTTCTCTAAGTAGATTGGGTCTTTTCAGGACTTATTTGGTCATGTCTAGATGGTCACTTAGGTGCTTGATTGAAAGATTGCAATTTCAGGGTCTGTAGAGAACAAACCTCAAATAAAAAAGATAAATGTTGGAGAGGAAACATTAACATTTGAATTTATTTTTGTGGAATTTGATATTTAATTTTAGATATGAAATCAGGGTCAAAATTTTTATTTTTAGAAATTTTCAAAAATTTTTCTTGAAATTTTGCAAGCCGATTGTCATATATTTTTACTAATACTCATGTAGTATTTATGCCAATATTCATTATGAAAAATCTAAAATTTTCAAGAAAAAGTCTACATTGACATTTATACCACGAGATATCAAGTTGTCAAATTTATTAATAAATTTTGAATTTTTTACAATACTATGAATTCTCTACTCACAAAAATTTTTTCATGAACTTGTTCCAGATTTTTTTTATCACTAAATACTTTGATAAATGCATTGAACTCATTTTTTTTCTAGACTTGAGCTAATTTTGGAATTTAGTTCGATCATTTTAATACGAAATTTTTAGTTTCGTACAGCATTTCTTGTAAAATTTTTTCAAGTCTAAAATTTTTGACTCTTTTTTAACTTTCAAACTGAATATTTTGAAATTAATTATTTTCAAATTTAAATTCATTTTTGTATTCTCCATTTCTCTTCAGTATGGATTTTTCATCCATAAAGGTTCTTTGTAAACTTTTTACAAGTTTGAGATTTTTATTTGTCTTTTGTCACATGGGATTTTTAAATTTAATTATATTTAAAAAAAATGAACTTCTTTTTTAGAGTTCAACACTTGGGATTTTTTATTTTTAGCCCATGCATAAAAATCCTACTTAGGATGTTGGAGCATGAAATTTCCCACAAACAATTTAGCATAGGAATTAGATTTTAGGCTTATGAAATTTTGGAATTTCACATGATTTTCAATTCTTTGGGGATGTTTTCTTGATCTTTCATCCAAAAATTTTTTAATTGGATTTTTACACATTAATTTCTTTAATTCAATTTCCCTTATGGAATTTTAATTAAATTCCTACATGATTAAATTCTTAATTAGATTTATCACATGTAGAATTTCAATTCATCACTTTAATACATGGATTTTAATCCAACTTTTTTCATTTGCACCTTAGTCCTCCCAATTTAAAATTTTCCATGAAATTTTCAACTAGGACTGTTTCCATTTAAATTTCACTTATTTCGTTACTTTCAAAATTTTTCTTACACATATAATTTTCTAATCAAAATTTTGTTTGTACATAATTTACTTTAATTTTTAATTTATTGCTTTAATTACATGAAGATTTTGATAGACTTGATGCCAATGAATTTGCACTTTTATTGAGGACTAATTTTGTTCAAATTAAATTGTTATTCCAATCAAACTAGTTCAAATTAAATTTTTTCTACTATGATTACATGAGAACTAATTTAGTAGGAATTTTATTTTTTCTTAACAAATTTAGTTCCATTCCAACCAAGTTCTAAATGTTGGACAAGTATGACATCATAGCCTTCATGTTTAGGTGGTGACTTGTAAGAAAACTATAACAAAAAGCATGGTGGCTTATGACATAGATATGGCCTTATGACAAAGATTTATGTATTTTTCACCAAAAAAGCTAATACAAAAATAATAAAACCATTAAATGAAAAAGAAAAATATAGCATATTTAGGCCATTTACATGTTTATGGAGGGTGAGTTCATTTGGTTTTCTTCTTCCTCTTCTAACAAGAAATTCTTCCTAGTTTTTTAATGTTATACGTGGTTTTCAAAGGAATTTTTCTTTTAAAAAGCCTAATTTTTTTTTTCTCTATATAAGAAGGTATAGTTCTTTTGATTTTACTCTTAAATTCCTTTCATCTTTTCATATCATTCTTCATTTTTAAGTGCTTCAATTTTTTGGGTAGCTTAATGAACCTAATTAACATGAGGCAAAAGCAATGATCAATATGGTTTTTTTTTCATCACCGTTTTCCAAAGATTTGATTGTTTTGATTTATTTTCATGTAACTTGATGATACATTTGGTTGTTGGAGATTGCTTGTGGTCATATTTCTTATATACTTACATTTCATTTTTCCACGAAACCAAAAAATTCATGCTTGCATATTCATATATATTTTTCATTTCATATATTTTGGTGGTGATTTAAATTTGATAGTGTATTAGGGTGACTTTGCCAGACCATGCATGCTTAACTTAGTGGTAGAAAATTTTTTGGGCACGTTTTTGCAAATGGTTGAATATTAAGGGGACTTTAAAGCAATTTTTCATTTCTATTTCAAGGTCATTAAAAGGTATTTTGTAATATTTAGAAGTTAAGGGCCTAAAAATAAATTTTTCAAAAATTCTAAAGCTTTAGAAAGGTACTTCTATGCTTTCGTTGAATGGTGTAGAGGTTGTTTTATAAAGTCTTGATATCATTTGAGCCATGGGGATACTTTCATGTCAAAGGTGTACTTTGGGGGTATTTTAATAATTTTACCTTAGAATCGAGTCTCTAGGGTTACTAAGATACTTCTATGTCGAAGTTGTGCTTTAAGGATAGGTTTATCATTTCATGCCATTATCGAGTCTTTTAGGGTTACTGAGATACTTTCACGTCAAAGGTATACTTTAGAGGATATTGTAGTAATTTTGTCTTAGAACCAACTTCGTTAGAGTTACCGAGATAGTTACATGTTAAAGGTATACTTTAGGTGACATTTTGGCCTCTTTGACTAAATCCGAGTCTTCAAGTCTAGTTTCGTACTCTTCTTCGAAACCAAGTCTTAGAATGAGTCTTTATTATTTTTGATAAAACCAAGATTTTTTTTCAAAAATCGAGGCAAATAAAATAGTGCATTAGTGCTCACTTCAAGAATATGAAAGTTGCCTCACCAATTATTTTAAATGAAGGTACACCTTCTTAAAAAATGAGTAAAATTGGGATTTTTTAAATTTTGTAAAAGTAGAACTTTTGAATTTCATCGGTCCTTCGGTGGGGTACGGAAGATATTTTGATTTTAAAAATATTTCAAACTTGATTTTCTCCAAGAACAATAAATTTAGTTTAGGAAAATTTTGAAATACAGGAATTATGATTAAATATCAAATACCCAAACAAAAAAAAATGGGACTTTTGTTAACATGCAATTAAAAGATGTTGATTTTCAGGCATCATGAAAAAGATCGATCCCTACTCATGATTATAATGAATCTCAAACCTTTTCATGTGATCTCTGATATTAATGCAAATCTTGCAGTTTGTTTTCAAGGGTTTCTTAACCCTCAAAATATAAACTCCATTAGGTGACCAATCTCATCTAGCCAAAATAAATTGGTAGTGACTCTAAGATAAATGGTCATTTTGTAACTAGGACATGCATAAGTCAGTTTGAACTTAACTGACTTAACCAATGAAATTTGGTTAATTTGATTCAATTAAGTTGATTTGATAGTTATATTGGTTTTTTATGTTAGTTTATTTTGTTAACTCGATTGGTTATTGGTTAGTAAAAATATTAACCAAACTGATCGATTAACTGAACTTTTAATAGTTATAATATTTAATACTTATATATATATTAATAGCCCAATTAAACCCATACCCAAACCAAATATACAACCCACCACCCCAAGACACAATAAATCGATTAAACCAAACTAACCGACTGAACCAACTGAAATTTAGTCAGTTTGGTTGGTTCAATTACAATAAAAAAAGTCAGTCAATTCGGTTAGTTCCTCCAACAAAGTCGATTAATTTAGTTTTTGATTTCTTCTAACCAAATCAACCAAACTGACCAAATGCACAGTCTTATTTGTAATGACTATTTAGGGCTAAGTTGAGTGAGCGATTCAGCTCGACGATTCGATCCCTAATCATGAAAATATATATAGAAAAAGGAATAAGGGATTCACTATTTTTTTTAGTCTGAAGCATATGGGATCCACATCCTGGCCATATTACGACAGGGACATCTATAATTTTCCCTTGAAAAAAAAGAGATACATGGAAACATGATTGTTGCTTTTCTTGTTTGTTGCAAATGAAAACATAAAGCTATATGAAAACTTTTAAATTGAAAGGTCTCTGTTAATTTTATAAAGCTCACTAAAAACCCTTACCCTTATGCTTGGTTTATGGATTTTGCGAATTTCAGTAATAATTATTAGTGGTCAACTAAACTAAGGATTGAATAGGGTTGAATACAGATAGGTTTGGGTCACTTCATTGAGAAAGTTTTCTATCAACTTTAGTTTCATGATTTGTCAAAACATGCTGAATGCAAACCCGATACACCTAACTTAGACGGGAAAATTTTTTCCTTCAGATTAGGACTAGATTATCAAAGTAAGTTGCATACTTAACTTAACCCTAAATGGCCATTCCAAAATAGTCATTTGACTTGGAGTCACCATTAACCTATTTTGGCTAGATAAGATTGGTCACCTATCGGAGTTCATATTTTGAGGGTTATGAAACTCTTTAAAACATACTTTGTCGTCCATTAACTAGAGATTAAGTGAAAGGTTAAGTTTAAAGTGAGACATCTCTTCTTGGTGATGCCCTGTGACTCATTTTTAGTGTAAGCCTTTTAAGCTAATCACTTTAGCTTGTAATACTCTAGTGTTTAATTATTTCATGTAACAAGCATTAGAATTTATTAATTTTAATGAGGTATTTCTTTATCCATAAGAAATCATTTGATAATTATTATAAATATCTTATATAGATAAAGCTCATAAAACACATTGGCCTTCCAAAAGAAACGTAATAAGTTACAAAATGCAAACTAATCACTAATGTTAATGATTCAAGGCTTTCCTTCATGTCAGTGATAGTTGATAATCATGCAAACACTAATTGGATGAAGCCCATGAAACACAATGGCCTTGCAAAGCTAGTAATGAGTTATGACAATGAGATTCTTATGCATCAAAGCCATTTCTAAAACATTCCTAGTCATTATATTGTTAAGACAAGGCATTGACAATGCACAAAGACTAGCATATGCTAAGCCTCTATGCAATTGATGCATGCAACTCTTTGATCTCATAGAAGTTGAAATATAGAGATACTTAAGGATAGCTATGGATGCTTGTTTTATGGAAACAAGTTCACTGAACATGGTCCATATGAGAACTCCATTTAGCATAAGTCATTCAAATGTTTATGGAATATGTTCTCACGTGCCAATCATGTATATTAGTCTTCAGACTTGTGATACCAAGTCATCTCGCATGAGAAGTGTCATATTTAATGTATGTGCTAAGCCTCTATGCAATTGATACATGCAACTCTTTGATCTCATAGAAGTTGAAGTATAGAGATACTTAAGGATAGCTATGGATGCTTGTTTTGTGGAAACAAGTTAACTGAACATGGCCCATATGAGAACGCCATTTAGTATAAGTCATTCAAATGTTTATGGAATACGTTCTCACGTGCCAATCGTGTATATTAGTCTTCAGACGTGTGATACCAGTTCATCTCGTATGAAAAGTGTCATACTTAATGTAAGGTACATTGGGTTGACACGAATTGTATGGTGGATGAATGAGTGATCCAGAGAGAATTCACCACTCTGAGTGACATTGGAGACATATCTCATATGTTCTTAGCTTTTGTTAACATGATAAAGTAGTAGGCCAACAAATGATGGATTTAAGAGAAATAGTTTATCTAAATTCATGAGATTAATAAAAAGCCGTAGGAACTAATATGGATTGATACATGAGTAGACATTGCACCATGCTTATGGTTTCTTCAGGATGTTTAGTGAAAAGATTGAAGTACACTGAAAGGTTAGTTACTGAAAGGTTTCTTGAAGAGGTCATATTGACTCTTCCTGTATATCGGGTGGCCATGATGCCTTGCTAGAGGCTAATCCTAGTTTATAAATATAAATACACTTAATTGGATAATTATATTTGTGTAGTTATGCTGGAAGCCTAATGAGTTACACACAATAAGATGATTTATTGGATTAAAACGGTAATTAAGTATGAATTAATTAAATAAAAGGTATAATGAGGAGGACTTAATTGAATCGGTTCAATTAAGAATAATTTAAGGCATAAATTAGATTTATGAAATCTAACTAGAGATGTCTTAATATGACAATAAAGATAATAATGTCTTATCAAAATAATGTCTATTTGTAGACATGGTTTTAGGGGTATTATTAAATAAAGCAAAATAATTGTATTAGGAAAATTAAATAATTATTTGCTAATTATTTAATTAGTTATTTAATAATATTTACAGGAAGCAAAATTATTTTACTTGGGTTGGAAAATTTAATTATGAGTTAAATTATCTAATAAATAAATTAAAAGGTTAGGCTAAAAAGCTTAATTATCAAGTTAATGGAGTTTAGTTGTGAACTACTCCAAGTTGGGCTTGCTAATGGGCTTAGCACATGGAATAGCCACCCTCATTGTGCTATTAGGCTAAAATATTGATAAGTTACTATTTGGGCTCAACCTTAGACAAGCTGATTAAAATAGTTTTAGGTATGTTAGTGTTGGGCTCAATTGATCTAATAGTCAAGCCTAACCTAGCCTAGGGTATATTTAAATACATTATTAAAGCTTTTTTGGTCGATAAAAATCATTAGGAAAACCCTAGGCGCCAACCTTAGACTTCCCTAAGGGGTTTAGCGCAACACCTATGCTTCTTTAAGCTTTTCTTGCGTTTTTATGGTTTTTCTGAGTGTTCTTGAATTGTTTTTGAAACACAAAATAGAAAAATAAATTTCTAGCATTGAGAGATTAGTTTTTCACAGAAGTAGTGAAATTGGCCAAATCCTAAAATTGATACTTCTTTAAGCCTGATTGTGCGGATTTGCATTTCAGGTGATCAGAAAAGTGTTTTTCATCATAACAAAAAATGGAAAATTAGTTTTTTATCCTAAAGGAATCAACTAGAATAAAAAATTATGATTTTTGGATTCGTTGCCTGTATCTGTGAAAAACAACTACTTCTATACGGTAACAATAACTATTTTCTCTCCCTTCTTTAGTGCAATAAGTAAGGGAATTATTCTTGGATCACTTTGGATCTATATCTTTTAGCAAGATACCTTTTGGTTAACGCTTGAAAGGCCTTCTAACTAGCATCAGAGTGCTACTGGACCTCATGAAAGCTCCAATAGACATCTTTGTGGATCATCATCAGAGGTAGGACACTTATACTACTTGTGGCCTAAAAAAGAGATCATAGTAATAACCTATTGTGCATTCGTGGAGGGATTAATGAGTCATGAGTGTCTAAGAAGGCATAATTTCTATTAGATTTGTGTTTTTAAAATTGCTATCCGATCACATGTACATCTCTTCCTAAGATCTTAAGGAAATCTAGGTGTTTCTTTGTTTAACTTTGTTATTATGTTTAATTCTAATTGAATTTTTATGCCTATATCAATATGGATGAACTCAAATTTTCCTTTTCACTCTCACACTTAGAGATCATCGCAAACTAGTCCACAATAGATGGATGTCATGGTAAGGTGGTTTTAGGTATGACATGAAGGATACTGAAGGTGAATAAGTGGTCTAGAGAAGATTCATCATCCCAAGTAATATGAAGGGACGTATCTCACATGTACTTGGTTATGTTAACTTAAAGTCCTTGGCCAAGGGAATATTAATTATGGAGTTAACACATAAGAGATACAGACTAACATAGAAATAGTTAAGAGTAGACACTGAACCATGCTCTTGCTTTCTCTAAGATATATGATGAAAGGATTGAATTACACTAAGATACTATGCACTAAAGAGCTTGTCAAAACTAATTTGACACCCCTTGCAAGTTGGGTAAGCATTATGCATTGCTAGATGCCAATCTTGGTCTATAAATATAAATATACTTAGTTGAATAAATTATATTTATTGTCAATATGAAGGGTTCTACTGGGTCTCACAATAAGGGTGATTAGTAGAAATTAAAATGAGATTGGGCTTATTTACTAATAAAAGTAACAATTGCATAAGCCCAATTAGAATAGTTCAAGTGGGCCAGCGACTAAAGTTCAAATTGATTAAAAATTGGAAAACACTATCCCTAGGTATTACCATCCACTAGAGTATCATTGGACTCAAAATTGAACCTTTTGTTCTCTATGGGTTGAATTATGTTATCCTTTCTCTCCTTAAAGGCATTCTGTGATTTCACCTTGGCAAGAAAAAAATATGTTTTCTTCAATTGTTTTGATTAAGAATCAAAGGACATAAAAGGCTAAGAGAGGTTTTTGAAATCTAAGCTACTAACATGGCTCTCAGCAAAACAAAGTCCCTCCGATTTTAAAGGTTTTTTAAGTCACCTATCTAGGTAACCGTTAAAGGCTGGACACTTGAACAACTTTGGTTTGCAAAAAACAGGCTCAGTGTGCAAGAACTAGTGATCATGCAACTTTTGCCATGGATTTGCACCACTCTTAGGTTGATGTATAAGAATTGTAGGTCTGTTATTTGTATTCTTGTTCTGAAAGATTAATAAAAAACCATGCAAGATGATTTGGTTGATGAAGCCTTCGAATAGTTTGTTTATCACATTTTCTAGTGTTTTTATTTACATTAGTTTGAATATTTTTGTCATTTACTTAAGCATGAATTTGAGACTTTCTTTAATCGGTACTTATTAATTACATATTATCCCAAATCTTGATTTAAATTGGTTTTGATTACCCATATTTAATTAGAATTCCTGCATTTCAAAAATATTATTATTCCATTTATGAGTAAATTGGGTTTTTAGCACTTTGAAAATCAAAATCTCTTTCACTCCCCACTAAATAAACCAAAAAAATGTGAAAGTTCTCATTTTGTGGAGTCTTGAAAATTTTGATTTACTCATTTGAAGAGGGTATTCCTTTATTTAAAATAATTGATGAGATACCTTCCATATACTAAAAGCATATTTATGGATTATTTTAACTTGTGATATTGCCTCAGATTTTGAAAATATGAATTTTATTTAATTAAAAAAAAATTAAAACTTGACCTAGGATCTAGTTTTGATAAAAAGTACAAAGCTAATGCTAATAACTTGGTTTCAATGAATGGTCTGAAACCTAAATGAACTAAGGCTCGGTCTCAACAAAAGGTATGACCTAGACCTAAAGAACTCAGTTTCTAAGGAAAGTAGGAAACTTAAACTAAACTAAGGCTCATCCAAATGGAAGGCTTGGACTGAATCCTAAAGAACTTGATTCCTAAGTACAAAACCTAAACTAAACTAAGGCCTAGTCTCAACAGAAGGTACAGACCTAAACCTAAAAGGCCCAGTTTCTACCAAAGTATGAAACTTAAACTAAACTAAGACCTAGTCTCGATAAAAGGTACAAACCTAAGCTTAATGACAGGGTTTTGGTAGATTGACACAATTACCCTAGATGGTAACTTTAAGCTAAGAAATAACCTAAATAGTGGAAATTACTAATAGATCCTAGGTCCTTAGACTTTTTAAAATTACAAAATGGTCCCTTTATTATTTGAAAATGCATGAAATACACCTAAATGACCAAAACACTCTAAATGGGTAACCTTGTGTTAAAAATGACCTTAACAGCCCTAATATGGTAAGGTTTGCTAAAAGGACCTTCAACCTTTAGAAATTGCAAATTGCTTCTTGCATGACTTAAAAATACATGAAATGCCCTTAAACATGTTTAAAATTCATTAAAAATTTACAAAAGGGTACAATGGTGGTTTGGCCAAGCATGAATGGCCTTACATGCATGAAATTAAATTTTGAAAAAATTAAAAAATAAGTCTCTAATGTTTAATCAAATTATGAAATGGCCTTAAATGCATGAAATCAATGTGAAAAAATTGCTAATTGGTCCCTTGACTTTCGACTAAGCATGGAATGTTTTAATGTGCCAAATGCGAATCCAACAAGCTACACTTAATTATCAGATGAATCAATCATCCAAATGAACCTAAATGGTCATTACGAAATGACTAAATAACTCGGAGTTGCCACCAATCTTATTTTGGCTAGGTGAGATTGGTCAGCTATTGGAGTTCGTATTTAGAGGGTTACAAAACCCTAGAAAATAAACTTTGAAGTCTACTTAATAACAAAAGTTTCATGTGTAAAGGGTTTGGGAGTCGATTATGCGTGAAGTGAGACATATACCTTCCATGTCACCCATATTTGGTACTTATTAACTACTTGTTAACTAAAGTCTCAATTATGGTTGGTTTTATTTTTTTATATTTAATTATAATCTTTATTTTTTGAAATTTTTTGTAATTGATATTATTTTTCTCAAGTAAAGCAGATTTTTATATATTTTGTAAATCAAAATATTTTCACACCCCTCAAGAAAGCTCGAAGGAATATAAAAGTTCTATTTTTTGGGATAATTAAAAATTTTGATTTTACTTGTTTAAAGAGGGTACTCCTTTGTATGCAATAATCAATGAGGTGACTTCCATACACTAGAAGCACACCTATGGACTATTTTAACTCATGGATATTACCTCAAAATTTTTTTGAAAAGAATTATTATAATTAATATATAAATATATTAAATTCATGGCATAGCATCATGAAGACTTATATGAAACTAAAAAAAATCAACATAAAACATTTGGAAAACAAACTTTCTTGAAGGAAACTTGGTTTTTATAAAACTTAAAAAAATAGCCAAAAAAACAAAATATGGTCATTTAAGGTTATAACTCAAGATTTGGCCATAATTTGGTTCTTACACCTTGGCGTAAATAATTACGTAGGTGTAGCTTAGGATCATCAAGCTCTCATAAAGGAGAAAAGAAGAAGCAAAATGTGAGTTAAAGATGAAAAACAACCTTAAGCAGAATCTTAAAGATATCACTCTTTCTTTCTTTTTTATTTTTTTTCACTCTCTGGTGTTTTCTCAGTTGAAAACTAAAGGGACTTTTTGAACAAATGTCCCTAACCCTTTTTGGCTAATCATCTGTATCCATATCTTGACAACTCACCCAAGCTTGCTTGCAAGCATTTTTTGTATAAAGGTAGGTGATTTGATCAAGGGTTGAAACGTTTTAAATGGGTCATGATTTTAGCTAAGTTTTGTGGAAAATCTCAATGACACACATTTAAAGTGAAACCCTCATTTAAAATGGCCATATCTTGGTTTCGTGCAAAAAAAAGCTTTTAATTTTAACCCTAAATAGTATCTAATTGAATTTCACTTGAACTAGACTAAAAATAGTCAGAAAATAGTCAAACTAGATGGCATTTATTTCCAATGCATGATTTGAGCATTAAACTTACTTATTCTAGGCTTATTCAAGTTTTAATGGCATAAACTAGAGAGGTGGCTCTAAGTTTTTTTAGTGTTAAAATTTTTGTGAAAGACCTTTTGTATGGTCTTTAAATTGGGTGAAAAAGCCTTTTCATAGTGAAAATTTCCATGATGTATTGATAAATTGATGTTTGTATTGATATAGGTACTTTTCGGAACAAAAAAATGAATAAAATACGAGGTATTTGCAATTGTATCGATACAACCACACTCCCAGGTCCTAAAATAATTAAAACCTGATGATGTAATGATACATATGTGGACCTCATGAAAATGACATTTTTTTACATTCCAAAGGTTTCCAATTGTTTAATTTCGTCTCCAGACATTTCAAATCTTCCCTTTTCCCTCGTTTGGTGCTATGTTGCCAAAAATTGATGACATGACATCTTGCAATCCCTCGTTATTATGTCATTTTGTTATTTTTAAAAAATCTTTTTATCTTTTAACCAAGTCCTAGGATGTCAAAAAAATAATGTATGTTTCTCACCTAAGATCTTGGATAATGCTTCATATGCTTGGAAGGGGCCCAGATGGAATTAGTGTCTGCATAGAGTAGCCTAAAAAATTTAAACATTTCAAATATGCCCTTAACATATTTGACTAAGGCATGGAATATAAGTGTAAGCCATGCAAGCCAATCATTTTGGCTTGTAAGGCATTAGTATTTAGTGATTTCATGTAATCAAACATTATATTTAATTAATGTTATAAAGGTATTTCTTTATCCATGAAATTTAGTTATTTAAATATCACAAATATCTTAGGTAGATAATATTGGTGTATGCCTTTGAACTAATCAGATTGAGACATAAGATACATGGTCAAATAACATCATAAATGTTATAAAGCTTAAAGTAACATGGGTTTTCCTTCATGTAAGTGGTGTGATTGACATTCATGCAAACATTAAATGGATAAAGCCTTTGAAACATAATGGCCTTGCAAAGTTAGTAAACCATTAAGATGATAAGATTCTTGCACATCAAAGTTGTGTCTCTAAAAATGTTCCTAGTTATCCTATTGTTAATATAAGCCATTGACAATGCACAAAGACCAGTATATCAAAGCCTCCACGCATTGGATGCATGCAGCCTTTTGATTTCATAGAGGTTGAAGTATATAAGATACTTAGGGATAGCATATGGGTGCTATTTTATGCAAAAAAGTTTGTTGGACATGGCCCAATTGAGCACTTCATTTGCATAACTCACTCAAGTGTCTATGGAATATATTTCCATGTGCTAGTTATGTATAATAGTTTTTTGATTTGTGATACCAGGTGATCTCATATAAAAAGTGTTATGCTTTGATTTCATCACAAATAGGTCCACAATAGATGGATACTTATGCTAAAGAGGTTTTGGGCATAGCATGAATCATATGGTGGATGAATGAGTGATCTAGAGAGCATTCACCACTCTAAGTGACATTGGAGACATATCTCGAGCGTTCTTCACTATAGTTAATTGGATTAAAGTCTTTGGCCAAAACACAGTGGGTTGTAAGGAATAGTTCCTAAAAAATCCATGATCCTTAACCATGAGTTGCAAGAACTAATATGGATAAAGGTTTGCGTACACGCTGCATGATCTCATTTTCTATTTAGTGAAAAGACCATATTAAATTGATAAGCTGGTTACTAAAAGGTTTCTTTAAGGTCACACTAATTTCTTCAATATTTAGGTGGTCATGATGGGTTTTTAGATCTCACTCTTGATCTATGAACATGATTAATAAGATTATTTATGTTCACTACCAACATGTTGGGAACCTAATGGTTCACACATAATAAGATGGATTTGTTGGATTAAATCTGAGATTTCATTATGTATAGCTTAGTTAAATAAAAGGTAATTTACATAGAGAATTAATGAAAAAGTTCAATTATTAGAGACAAAATTAGATTTGTGAAATCTAGATTTCGTTGTCTAATTAAGACATTAAAAATAAGATTATCTTATTAAAATAATGTCTAAATTAAGACATAAAATGTAAGGATGGACAAACACTAGTCCTAGTTGAAATAGGATTTTTACTTGTGAATCAAAATTTTCTATCACATGTCTTGATTTAAATCCATTGGAATATTATTTTGATATTAATTATTTGATAAATAATGTTAAACAATATTATAATCAAGTTAAAAATATTTTTAACTGATTTAAGGATTTTCTAGTGATAAAATCCATTGGATATGTATATAATAGCAAAACTATGTTTCCAATTTATTTATTTATTTTTTATAATTATTTGACAATTATATTTATAAATAAATAATGTTTATGATTTAAATACATAAGGAATTGAATTAATTGGATTAAATTTATGGAAACATAAAACTGGCCTAAAATCCTGTATTGCGTCAAACCCATGCTTGTAGCCCAAGCTTGTTAGGCCAATTTCTTTGGCCCAAATTTGTTGGATATTTCAGCCAAGGATGGTTAGGAATGGCTGACCATAAAGTTTACTTGAAACTAGGGTTGGTTAAATTAACAAAAAAACTAAAATAATAAAAAGAGTTATGAGTTTTGATTAAGTTAAAACTCTTTCATCCTAAGTCCAACTAGGACTACGATTAAGCTATTATACAAAAACTTGTTGGGATAGAAAAAAAAGAGGATTCTTCCTAACCTGATTGAGAGAGAAAATATTTTAAAGGTTACAAAATATTTTCTAGGGTTTCTATCTTTCTTGTCACCACCTACTCCTATTCTTGTTCTTTTTTTTGTGCTAACCTCATCCAAGAATTATTTTTGGTTTTTGTTTGGGAAAAAAAAGAAAGATTATATTTAGTTAAAGGTTTCCTACCCTTCTAGCTAGCACTAGAGAACCGCTGGGCCTTAAGAAGGTTTCAACAATCATCTATGTGGATAACTATTATAGGTAGGATATATGTGTTACTTGTGGTCTCCAAGAAATCCTCCATAGAACCTAGTTGATTTCATTCAAGATTCTTAGGATTGATTCAATGTAGATTTCAACATCTAAAATTCAAAGTGACCTTTTAACATATAGATGTATGAATCTTGATAAAAAAATTTTAATGTTTACTTAAGTCTCTCTCAAAATATCTATAAAAAGGTTTGGTTGTTTCTCTGAATACTATTTCTACTGCTTTATTCTCGATATTTTGTTGATTCTTAAAATCTAATATATGCATGAGATCAGATTTTACTGAGAAAGAGTTCCCTTCATATAAAACCCATGAAACATATTGGACTTGTAAGGGAATTGTAAAGACTTACAATTGTGAGATCCTTATACATCAAAGCCATGTTTCTAAAAACATTCTTGGTCATCGTATTGTTAAGAAAAAGCATTGACAATGCATAATTGTGAGATTCTTATGCATCAAAGCCTCCACGATGTGATGCATGCAATTGATCTCATAAGTTGAAGTAGAAACATAGTTGGGGACATTATATTGGTACTTGTTATAGTAACAAGTACACTGAACATGACCCACTATAAGAGTTCTATTTAGTATTTCACTTAAACGTCTATGGAAATACTCTTATGTGTCAGTAGTGTAAATGATCCTTAGACTTGTGATAGGAGGACATTTTATACGACGAGTGTCATGCTTTGATTCCATCACAAATGGGTCCAAAATAGATGGATGATTATGGTAGGGTGATTTTGGGTATGGTATGAATCATATGGTAGGTGAATGAGTTGTCCAGAGAGGATTCATTACCCTAAGTGATATGAGGGGACATATCTAACAGGTACCTAGCCCATGTTAGCCCAAATTTCTTGGGTAAGGCCATACTGATTATGAAGTTAATACATAGTGTAGGCAACTCGTTTTGTCTAGGCTAACATCAAAGGTATCATCATTCGAGATGCCATCAAAGTAATTTGGATGAGCATGGATCTTTTTCCTATCATTTTTGAATCAGGTATAGAGTCAAAAGTGCATACATTTAACATATTTGCATGAATCAATATATGGACTTCATGTATTGATACAAGGCCTCCACCTTATCAAAATTCAAAATTTCACAGGTTGTATTAGTACAAAGAAAGGTTATATCGATACATTTGCTTAATGTATCGATACATTAGTCAAATGCATCAATATAAGGCTTAGTAGTAGCTAAAATTTGATTTTTGGATAAAGTTTATTGATACATGAGTAAATTTGATTGATACATTCCGGAAATAAATCAATACAACCTTCATTTTATCAATACATTTTAGGTTTTTGCTTTGATTATCAATATAATATGCCATGTATTTATACAAATTGCATAGTTCATGGCAATTTTTAGCCTTTACATCCTTAGGTCAAAATTTTAATTTGTTGGCCACGTGTTTTATAGCAAAAATCGTCCAAATTCATGCTAGGCCTTGTTATTGGACTTAGGATGGGACTTAATTGATTTATGAGGCCCAAAAGAGCTAGTAATTAGGGATATTTCCATGCAATACATATTTTGTTTAAGGGCAAAAATGGACTTTCTCCATTTGCAGGCTACATGCAGTAGCCTGCTCCACCACCTAGGTGCCATAACCAATCAAAACAATGGTAGCTAAGCATAATACCCAAAGTTGTCATGGGGTACATGGCTAAAACTCAAAATTGCCCTCATTTTTAGCTCATAAACCTTTAGCTAAGCACTTGATTATAAAAGAGCCAACTTTGGCTTAGCAAAAAGGAAAGAACATATTTTTCAGAGACCATATTCCTTTATATTCATAGCTCTTCCAACTGCCCTAAAAAACCTCTCTAAAACCTTTATTTCTTACTTTCTTTCATCACTAAACAACTTTCATCCATAGTGTCATTCCAAAGCTCATCTTTGCTATTCCTTTTTCTCATCTATAGCAAGTTAAGGAATGAAAAGTGAGCCAAAAACTAAAAATGCAAAAAAAGAAGCCTATAAAATCACAATTTTGATTGGTAAAAGAAAAAAGGTTTTACAAGCTTTGCTGGTATATCTTTTATACTTTTCTATACATTTCTTTGCCTATGCATATCTTTCATACCCTCTTATTAACCAATCCTCGTGAAACCATGACTTTCATAGGAAAACATGCATATATAAGTTTGTTTTGATGATATATTAAGTTCATGATGCCTTCATATTGCTTGAATGCTTTAAAAGCCATATTTTTCTTAGCTTATCTTAGAACATCCACTATTTCTTTGATTTTTAGCATCCTCCACCATCTTTCATGTATGATACTTGGAGATACATTGTTATTTCAAAATTCGTTGGTGTTCTATTAAGCATGTTGATATTTGTATAGGCTTAATGACATAAAAATCATGTTTTTGGTGTTGTAAAAATTTGCCGTCACTTGCTCCATGGCAGGGACACATTTTGTCACATGTTTATACCAACTTTTATGTTGTCAAAGGCATCATCTCCAATGTTCATCCATTTTTCTATGTTTTCTTGCATTTTTGGTATGTTTTATGTTATAAAGATGTTGCCTTTTTTTGGCTACAGCATATATTTATCATAGATGCCATGTTTACATGCTTTACATCATTAAAATACTCTATTGATGCCTTTCCTTGGTATTTGTTTTATGAAAAAAAAAACCTATTTTCAAAAACCCTCGAGTTAAATCTATATTACCTTCAATAAATGAAGAAGAACATGGATTTAATGTTTTCACTAAATTGATCATCTAATCTTGGGTATAAATCAAGCTTTCTTTATTTTGAGTCATAGTTAAATGAGCTTAAAAAAGCTATTTTCAAAATAAAATAACCTTTTTACTTGTTTTAAAGAGTTTCTGCCTTGATCTTGAGTTTAATACCCTTATCTATGACATGGTCAATGGGTTGTGTCATTGTCCCAAACTACTTTAGAATTGTGTAAATGAGCTCGTGAGGCCCACGTCATCTATTCCTCTCTATCATGTATGTTTGGACATTTATAGCTCGAATTTAGTCCTAAGAAACCTAATAAAAAACCAAAAAATCCTCATTTCTACCTTAGCAGCACTATAGTCCCAACTTGAAAATTTGTTTTTGAAACCCAAACAAGTTTCTATAATTTTCTGAAATTTTTCCTCAAAGGACATGGAATTAACTTTCCAAGGTATCTCGTTTGCCTTAAGACATGTTTAGATGATGGAGTTATCAAATTTTGATCCCTCGCTATTTGGAACCCTTGGAATTTGCGATTTACATTTATGTTTAGGCCATTTTGGCCTACTAGACGATTTTTAAAAAATGTTTAAAATATTTTTCCCAAGGATTTCAACAAATTCCCTTTCCAAATAGGTATCTTTTATGATTTAACAACTCCAAATGAGTCTAAGATGATTTTTCAAAGTTTGTTGTAGCCTTTCCCCTATACATGATGCTAGTGTTGAAGCAAACTCAACTTTAAAATTTAATTCCACCTAGGAAGCGATTTTCTAGGATTTTTTGGATATTTTTATGTTAATCCTTATCGAGTTTAAATGGGACCTTGGTTATCCCCTAAAGCCTTCAAATAAGCCTGAAATAATTTAGGAAAGGTGATTATGCGATGCTATCTCCTAATTTTGAAATTAGGAAAATTAAATTAACTTTCTCAAACCATTTTTTTGAGACATTCGAAGTCTTGAAATGTGTCTGGTCAACTACTTATGGAGTCATGATTCATAAAGCGGATTTCACGAGACTTAAATCAAGGCCAAACATAAATAAATTTTATCTTTCACTTGAATCACTAGGTTTAATTTTAAAATATCTATTTTCATTAAATGTTTCAAAAATCTTAAAAATCTTCACCATAAGGGACACTTCAACCCTGCTTTTTCGAGGGAACACTCTAACCTCTTTATCACTTGAAAACTTAAACTTTTTCTCTCACAGACATCAACGGGCCTTTTAACCAAAAGTTTATTTCCAAAACATAAAAAGCTTCACAATTGAGGACACTCCAACCCTGCCTTTCGAAAGGATACTCTAACCCCGCTTTCCACTCAAAATCTAAAAATTTTCTCTGTCCCAGACTTCCTCGAGCTTTTTAATCAAAATGTTCTTATTCATACCTCAAGTGACCTCTAAGTCCAAAAACATCTCAAATTTGTCATTCCATTTCTTCCTCAATAATTGAAGATAATTATGAAATAAGGTCCAACAGTCCCTCTTTTTACGTTTTTGTATGTTTATTTTTTATGTAATGTTATTTCATTTGTTTTCATCTTACTAACAAGTTTCTCTTTTGTGGTGTCCATTGTGCACTCATATTTCCAAATAGTTTTTGAAAATTGAAAGGCAATATTTCATGTCGATATTTTTCTAGTGCTTGATGCAAAATATCTAATTTTAAAAATTAAATGAAGAACCTATTTTCACTAAAAATCCCTATTTTCCATACATCTCTGGGGTGCATACATTTAAATTTTTTTAAAACTCGATTTTATAATTTTTTTAAACAAAATTCATGCATTACAAGGGAATTATATCAAAAATGGTAAAGCAAAACCGCAAAATCAAAACCAATGTAAGACATGGCTAGCAGGTGCTAATTTCAAGCGTTGTAAGGTGTTGATTCATCCCAACACGTAACCAATTCCCTAACCTAATTGATGAATCTTTGGACCTCGTAGACCATGAAATCGATTTTTCAAGTTTTGTAATTCAAAATATCATTTTCAATAGGCATCTGATCATGCCTAGCCCAAAATAATCAATGGCAACCAAGTCTTTGACTACTTTGGGGTGACCATCTAAGACCATTTGGATGAGTGATTTACTTGATGGTTATTCCCTTCACTATCATTTCATCATGCCTAAATCAAATCCCGATCAAGGGATAACCCAAAGGTATCCTAATGACATTCCTTTTGAGTCATGCGCATCACTATCCCAGCAATTCGTGGGTGTTATGCTAGGTAAGGGCACATTGTGATAGCTTGGTGACACCACTAGGGACAAGTTAGAGAGTTAGAACTGCAACTGTCCATGTTATTGGTTTCTCGATTCAATCACTTCTTGGTCATTATTTATTTATAATCCCTTGTTATCTTTATTTACTAATGTTTTATTTTTTTATGGTCATTAAGGATTATCTTTTTTCAAATAGGTTTTGGTTTGATAAGTATGGTAATAAAGGATGGTAATAAAGGGTAAAAAATGTTTGATTGTTTACTCGACACACTATGGATTTGCATTGGTATAAGATTCTTGTCAAACTCCATGGCATGATTAGGATCCCAATTAGGAAGAAGGGAGCTATCTACCTTCATAAGTAACCCTCCACATGGGCATAGCAAGAGCTTTCTAGGTGTAAAGTACCTATATCTCTTGTAAGTAACGCTTTTCATTTATGAGGAAAATACATATACCAGATCAAACCTATTCTGCCAAGCTTGCAATGGGCCTAAGATTGAGGTTCCTTAGTTGTCCTTACCAGATGGAGGAGGGATTTGGATACCGATTTAGATGTCAACTCAAACCTATATAGTAAGCTTTACGAGCTTAACCATGTCAAAACTTAGAAAGTATGGACACTCAAGGAAACACTTCTTACCTTTACTGTTATGGGCTATACAGTTGTTTAAGAGACATCTACTATCTTATTTTCTGATCGGGGCATATTGTTATGCAATCTAATTGATGGTCAACCCTCTTTAATAAGTGGGTGATACCAAGCAAAAGTCATCACCTACTATGCCTTATATCAACCTAGAAAAGGTCATGTCTAACCTAAATAAGCCATTATGCTATCTAAATGATGGCTTAATAGATACATTTATAAATGGCCATGAATGAATGCCACTATCTAATAGGTTAATTTTGTTCCCATGAGGTACCATATCACCTTAATAAAGGTGATTATTTTAACTCGGACATGCTGCTATGCTGTCCATGTATACTTAGCTCCTTTTAATGTTTGTAATTGTCATGTATACCCCTAGGCATTGTGACACCTATTATTAGGGCATTTTTATGGTTTATTTTTGTTTTTTTATTTTTGTTCTTATCTGTATTATTTTGTATTATCACCAACCTATTTCCCTTATTATTTCTTTTGATTATTGTAGGCAATATTTCATCATAATTATCATCATAGGATAATTGGACAAAGTTTAGTGCTTAGCAAAGGGTACTTGTCATGGAGCAACAGTCTGTCTTTATTCTCGAGCCTTTCGAAAAAGTTCGAGCATAGTTAGAATGCTAATAGCATGAAGATAGGGATTCCTTAAACTCGATCATTTATCAACAATAAACAAAAGGTTCAAGGTTAGTTTCCAATAAAATGATTGCCAAGATTTGAAACATATTTGGGCTAGTTAGGATAACATCGAAAGAGACCCAGCTTGTTCATGAAGAGATATCCGAATATAGCTCTCTTACTCTAGGTCTGATTGGATGTTAGCTTGTTAAAACCTAATAGTTTTGGAACCTAATATACCTATGCTTCACATTCAATCAGAAGATTTGGTTCCCCCTATTGATGAATACAACATTGCTCATTAAAAGGGCCAAGTTCGACATGGAGTATTGTAAAAGGTCTTAACCTCCACCTTTCAAGAAAAGATTAGCATAGATTCTTAGAGCCACAAAGTCATATGTTTAAGACCACATCAAGATGAAATGGAATGGTGAGTGCATTTTCTAAGCTAATTTGAGGGAAACAATAGTGAATCTTACTGATGCAAGAAAAATTCAAGATATATATATGCCTTAGTAATATATGAGCTGGTCATATTCTCGAAAACCTTATGTTATGTAGAGGTGATAGTTGCAAATTTATTCTCCCGATTATGCTATAATATCAACCTTGCACCTAGCATCATTATTATGACTATTCAAGCTCTTACTTTTTGTAATAAAATAAGGATAGACTGGTTCATCGAATGTACCTTACTTCTCCACATTTGGGTCATTAGTCATGTTCGCATTAAAAAAAGAGAATATTGCATAACTTTTATCCCAACTTCAGCCCTTTCTCTAAAGTTCGTGAGAAGGAATAGCCCCAAGACAAGTCTGAGGATAGTGGGTTGAAAAGCTTTGCAAGGTTAAAGGAGAAAGAGTTATAAGAAAGGCTCCATGGATTTTCCTTTGATCAATCTTGTATAAATATGGAGATTATAGTTATGTGCCACTTATGAGATTATTGGGAAGTACTAGCTATCCATATCTCCCTATTTTGCCATAGTTTCAATGCTAGAAATTCATCCTATTTTTTCAAGACCTTGAGTACTAGGACCTCGAAGATGGTGAGGTCAATTACAAGTTGAAAGTTTAATTAGCCTTCCACGCTTGGAGAAAGGTCCACTATGTTGCAACGTACCCTAAGGTGGATCCTTGCAGATATATGGGAGCATATGACTTAAAACATCTTTCTGACTAGGAAATGTCTTCTTAACTGAGACTTTTCCTTTGCGATGTGATGAGAATGAGAAAGTATGGATTCTTGACTTGTGATATAATAAAGAGGAACCATAAGACAAATCGCTAGTCTTATTAGTCTTGATGACCATCACGAAGTGGCCAACACTTAGAGTCACCACCGATCATTTTAGGCTAGGCATGATCGGATACTATTGAAACCTATGTCTTAAGTTACGAAACTTGAAACATCGATCCCATGGTTTACGTAGTACCAAAGATTTTCCATTTGAGATTGGGAATTGGTTACGCATGATAAGGCATGAACCTCTTCACGATGCTCGAAATTGGTACCTTACTAGTTATGTCTTAGTTTTGATTTTTTTGACCTTATCTCGTCACTATTTTGATATAACCCTCTTTTAATGCATGGATTTTGTAGAAATACAAATCCAAGTTTTGATGAAAAGATTTAATCTCATATACGCCCTGGATAGATGGGGAATATAGAAATTTTTAATAAAAATGACCTCTGAATTTTACTTTGAAAATGGAATATTTCATTTTTGGCACTGAAGAGATACCCACGTGGAACATCACCTTTAATTTTACTTGAAATGATTTTAAAATATGAATGCTAATAATCATCACAAAGAAATCATGTTAGTAAGGCAACGAATAAAGAAACATAACATGGACCATTCAATGTAATGATAAAGAGAAGGGATGGACTATCGAAATTTATCTTGTAATTGACATCGATTATCTGGGAATAACCGAATTGATGATTTTTGATATGCATCTAGGTTCCTTGATTGAATGGGGATTGTTTGACACATTCATGAAAGTCCAAAAAGGAGAAAAATTTAATTGTAGTTGAAAGACAGGGTAGGAGTATCCCCTCAAAAAGATTGGGTTAGAGTATCCCCGTGGATGACAAATAATTTTGACAAAGGAAAATTTTTAAATCTTGGCAATTTTGGAAAATAGGGTTGGAGTATCCCCTCAAAAGGTCATTGTTGGAGTGTCCCCATAGATGACAAATAATTTTGACAAAGGAAGATTTTTAAATCTTGACAATTTTGAAAAGCGAGGTTAGAGTATCCCCTCGGAAGGTCGGGGTTGGAGTATCCCCATGGGTGACAAATAATTTTGACAAAGGAAGATTTTTAAATCTTAACAATTTTTAAAAGCGGAGTTGGAGTATCTCCTCGAAAGGTCAGGGTTAGAGAATCCCCAAAAGTGACATGTCTAAACTCTTGAGGGAAGTTAAATTGGAAAACTTAAGTTGACAAAACTTTGTGATTTAGTAAATGAGTGAGCATTTTGACAACTTTTGGCAAAAGAAATTGTTATGAATGAGGATGGTAAAGATGTAAAATATATTCATGCCTTGATACCAGCCTATGGGAGATCAAAGCATGTTCTAGAGGTTGATTAGGGTGATATGGTGACTTTTGAATGTCTCGAGATGAAGCTCGCGAAAATAACTCAATTTTGGCCATAACCAAAAATAGGGGACAGCATCGCGTTATCCCACTTCCCAAATTTATTCTAACTTGGTTTGAAGGCTTTAGAGGGTGGACAAGATACTGTTAGAATGGTAACTCAACAAGGGTCAACCTAAAAATATTCCCAATATCCCAAAAAAATCATTTTCTAGGGAATAAATTCTTGAATTTGGACTAATTATGTCGTTGGCAGAACATACGAGGGTCATGGTGTGTCAAAATTTGAAAAATCATCCCGAACTCGTTTGGTATTGGAAAATTGACAATACCTTTCTGAAAAAGGAATTTCAGGAATCATTTAGGAAAAATGTTTAAAAAAATTAGAAAAATCATTTAGTAGGTTTGAACAGCCCAACCAGAATACATGTTGCGGATTTCAAGGGTTCTGGGTAGTTTAGGTTTGAAAAATCATAACTCTTTCAACTGGAATGTTCCAGGGTTGAACAAGACATTGTTTTAAAGATAATGTGACACACTTTTAGAGATAAATATTAAAAAATCATGAAAAATCATTTAGGATTTTAAACTAATTTTTCAATTTGCAAGGTTGTGCTGCTAGCAAGGAACAAAGCAAGGCAAGGGATATTTTTTTATCTTTCTTTGTGTTTTCGGGTCCAAACTTGGGTCATTGACATTCGAACATCCGTGGCTGAGGGGAAAGAGTGGCATGAGAATCACAAACTCATTTGCACAGCCCCAGAGTATTTTGGGATAATGAAACAACCTGTTAATCATACCACTCAAGGTTTCAACTCAAAAACAAGGCACAAACATTTTAGGAAAAAGTACAAGGCCATTTTCATTGAAAAATCAAAAGATTTGAGCTCGTTTAACCAAGATTCTAGATCTGGAAAACTTAATTTACCCTAAGATTTTTTTTAACTTTAAGGAAAATGCTAAGTTCATGCTAATCCTTATTGGTTGAGGTTAACATGCTTGGCTTGGGGAGGTTTTGAAAATCATTTTTTTTACAGCCATCAAACATGCACTTAGACAAGGAGAAGACTATGAACATATAAAGGGATGGCACACAACATGAATATGGATGCTAACTTTACCAATGGTCTTGGCAAAGAAAGTGTTATGCACACATTTCATGAAGTGAAGCATGCTAAAAATGACAATGATTCATGGCCAAATGTAAGCTAACATATAAACATACTTGAAATATGCCAGGCTAAGGATTTATGCATGGATTAAACATAACATGATGCATGAATATGGTATAAAATGCATGAACAAGAGCTGTTAAAAATAATAAGGATAAAATGAGACACTTTGCACATCAAAAGGGCAATCAAGGCAACCAAATCCTAAGCTACCACAACCAAAAGCCACAATAATGCATGAGAATCCTAAAAGGGTGGTGGAAGCATGGAAAGCTCACTAAAATGATAGAGATGCTAAAAAATCAAAAATGAAAGTGATTAAGTAAGAAGTTATACCAACAAAGCTTCAATTCTAGTCAAGTGTTTGGAGCAGCAGAGATGGCCTAAATTCCCTTCTTTTCCTTGTTGTTAATTAGCAAGAAACGCATGAAAAAGAAGGCTTTGGTTCTGGTATGGGTAAGAATGATTTTTCAAAGTGTATAGTGGCTGGGAGTGAGTTTTTTGGTGCTATTTTTGGATGCTCAGTGAAGGCTACAAGATTCTACTTTTCTGATGTGTGAATAAGTTAGGAGAGCTGAAATAAGCTAGAAAAAACCTTTCTTTCTGCTAAGATATTAATGGCCTATTTATCTAGCACTTTGGAATTAAATTGGAGGTGTTTTTGGTCATTTCTCAATGGGACAAAGTTGTGATAGTTGATGGCTATAGGGTGGCTGTAAAAAGCAATTTGCTGCCAATGTGATGGACATAGGGTGGCTAGTTTGATTGCTTAAATCAGATACCAACAAGTAGGGTGGCTGATGGTGATCTTTGTCAACAAACAAAAGAGGTGTTAGGTGATCATATGACATTGACCCTTTATGATCTAATTTAGACTTAAAAAACTATTTTAATTAATTCACAAGTCCAAATTCGTAATTTGATATGGGTTTTGATCCTTTCTAATGCAAAAATAAGTTAAAATCGAGCTTTGGATCCATGGTGTACAAGTTAGAAAATGCCCCGATCATGGAAAATGACCTGCATGTATCGATACATTGAAGAATGTATCGATACATTTAGTCCAAAAACCCTTGAATAACATTGTATCGATACTTTGATCATTGTATCAATATTATGAAACATTGTATCGATTCAATGGAGCATTGTATCGATACATGTTGTTATGTATCGATACATCTACTTTATAGAATGCAAGTTTTGGTTCTAGCATGGCCTAGTATAGATACATGAGTCCATGTATCGAGACATAGACTTAGGTATAAATACATTTACACATTGTATCGATACAAATGGGGACATTTCAAATTTTTGGGTCGTTAGAGCATTGTATCAATACATGAAAACCATGTATCGATACATTCAAGCAAAATTATGAATTTTTCCATATCTTTGGTCCCCGAACACCTGGAACTACATCCTTTGATGACACATCTTTGCATTTCTCTTTAATATGATCCATAAGCATTATGAATTGTGACCCCATTTCACGTCCATGCCCCAAATTGCTAAAAATTAGCTCAGAAAAAATAAGGTGTCTACACACTACATAGAGTGATATTGGAGAGCGAGCAACATGACTATGGGATACGATGAGTGGAAAACTGTCGTATTAGCAACACTTTGCTATTATCCTATGTTGAGACATCTCAAGTCTTGATTGGCAAACCTTTTTCTATGTTTGAATTACTCAAGTATGATTTTAAACAAAATAATGCAACCTTCGCCTTGGAAATTACCCATTTAAAGGATGAAAATAGCTAATTAGAAATAGACATTTGCCACTGACATAAAAAGATGAATCTAACTTATCAAAGAGAGAGATCACTTCAAGAAGGATCTTGAGAGTCTAACAAAAAGCTATATGGCATTTCGAAAAATGAACAAGTGTTGATGTGTTGGTAAGTCATCAGCTCAATGAAAAGCGTAACTTATTTCCCACGATGAGGAATTGAGCCAATGGAAAGAAGAGACCAAGGTTAATAGAGAGAAGTTTATCAGGGGCCCTGCCTTTGCATCAACATACCAAAGAAGAACTGAATGTTTTGAAGTTTGAGTATGAGATTTGAGAGCATATAGGATTAAGAATGAAGTCCTAACACTAAAAATGGAAGACTTAAAACAATATCTACTAACTCATTAAGACCACATCGAGGAACTAATGAGTGCCTTAGAGCAACGAGAGCGAGAATGGCAATAGATAATTAATTAGGTGTGTTAGAACTATCAAGACCACCATCACCATCTTATCGAATAGATTTAGGTAGCCCAGGTAGAGATGAATGATATAATTGAGATAGTTAGATCTTCAAGGCAAGATATCATCCCATTGAAGGCCATGAAAAAGAGTTTATGTATTTTACGGAACATGTGATTGGATAATGTGATTGTGTTAGATATTTTTAGATATAATCATGTGTAATCAAACTCTTTTATTGCTCTATGAAAGATGCTATTGGTGAAGCTATCCTACAATTCAATTGTCCTTCTTGCATTTGCATAACCAAACATATTCATGACACATCATCAAAGTCTAATTTGACAATAATCTATCAAGGTGCTTTGAAACATGAAATCTATTGTTCATCACTGATATAATACTCATAATCATCGAAGAGCCATGGAAAATAACCATCTAGCCTATATTGAATGATTGCAGCTCATATATAGGGAGTCTCAAAAATAGTCATTTCATAAGAATGAGGAATTCTAAGCTCAAATATCTGAATAAATTAAGTTATTGCTCGAAGCATAAAAAAATAAAGGGCAAAAAAACACTGTTAACATAAGTAAAGGGCTGAGTAATCTTGAAGGTAACCAAAATAGGGGTATTGAAGCCACCAATGCTCACAAAGTGGTATCACATGAATAATAGCCTCCAACAACATCGATCCTAGGTTAGCCATTCATTTATCTAACTTTGGCATCTATACCCTCTTCGATCATGGGTATTAGGCTATGGCTTCTTCATCGGCAAGGCCTTTAGTCGCAGACCTTGATGAATAAGTAGAGTAAGAGAAAGCAAATTGGTTTTTTAAAACTTATAAGACCTAATTAATATCAGTCATTAGAAAAGCACCTCAAAACTATGAAAGGTAGTGACAAATTTGGGATCACAGATATAAAATCTTTGGGTTTAGTCTTTAATCTTATCATCCCACGTAAGTTTAAGGCATTAAATTTTTGAAAAATACAATGTGACTATAGATCTTACCGCCCACCTTTGTGTGTATTGCTGAAGGATGGCTAGGTATGAAGAGAACAAAAAACTATTAATCCACTACTTCTAGGATAGCCTAACTGGGTTAGCTACCCGTTAGTACATAAGACTTAATCCTATTAGAGTTTAAACATAGGTAGATCTAGCCCATGCTTTCCTAGATCAATACAAATATGTATTCAACCTTAAATTGCCTCTCTTTCATAAAATGAAGAAAAGGGCAACTGAAAGCTTCAGGTAATATGCCTAGAGATTGAGAGACGTTCCCTTCCCCTGACTGAAAAGAAAATGGCAGTAATGTTTGTTAGCTCTTTGCTATCACTCTACTATAAGAAGCTAATAGGGAATGCCATAAAGGATTTTACCAACATGGTCATATTGGGCAAGATGATTGATAATTCCATAAAAAGCTATAAGATATTCGATGGAAAGTCATCTAGCTCGAACAAAAACACTACCACTAAGGGTAAAGAAAAAAAACTAAATATCATAAAAAAGACAAATGTCATAAGAAAAAGCTTGACTAAGCTTACTCAGAGTTTGTATCTAGCATAGAGCATGTAATTTTTGTAACATCAACTAATCGGGCTTCAATCCCTACTCGCTAATGTCGCAACCAATCTACTTTACTAGGTTTAACCTAAATATAACTTCGCATTGAGTTCTATGTAGAATACTGCTTAAAGTGCTTAACCTTAAAACATGAACAATGCTAGAGCCCCTAATAACCCATAGGTAACCTATGAGAGAGAACATTTTGACCCACTTCTATACTCTTATAAAAAAACTACTCTTATTAGGAGGCCAATTGATGGCCCTAGTATTCATAAACTCACAATCACCTTCGTATCCCAAATTATTCAATTAAAACACCTATTATGAATTACCTTCGTATCAAGGCACAAGGCCACTATATTAAAAATTACACTTCGTTCAAGAGAAAGGTATAAAGTGTACCAAAAAAAGGCATGATTAAGGTTGATAAAAGCCTAGACCTAACATTCGAGCCAATCTACTTCCCAACCGCAAAGCCAAGAGTGAATATAGTGATTAATGGGAAAACTTGTTAGGTTAAGAAAAGCATCAAAGAGGTTAAAACACCAATGAGTAGAGTATGGCAAGTTTTTGTGAAAGCCAAAATAATGTCAGAAGTCAAAAGCAAGAGTAAAGAAATCCTTGAACCTTTTATTGCCACCATAAACAGATACACACCTTATAACATTTCATAGATTTCCTAAAGATAGTCCAAAAGATGATAGGCTACTTAAAGATCGAGTTTTATGAAGACAAGGATGAAGATATAAGTGCATCTATCAATATAACAGATAAAGATAGGAAGAGCTTTCTCTATGGTATCAAAATGCTATTGGTCTTGCACACCAATTAAAACCTGATAATTCAAATAAGAAATGAAAATTAATTTTGAAAAATGTTTGAGCCTCAACTTGAGCCTAATAGGACCCGTGTCATGACACTTGACTCTGTAAGGAATTTATTGGACATTATCTAAGTCATTCAAATAACTTAAATATGTTGTTTGGGAAATTTCAATTGATTTTTCTTAAGTTCTAAAAAAAGAGGGATAGCATTATGCTATCACCCTTTTCAAATTTATTCCTTGTTCATTGAAGGGTTTTTAATGGTAAATGAAATATTGTTGGAGAGGCAACTTAATAGGGATTAATGTAAAAATTTTCCAAAAATCCTAGTTATTTTCTAGGTGAAATTAATTTTTGAAGTCAAGTTTGAATCAACACTAATAGCATACGTAGGGGAAAGGGAGTAGCGAACTTCAAAAATTAACCTTAGACTTATTCGAAATCATTAAGTTGCAAATGATACCTTTTTGAAAAGAAAATTTCATTAAATTTTCCAAAAAAAAACATTTTAAATTCGAAAAAAATAATATGATGGATTAAAATAACCTAAACAAGATTAAAATTGATGATTCTAGGGGTTTTCTACTAGAAAGGTTTGAAAAATCTAATTCCTACATCCAGAATGATCCAAGGGCAATTGAAGTACTATTGGAAACGTAATTCAAAGCCCTTTAAAAAAAATAAATTCAAAATAATCAGTTAGAGTTTAAAATAATTTTTCAATAGCTTTTTAGTCTATGTCAACATTTTAGACATGTGAATGTCCAAGTGCTAGTGTCTGTGGTAGTGGAAAAATGGACCAATCCAAATCTTGTAGATTGGGCTGATGAATTAACCATTATCCATGCCATTAGTCATACCAAAAGGCTTAAAACAAGACTTTAACTAAACACTTGAAAGCAATTTTTGGTATTTCATAGAGCTCAAAAATAGAACATATTTTTGCTTAATAAGACTATGAATCCAAACATTTATACTTGATGAATCCCCAAGATCGGAGGATCAATTTATTGAAAACATTAGATGCATAGTAATCCTCATTGATTAAGGTTAACATAGACTTAACTTACGGTTTTCTTTGAAAATAGATTTTTGCAAGCATCATAGAGGCATTTTAACAAACATTTAATGAACTAAATTGGGTAAAGACATCAAACATAAGCAAACATTCAAAACAACAAGTCATCCATAAATTTCAACAAAGGAATCATACTAAAAATGCATTCAAAGGCATGATAAAAATCAAGGCATGCTAGAATGAACATTTACATGTAATATAAGCATGTAGAGATAAGAACAAAATTGCAACATTATATGAACATGGACTGTTCTAATGTCAAAATGGAATATGGAATTTTAGTTCATCCAAATCCAAACAACATCAAGATGTCAAGAAAGTAAAAAAATCTTAAAACTATCACAAGCTAAGCCATAATAATGCGTAGAGGTCCTAATAGGTCATGGGAACATGAAGGCTTACTAAGATGATAAAAATGAAGAAAAACAAAAAATACGATGAAGAAAATATGGAAAATATACCCAAAGAAGACTTTAACTCCTAACTTTGTCTTTGAGTAGCAACTAAACAACTTTGAGCTAACCTTCTTCCCTTTATTTGTTTTGGATTAACAAGAAGGGAATGAAAAAAATGAGCTTTTCGGTTATGCTATCTACGAAAGGAGGTTTTTAAGGTAAAGATGAAAGACATGAAAGGTTTTTGAGGTGCTTTTAGAAGGATGGAAAATGAGCTACAGGAATGGAGTTTCAAAGAGAGCAAAACGATTTTTGGAGGCTGATGTAAATGTGATGTTCAATACTTTTACTAAGTAAGAAAATTAGATTATATAAGGAGTGATTTCAGCTACAAAATAACCTAGCAAAAAGAGCACATAAGACATTTGGCATGTACAACATAGTGACTCTTTTACCAAGGGACAAGCTTTCAGCATTTGATTGTTTAATATTGGTTTTTGCAAATAGAAAAAAATCATGCATAGCCTGATTAAATGAGTAATCTCACTTTTGTCCTTTATTAAGCTTTATTTTTTCATGAAATACCCTCATGCCATTCTTAGTGGACCTCTCAAAATGGGTCAATCTAATGTTGAAAGCCTAAAAATGAAATCCACATGATTTATATGAAGTTATGTTTGATATTGAATGATTTTAAGGCCAATGTTGTGAGCAAATTCAACTTTTAATGTAATAGTACAGAAGGAGAAAAATATCTTGAATCAGGCCAAAATAGCCTTGTGTATCGATAGAATGAGTTTCTATCGATACATTGAGTGCAAAAACCCAATATGTATCGATACTTTGAATCTAGTATCTATACAAAGCCTAGTGAATCATTACTAGTAAGCTTGTATCGATCCCTAGCTTTTTGTATCAATACCTGTTGGCAAAAAATCATGATTTCAGCTTCAACATAACTCTATATCGATATAATGCTTTATGTACGATATCCCAACTTGTGTATCGATATAGAACCTTCTATATTGATACAAATGGCAAAATTTTGAAATTTTGATGATACAGATCCTTGTATCTATACTTATGTCTATGTATTAAGACATGCATACATAAAATATGGATTTTTCATACCTTCGGCTCTCTGAACAATTCTTTTTTGCTAGGAATGATGGGGAACTAATTCCTACTCTTCCAAATGACTCCAATAATGCCTTGAATGATGACTTCCAATGCCTTGAGTGTTGGCTTGGATAAAATAAGGTGTTTACAAATATGACCTATGAAATTTTGAAGTTTGATGATGTGGAGGCCATGTATCAATACACTCATGCAAATATATAAAATTTATGCACCTTTAACTCTCAAAACCTCTTACCTAAGCCAGGAATAATAAGGAACAGATCCATGCTCATCTAAATGACCTTGATAGTACCCAAACGATGACTTCTGATTCTTTGAATATTGGCTTAGTCAAAATGAGGTGTCTACAACTGCCCTTCTTTGGTCATTGCTGAGTATCAAGAACAGTGCAAAGATAAATATAGACTATTTTGTCTAGGGCAGGATGATGCCTCTTAAATGCCTACAAAAATGAGATTTAGTTAATGTTCCACTGTGATAGGTATAATATATTAGGTAATTTCAATAAAAGCCTAATTGAGGTTTTGTTAAGTTTAACCTCTTTACTAGGCTTTTAGGTTTTCTAAGGTTTGATCCCCAGATAAGTGCTAGTTGACACAGACTTTAACTAAACAATTGCGTAGCTCTTTATGGATAAACTCGATTAGTGCCTAGCTCTTTATGGATGGACTCAATTAGTGGCTAGCTCTGTATGGATAGACTCGATTAATGCCCAACTCTTTGTTAACAAACTCATAGATGCCTAGCTATTTATGGATAGACTCAACTAGTGCCTAACTCTTTATGGAAACACTTAAATAATGTCTAACACTTTGTGGACAAACTCAGTTGGTACCCAACTCTTGTAGACAAACACCGTTAGTGCCTAGCTCTTTGTGAACATACTTGATTGGTGCCTAGCTCTTTATGGGCAGACTCAATACATGAGTAAAACAGGTTTTTTTTTGTTAGATTTGAAAATAAAAGTCCTCAAAAAAATGATGTGAGCGTCTTCAAGAGAGGCTTGAACACTATCCTGATTAAAACATTTTCAATAGAGGCTTTTGAGGATATCCTCGCCAGAGGCCTAAAAGTGTTTAATGGAACATCCTTAAAAGAGAGCTTTAGATGAATCGTCCTTAAGAGAGGCTTTAGATGAAAAGTCCTCAAGAGAGGCTTTAAAGGTTTTTGGATGAAATGTCCTCGAGAGAGGCTTTGAAGGTTTTTGAAATTTCCTCAAGAGAGGTTTTAAAAGTTTTTAATGAAATATCCTCAAAAGAGACTTTGAAGTTTTTTTATTAAAATATCCTCGAGAAAGAGTTTGAAGGTTTTCGAAATATCCTTAAAAGAAGCTTTGGAAGCTTTAAGGGAATATCCTTAAGAGAGGCCCTGAATTTTCTTAAAGAAATATCTTTAAAGAAGGCTTTAGGATTATTCAAAATGTCCTCAAGAGAGACTTTAAAAGTGTTTGATGAAACATTCTCAAGAGAGGCTTTGGAAGAGTTTAAAACATCCTCAAGGAAAGCTTTAAAAGTTTTTTTAATGAAATATCCTCACGAAAGGCTTTGCAAGTTTTCAATGTAATGTTCTCCAAAGACGCTTTTGAAGATTTTTGGTCAATATTCTCAAGAGTGGAAATGTGAGGCACGCGATGATGTCATGCCAAAGAGTAAATGCCATTTTATTTAGTGACATAAGTAAGTTGATAGTGATGTTTATGCTTATTATCAAGATGCCCATGTGCATGAATGATGCACATGCATGTGAGGCGACATGGTGAATGTTCATGAATGCAAATGTGTAGAAATACAAATACACATAAGTACGAATATATATGAATGAAAATGCATGTGAGTGCTGATGCTCATGTATAAAAGTATATAAGTGCTAAAATTGGTGGATAGGAATACATAAGGGTGAAAGCAGATATGAATGGGAATGCACATGAATACAAATGCCTATAGGTGAGGATGCACATGAGTGTCGATGCTTGTGAACATGGATACATGTGAACGCCAAGGTCCATGAGTATAGATGTAACAAATGAAGATGATGCATGTGATATGGACACATGAGGGTGAAAATGCATGTGAGTACAGGTGCTTGTGAGTGTGAACAATAAGATTAGCCGTTAACCTAATACATGGAAAGTAAAGCAAATGCTAGAGTTGTAATGATGTTACTATGCTTGAACTGAAGTGTATGTTAATGAGTGATGCTGAAATGCCTAAGTGAATGATACATATGGCTATGAGTGATAACTGGCTAGATGGATGATATCATGCATGTTTAGGAAAGGTGTAGAGGTTGGCATTATGGTTGGCCTTTTTTTTTAATCTAGCTTAACCTTTTTTAATGGTTCCTTTGTTTAAGTTAAAAGCTATTGTCATTTTTTTACTTAGAATGTTTATTTGATGAAAACTCCCAAGTTAGCATGATATTCAAGTCCCTTAAAGATTGATGATCTATAGTTAGAAGATTTTCTAAATGGCAACTAGGCCTTTTTGGTTAAGATGAAAAGGCTAAAGAGGGTTTTGATTAGTTCAAGAAAATTTCAGGACAGGTGAAATATATCCCTTGTTCTTTTAAGCTCAACAATGGACCAATTTTTATAGAACATGAATTCCCTAAAAACCAAATAAATTTAAGATTCTTTTAAGCTTCTTATTGTTAATACATCAATTGGCACCAAAAATCATTAAAATTCATACTAGGCCTCAGCTTTAGGCTTGTGATTAGATTTAGATAATCTTTTAGGCCTAAATAGGTAATGATAAGGGATATTTTATTACATTATACAAATTATCAAATGGTAAGGCTGACTTTTCTTAACACTCAGCTACATAAAGTGGCCTTGATCCACTATTTTTATTGAGTGAACCAATGAGTTTGCATGGTAGCTAAGCATAATGCCTTGTCTTTGCATGAGGTACATGCACCAAAACTTTATAATGCCCTTGCTTTTTGCATTTTTTGTCTTCATGGTCACATAACTATATATGCCAAATTTGGCTTAGCTAAGAGATAGATAAAAAGACCTTGCACAAACTCAAAAACATTCTCAGCAAAGAAGGCACTCACTTTCAATATTCTCCTAATATCCCTCAGCCATGAAAAAAACCAAACCCTTTTCTATTCCCATAGCTCCTCAAAACCACCGCTAAAAAGCCCTACAAAACTCTCTATTCCACTCATATTTCCCCTCAAAACTCCCTCTATCCATATCATAACTAAAAAGCCCCTTTTTTTCATCATTTTATTATTGTTTAACATAAAAAAAGAAGAAAAAAATGAGTTTAAACTTGCTGCTCAGAGAAAAAGCCTAAAGTTTAAAACTTTTAGCATATTTTCTCCCCTTTACTCTACTTATTCTCTGATTCTTCAGCTTTCTCAACATCCTAGTGGCCTTTTTATGTTACCATGATCCTTTTGATGCCTTGATGTTGCTTGGATGGTCAAATATGCCATGCTTTATTTTCACCATCACAACAATCTTTGTTCATCTATTTCTTGCCATGCTTCATCCACTTTCACATACTTATCTCATATTTGAATGTTCATCCTATGATGTTTAAAGCATGTTCATGCATTTTCTTTCATCTGGGTGGTTTCATGAAACAATAATGTCTGATTGAAAATTCTAGCATGCTTTCCTTTGGTTAAAAATGCTTATACCAGCATACATAGCTTGATTCTTGATGTCATTTATGATTCTAAGATTCCTATGCATCTTACTTGTCATCATAAAATTTTTACCACCTTTTCCCTTTGTCAAAATGCCATATTGTTTACTTGAATCTATTTATCATGTTCATTGTTATGCATATTAAATTTCATTCATAACATTTTTGTTAAGATGTATGCTTGTTTGTTTCGAAATCTGATTTTTTTTTTAAAAAGCCTTAAGTTAAATCTATGCCACCTCCAATAGATGGAGACTAGCAAGGATTTAATGTTTTCACAAAATTGGTCGTTTAATCTTAGAGAGAAATCAAACTTCCTAAGTCTGGATTCATGGATAAAAAAAATGTTGTTTTCTTAGAAAAATACCCTTTTTTGTTAAGATATTGAGCCTTGATCATGAGTTCAATACCTTTATTAGTTACATGGTCAATGGGTTGTTTCATTGCTCTAAACAACTTTAGGATTATGGAATGAATTCTTGATGCCCATATTAGCCATTCCTTTCTCTCACGGATGTTCTGACACCTTGGCTTGAGTTTAGTCTTGCGAAACTTAAAAATATCATAAAACTCCTCTGTTTTGTTTGGTAGTACGGTGCCCACAATTAAAAAATTTATTTTTGAGACCAAATATATTTTTCTAGAATTTTCTAATATTTTTCATTAAAGAGTATAGAATTAACTTTCTAATGGTGTCTAGTTTGCTCCTATATCATTCCAGATGAAGGAATTATGATTTTTCAAACCTTTGCTATTCAAAACCCTTGAAACTAGCAAACTTCATTATGTTTAGGACATTTCAGTCCACCAAATGATTTTTCTAACTTTTCTAAGTATTTTTTCTAGAAAGCTCATAAAATTCCCTCCCTGAATAGTTATCGTTTACAATTTAATGATACCAAACGAGTTTGAAATGATTTTCCAAAATCTACTATGGCCTTTCTCTTACATAGGTAGCTAGTGTCAAAACTAACCTAATGTTAAAAACTAATGCTACCTATAAAGCAATTTTCTAGGATTTTGGTAATATTTTTATATTAAACCTTATCGAGTCACCTTTCCAATGGTATCTCACCCGATTTCTGACACTTTGAATCCACCCAGAACAAATTTGAGAAGGGAGATAGCGCAACGTTATCCCCTATTTTTGCAATTAAAAACAACCCAACTTCTTGGACCGCTTTTATCGAGACGTTCGAACTTCTAGAAGTGCACCCAATTGACTCCTTATAGGGTCATGTAATATCACACAAGTCATCCAGGCTCAGATCAACGCTAAAACAAAAAAATAAAAAATTTAATCAAACCCTTGGGATCTATTTTCAAAATAGCTTTTATCCAAAATATTCTTATTCTTTATAAAAAATTAAAATTTTTTATTTTAGGGATACTATAGCCTTTATTTTTGAGGGGATCCTCTAACATCGTTTTTCATTCAAAACTTAACGTTTTTTCTCTCGGACGTTCTTAGGACTACTAATCAAAACCTTTTTTTAACATATATGAATTTTCACCTTTGGGGATACTTTAACCCTAATTTTTGAGGCGATACTCCAACCCTGCTCTTTACCTAAAGTCTAAATTTTCTCTCTCCTAGAACTTCATCAAAAGGGCTTTTGATCAAAACCATCTTTTAAACATATCCAAAATTTTCACCTTAGGGGATACTTCAACCCTGCTTTTCAAGGGGATATTTCAACCTCGCTTTTCATCAAAAATTCAATTTTTCTCCTGAACATCTTGGGTCATTTTAATGAAAACCTCTTTTTTAATCCATCAAGTTACCACTAAATCTAAACATGTCTCAAAGTTGTCATCTTGGTTATTCTTCAATAATCGAAGACAATTACGAGATAAATTTAGACCATTCCTTTTTCCTTCATATTTTGTGTGTGATTGTTCTTATGTGATATAATTATATTTCTTTTTCATACTACCAACACTTTCCCTTTTATAAGGACCATTGCATATTCATATTTTAAAATTGTTTTCAAAAATTACAAGGTAATGTTCCGTGACAGTATCTATCTAGTTCCTAAGGTGAAATATCTGATTTTTCAAAATCTAATTCGAAAATAATTTTCATAAAAAATCCCTATGTTTTCCACATCTCCGGGGTGTATAGGTGATATAAATTTTCTTTCAAAACCTAAACCTACAGGTTTCACAAAAATCCATGCATTAAAAGAGATTATATCGAAATAATAATAAAATGAAACAAATTAAATCAAAACCAAATTGAGATATAGTTGGCGGGTAGCGATTTCGAGCGTTTTAGAGGTTTTAATCCTTCCCCATGTGTAACCAACACTCAAACCCATCTGATGGATCTTTGGACCTCGTAAACCTTGAAATCGATGTTTAGAGTTTTGTAACTTGACATATTGTTTTCAATAGGCATCCAATCTTGCCTAGCCTAAAATGATAGGTGGCAACTCCAAATTTGTGGCCACTTTATGGTAATTTTGCAAGACTAGTTGGATGAGCGATTTGTATCAGTCTTTCTCCCCTTCCTACCACTATGCCTAATTCAAATCTCAGTCAAGGGATAACCCAAACACTCAACGACACTACCATATATATATTTTAAATCGCGTGCTCGCTTCGGGTTGTCCAAAGTTAAAGGGACACATGGTGGCAATCACCATATTTATCAAATCGATACTTATTCAAGAATAAGGTTATCCCATGATTTCAATAAAAAACATGAAAAGTAAAAGATTAGTAGATGAAGATGAAAGTGGATTATGGTTAAATAATGACTAAAATTAAAGAAACCAAAGACCAAGTAAGACATGGCTAGTCGTAGGCTTAACTCTCTAAATTTGTCTTTAATAGAGCTACCAAGCTATCATGATGTGCCCTTGACCCGAGATAACCCCGTTCGAATAGCTCGGATGGTGATGCACACAACTTGAAACAAATATCACAAAATTCTTTTGGGTTATCCTTTTATCAAAATTTGAATTAGACGTGATGGGATGATAGTGAAGGGAAGGACTGTTGAATGAATTGCTTGTCTATCAGTCTTGGATAGCCACCACGAAGTGGCCAAAGAGATAGAGTAGCCACTGATCATTTTGGGCTTAGGCATGATTGAATGCCTATTTAATATGACATTCTAGGCCAGGAAACTTAAAATATTGAGTTCAAGGCCCACGAGGTCTACAGATTCATTGGTTTCGTTTAGGAGTTGGTTACGTGTAGAGAAGGATTAGCACCCCATGATGCCCAAAGTAAGTACCTACTAGTCATGTCTTATGTACATTTTAATTCTTTAATTTTGACCTGTCATAATTTTGATATAATCCATTTTTAATGTATGAATTTTTGTGAAAATTATCAACCTGAGTTTTGAAGAAAAAATTTAAATCAATTATACACCTAGGAAATGTAGAGAATATAGGGATTTTTTATGAAATAATATCTAGATTTAATTTTCAAAATAGGATATTACGCGTGAGGCATTGTAGAGATACTAACATGGAACATTGCTTTATAATTTTCAAAAACAATTTCAAAATATGAATGCACGATGGACCCCATAAAAGGGAACATGCTAGTAAAACAAAAATGAATAGTATAACATTACATAAAATAAACATAAAAGCATACATAGGAGGGAAGGTTGGAATGTATCTTGTAATTATCTTCGATTATTGAGGAATAACTAGAATGATAATTTTAAGATGCTTTTAGACTCGATGGTCATTTAAGGTATAGAAAAACATTTCAATTAAAAAGGCTTGAAAAAGTTTGAGAGAGAGAAAATTTAGATTTTTTGAAGTTTGAAAAGCGAGATTGGAGTAGCCCCTCAAAAAATTGAGGTTAGATTATCCCGAAAATGAGAAAATTAGCTATGGAGTTTGGAAAAAATGATGTTGGAGTATCTCCAAAGGTGAAAATTTTAGTAATTTTGGAAAGTGAAACATACTGATAAAAAATATTAAATTTTGAATTAAAACCAATAATTTAAATAAAAGACCAAATTAATTAAAAAATTTTGGGCCTTGATCTGAGCTTAAGGGACTTGCATTGTGGTACACAACTCCATGGGGAGTCAATTGAATATAATGCCTCAAAAAATGGTTTAAGGAATTGGTTTAATTTTCAAGTCGAAAACACGGGATAACATCACATGGTGCCCTTCTTTAATTTATTTTAGGTTCATTCAATGGCTTTAGGGGGTAAATGAGGATACTTCACAAGGATTAACATAAAAATATCCAAAAATCCTAAAAATTTGATTTTTTAGGTGGAATTAGTTTTTGAAATTGGGCTTGTTTTTGCACCAATAGCATGTCTTGGGGAAAAAGTGTAATGAATATTGAAAAATCACGCCAGACTCACTCAAAATTATTAAATTACAAATAATACCTTTACAAAAAAAGAATTTCACAAACCTTTTGGGAAAAATATTTTAGAAATCCCAAAGAATCATTTAGTAGTGACCTGAAAAGGCCTAAATAGAATGTAAATCACTGATTCTGGATAGCCTTAATTCAAAAATTCGTAACTCTCTCATCAAGAATGATCTGAAGGCAAACGAGATATCATCGGAAAGTTAATTCGATGCCCTTTCAAGAAAAAATAATAGAAAATTAATGAAAAATGGTTTAAGCTTTGAAAATGATTTTTCAAGTCATGATTACAATGACGTTAGGGCAAAAATAAGGATTTTTTTTATTTTTTTCATTTTTAAGGACTAAACTCAAGCCATGGACATTCGAACATCTAAGTAGAAAGGAGTGGGTGACATGAGCTTCACAAACTCATTTACATAGTCTTGAAGTAGTTTAGGATGATGAAACAACCCATTGACCATGTCATAAACAAAGATATTAAACTCAAGATCTAGGTGTAAAAACTTTAAAACAAGTAAAGAGGTTATTTTATTTTAGAAAATTAGAATTTTTATCCTCATTTAATCATGAATCTGGACATGGAAAGCTTGATTCATCCCTAAAATTAGAATGCCAATTTAGTGAAAACATTAAATCCATGTTATTCTCTATTTATTAGAGGTAACATAGATTTTACTTGAGGGCTTTTGAAAATCATACTTTTGCAGTAAACATTTTGACAAATGTGATTTGAAATAAGCATGATATAAATGAAAATGAACATGGATAGCACATTTAAACATAGAAAGATGACATTCTGATATGGAATGACAAAATTGCAAAAAAATGACAAATAACACGTATGAAAATGTTAGCTTCATGGATAACAACAAGAATCATGCCATGTAAGGTGATACGAACATGCCTAAGAAAGGAATAGTTTGTTAGAATTTTCAAGATAGCATTTTTACCCCATAAAACATACTAAAATGCAGGCAATGCAAGAATAAGCTCAAAACATGTTAGGATGAACATTCAAGCATAAAATAAACAGATAAGAGTGATTGAAACATAAAAAGAATGCATGAACCGGGGCTGTTATGTCTACAAAAATGTAGCATGGCATCTATGGTCATTAAGCAATATCAAAGCACCAAAAAGATCATCAGAGTCCTATAACTACCACAACCAAAGCCATAATAATGCATTAAACTCCTAATAAGGACATGGTAACATAGATAGCTCACTAAATGATTGAGATGATGAAAAATAGAAAATGAAATGGGGAAGAAATGAAAGTTATACCAAGAAGCTTTAACTCCTAAGCTTGTCTTTTGAACAACCAAAATTAGTAACTTTGAGCTCACTTTTTCCCTTTTTTTGTTATGGATTACAAGAAAAGAATGAAAAGAAGGAGCTTTCTAGTTATGGTCTAAATGAAAAGGAGTTTTGGATATAATAATGAAGGAAACATAAAGTTTTGGAAGGGTTTTAGGAAGGGTGAAGAGGGAGCTACAAGAATAAAGTTATACCAAGAAGCTTTAACTCCTAAACTTGTCTTTTGAACAACCAAAATTAGTGACTTTGAGCTCACTTTTTCCCTCTTTTTATTATGGATTAGCAAAAAAAGAATGAAAAGAAGGAGCTTTCTGGTTATGGTCTAAATGAAGAAAAGTTTTGGATATAACAATGAAGGAAATATAAAGTTTTGGAAGGGTTTTAGGAAGGGTGAAAGGGGAGCTACGAGAATAGTGTTTAGGCTGTGGGGAAAGCATTTTTAGAGGTTGAAGAGTGTTTTTTCTATTGGGAGTTTTCCTTTCTTGTTGAGCCAAAGTTGGCTCTTTTATGACAAATATTTAGCCAATGTTAAAGAGCCAAAATAAGGACTTTTAAGTTTCCCTATTGTACCATTGTAGTAGCTTTAGGTACTATGCTCAACTATCTTTGTTCTCATTGGCTTTGGTAACTAAGGTGGTGGAGTAGACTGCTTCATATAGCCTACAAATAGGGGCAAATCCCAATCTTTCTCCTTAATAAGCCATGTATTTCATGAAAATGTCTCATTTCATACTTATTTTGGGCTTTAAAAATCAATTAAGTCCAATCTTAAATCTAATGACAAGGCCTAGTATGAATTTTGATGATTTTTGGTGCCAAAAACATGGCCATATCATATTTTTAGATCAATGTTACTAAAGCTAAAAATGCCACGAGTTTGGTAATTTTGCCTAGAGGTATCAAAAAATTGCATATTATATCAATACATCTAGGCAAAAAACCTAGAATGTATTGATACAATGAATATTGTAACGATACAATTTAGATTCTATCGATGCAATCACTTATGTATTGATGCATTTTGTCTAAAAATCAAATTTTAGCTACAATCATGCCTTATACATTTGACCAATGTATCAATACATTAAGCAAATGTATATATGTATATATAACCTCTATTTATATTGATATAACCTATGAAACTTTGAATTTTGATGATGTGAAGGCCTTGTATTGGTACATAAAGTCTATGTATCAATGTAGTCATGAAAAAATATGAAATTTATGCACCTTTGACTCTTTAATCCTCTTACCTATGCTAGGAATGATAGCGAATAGATCCATGCTCATCCAAATGACCCTGATAGCATCCTAAACAATAACCTTTAATGCCTTGAATGTTGGCTCAGGCAAATTAGGGTGTCTATAACTGCCTCTCTTTGGTTATTGCTGAGTATCAGGAGCAGGGTGAAGATAAATAGAGACTATTTTATTCAAGGTAGGATTATGCCTTTTGAATGCCCATAAAAATGAGATTTAATTAATGTTTTTTCATGATGGGTAAATATATTAGTAATGATTCTGATAAAAGTTTGGCTAAGTTTTTGCAAGGTTTAACCTTCCTACTAGGCTTTTGAGTTTTCTAAGGTTTGACCCCTTAGACAAATGTCAGTTGACTTGGACTTTTGACTTGACAAGTGCCTAACTTTTTAAGACAAACTTGATTAGTGCCCAATTCTTTATGGATAGGCTCGATTAGCACCTAGCTTTTTATGGACAAGCTCAATTGGCACCTAACTCTTTATAGGTAAACTTGATTGGTGCGTCGCTCTTTGTGGGCAGACTTGATAGGTGCCCAGCTCTTTATGGACAGACTTAACATATTGTGGACAGACTTGGTTGATGCCCAGTATTTTATGGATAGATGTAGTTGGTGTGTAGCTCTTTATTGATAGAATCGATTGGTGCTTAGCTTTTTGTAGATATACTCGATTTGTTCTTAACTTTTTATGGATGAACTCGATAGGTGCTAGCTCTTTGTAGACAGACTCGATACATGAATGAAATCATTTTTTAGATTTAAAAATAAAAGTCCTCATGAAAAGGTTGCAAGCATCCTTGAGAGAGCCTTGAACATGATCCTAATTAAAACATCCTTAATGGAGGCTTTTGGAGATATCCTTGTAAGAAGCTCTAATGTGTTTGATAGAACATCCTTAAAAGAGATTTTTGATGAAATGTCCTCAAGAGAGGCTTTAAAGGTTTTTGATGAAATATCTTTAAGAGAGGTTTTAAAGATTTTTTCAAAAATCCTCAAGAGTGGCTTTGAAACTTTTTGAAATATCTTTAAAAGAGGCTCTAAAAGTTTTTAGAGAAATATCCTTAAGAAAAACTTTAAAGGTTTTCTTGATAAAAACATCCTCGAAAGAGGCTTTAGAGGTTTTTAGAATATCCTCAAAAGAGGCTTTGATGAAATGCCTTCAAGAAAGGCCCTAAAAGTTTTTGATGAAGCATTCTTAAGAAATGTTTTGGGAATGTTTAAATATCCTCAAGAAAGGCTTTAAAAATTAAAAAAGGCTATGAAAGTTTTCGATGAAATATCCTCAAGAGATGCTTTTAAAGATTTTAGGTCGATATTCTTAGAGGAGGAAAAATGACGTGTGCTATAGTGTCCTTCCAAGGCACAAAAACCATCTTTTGTGGTGTCATAAGTAAGTTAGTTGTAATGCTTACGCTTGATATTAAGATGCCTATGCATATGGAGTGATACACATGCATGTAAGGTGATGTGGTGAATGATCGCGAATGCAAATGTGTGAAAATGAGAATACATGTTGATAGGAAGTGCTAATGCTTAGGTATAAGAATACACAAAGTGTTGATATAGGTGGATAGGAATGCTCATGGGTGTAAGCGGATATAAATAGGAATGCACATAAGCATTAGGAATGCCTAAGGATGGAAGACATTTTGATGTATTTCATTAATTTAAACTAATTATTTATATATATTCGAGTTTTCATTATATCATTGCTATTCCATCTTTAGTTAGATTTACATGCTAAAGTAAATGTAAGCAAATATGGCTAATTGACTACTTATGTTTATACCATTAGAATGCTGCATATAATGGACTTTATATGTGGGAAGACAACATTCTAAGGTAAGTAGTTTAAATCGTAGTCCAAAGTCTATGGGGTTAATGTGAGTAAGTAACTCATGTTAAGACTATTATGTCATCTAAATCTAATTGGGGAGATGGTTGTCTTTGTCATTTGGTGCGATTTGACTCCTAAATAGAGAAATAAATATATTACCTAGAGGTGATGATATATTGGACTAGACCAAAGTGCAATTAGTCCATCAATAAGCCTGTTTACATAGATTAATTCACTTTGGACGTTCATTACATAATTACCTTAATCTTTGAGTAAGTAATTGACTCTATATGTATAACTTGTATGCTTTTACGTTTCAAAGGCTAAAACATCTTGAAATAGTAAGCTACTAGATCGGTTCGTTGGGCATATGACTTATACTCAATAAGAGCTTTACTTATGGAATCATAGCATCCATAAAGAGTTAAAGCTATTCTCTTAAAAGGCATTATAAGGTATAGTGAAAATGGACAAGGCCTCGGTCATTTGTACGTCAAATGATAAATTGTTCACTTGTGGTGGACAATCATTTTCACATGGAGAGTATATAATGAAACTTTAAGATAAAGTGATCAAGTAGGTAAAATGGACTTTTAACCTTTAGCGGTTTGCTCTAAGATTAATAATTATGTAATTAATTTATGAAAGAATAATTAATACCTAGATTATTAAAGCCTAATTAGATATGTCTAATTAGTCCTTCCACTAGCTCAATAAATTTTCTTAATGGTCTGTTATTGATTAGAATGTCTAGAGATGGAAGATTCTCAATATGGTGAACTGGTATGCCAGATTCACTTACTTCAAGAGTGTGGTTGTTTTCTTTAGTAAATAAATGAAAATGATTTTTTGATATTATTTATTTACAATATATATTTAATTTGATAAAATATTTATTTAGACAAGAATTAGTAATTTAAATTAATTATATTTATCTTTTGATAAATATAAAAATTAATTTAAATTAAACAGATATGGGAAATTAATTATTTATATAATTAATTTAATATCTATTAAGCCTTGTTTAAATATTTATTTATAAATTAAATATGAATAATATTCTAAATAAATTAAAAAATTATTTTATTTATTTATTTTAATTTATGATTAAATTAATTATTTTATTATAGTTAATTGTGTTTTCATAATTAGTACATAATTATTCTATTCAAATAAATTGTCATGATTTTATTTTGAATTAGAATTAGAGTTATGAAAAATTATCAAGCTAAATAAAATTAATAGTTTAATCAGAATTAATTAGTATTCATATTAAACGAGCTAAATTCCATAAAATAAATTTAGGCCAAAATTTTGTCTATGGACACTAGGGCTTGGTTCGAATTATAGGAGCATCCTTACTTTGGGTTTTTATGGAATTAATAAAATAATTATTTTAATTAAAATTAGGGCTACCTTGTGTTTGACATAAATTGGGCCAAATTATAGTGGGCACCCCTACTAGGGTTTGTGCTACATATAGGTTTTTATGGAAATAATAAAATAATTATTTTAATTCAAATTAAAATTAAGGCTACCTTGTTATCTGATATAAATAAGAGGCTTATGCCAAGGTTTTGCTTTAGACTTTGGCACCACACTTGGAGGTTTCTAATCACAATATCTCATGATTCTAAACCTGATGGCACAAGCTGGTCATTGAGGAGAATCAAGCCATACAAATTCAGAATTGATCGAGATAAAGAGTGCCCACACACTCTACCATCTGAGAATTGGAGAATAGTAAAAAGGTTGGCTGCTTGAAGCTTGCACACAAATCTAGGAATTCTTGAATGGCATCTTCAAATCTGTAACTTAAGTAATTGATTAAGATGGTTTTATTGTATATAACAACATGATTTAATACAATTAGATTAAAAATTTTAAAAGTTTTGCTGCACATGTGATCAGTTTTTCCAACAATGAGTGCAAATGCTTGTGAGTGAGGATACACATGAGTGTTGATCCTCGTAAGTATGGATACACATGAACGCAAAGGTCTATGAGTATGGGATGTACACAGATAAAGATGAAGGCATGTAATGTGGACCCAATAGATGAAAATTCACATTAGTACAAGTGCTTGTGAGTGCAAACACTAAGACTAGCCATTATCCTGATGCATGGAAATTAATACAAATGCAAGAGTTGGTAATGATGTAACTATGCTTGAAATAAAGTGTTTATTGATGAGTGATGCTTAAATATGTATGTGAATGATGCATATGCCTATGAGTGATGATTAGTAGATGTACAATGTCATGCATGTTTAGGAAAAGTGTAAAGGTTGGGACTATGGTTAGCTTTTTTTGTCTTAAATTTGGCTTAACCTTTCTTGATGGTTCTTCTATTCAAGTTAAGAGAAATTCCAATCTCTGCTTCGCCTGATGATTAGAAAAGTTATTATCTTCTTTTTACTTAGAATTTTCATTTGATGAAAACTCTTAAGTTAGCATGATATTTAAGTCTCATGAAACTGATGATCTATGCTTAATAGATTTCCTGAATGGCAACTAGGCCTTTTTGGTTAGGATGAAGGGCCTAAAAAGGGCTCTGATTAGATCATAAAAGTTTTGGGATAGGTGAAATGGATTGATTGTTCATCTAGGCTCATGAATGGACCAGTCTTTATAGAACATGAATTCCTTGAAAAACTAAACAAATTTGAGATTCTTTTAAGCCTCCTATTGTTAATACTTTAACTAGCACTAGGATTGGCCATGATGAGAGGGTTGTAAGACTAATTTGGAAAAGTGAGGAGTATGATCCTTTTAAAGGTGATACTTTAGGGGTAATTAGGCCTTTGATTATTTTAGAATAATGATTGCCTTGATGAAACCTCAGTAATCCCATGAACGATACCAAAAATTCTTTATTTTGCTTTAGATTACTGTTTTTAGGTTTTCACCCTAAAGCGTTAATCCATCCATTTTTTATTTCTTTTTTCAATTGATTGCTTCATCATGCTTCTTAATAAGGCTTAGAATTTATCAAAAGCACAGTTTCCTGAGGAATGGGTTCATCAGTTCACATAGCCATGCTTAATCGAAATAAACTTCTTAAGGACCGTAATGTAGGCCAAGGTTCATGATTCTGAAAGAAAGTGTGTAAAGGCCTAAATTCAGTGTTTAAGGGTGATTAGATCGAGGATCATTTCTTTGTGTAAGGCATCTATCCTTTTTGTTTTGAGGATATCCTTGTTTCCTAATATTTTATTCCCTTTCTCTTAATTTTGCTTTTGCTTTTTGTTTTCTTAGTTTAATTTTCTCCTTTTTTTTTCATTTTTGTTGGTTCTTTTGGTTGCTCTTTTTGTTTTCAGAGGGACTTCTAGATTTTGGAAACTTGGTACCTTTTGCACTTGCCTCTTGATGCCAAGCATCTTCATAAATATGCAATGGGATATTTGCTCCATATTCTTTTAAAAGGATTTTTTTTATCCCCCAATGTGGTGGTGATCCTTGATCAAGGTTTTTTTTGAAAGAAATAATTTATTATGCTCAAAAGGGTTAAAAAAAGGAAGCTTTCTAATTTATGAAAGGATGATGAAAAATGGCTATTTTATCTCAAACACAACTATGTGAACTGAAGAGTCATTCATTGGAAGAAAGTTATTTAGGAAAAATTTTGAAAATCTTAATCACATGGTGTTTCATTCAGTTTTCATTTTGCCTTTTTTTTAAAGCATGCCTTATTCTCCTTTTCACTCTACATGCTTGGGCATAACCTATTTTTGGTTTACTACTGATGGAAAATCTCATAATGCCAAAGATTAGAATGTAGAGAATATTCTATGTTTGATCTCCAAGGGTTCGCATTAATAAGGACTTTGGTTCTATGGGGTTATGGCAAAATTTTGAGGCATGCCTTGAAAAAGATTTTTGGGAAATTGTTTAGAGGTAAGTTCACAGGATTTTGCTAGGGATATAAGGTAATTTTGTAACATTGCCTTAAGATGTGATTTGAGGAGCTTTCGAGGTATGGCTTAGTAACTTAGGTTTTGGTCATTGGGAAGAATGTGGATATTTCTAGGACAATCTTGATTAATGTCAAATTGTCATCGATAGGATTCTTAGGAGAATATCACATTTGTTCGATTCCAAAAGAGTCTATACATTTTGAAAATTTGGTCATCTTCACTCCTAGCCTAAGTCAAGGCCGTTTTTGGTTTTTTGTTTTAGTGTAGCAGTATAGGCATGGTTCATGGCATTTAAAACTAATTTCATAAAGTCTTGAGTTTTTTAATTGGTCAGTTTCATGCATAGAAATGCTTGAAAGAGAGATGAATGATGGAAACAATCATCAAATTCTTGAGACTTTCTAATATCATGCTTTCATTAAGCACATAATTCAAAGTTCAAAACATGTTAATCTCATAAAAAAGATGACAATTCAAAAACAAAAGCTTTAACATGAAACATGCCAAATTGGAATACCCTTATTGCCTAAGGTTCACACATCCTGTTTCATTCTCATAGTTTGTCATGATCTAATTGTCCTACTTCAATCAATTATCGCACTTATCTCTTTAGAGCCTTGCATTCTTCTATGGAATGGCTCGTGCTCTCTAGGTGGTAGTCACAAGCTTTCACCTTTTTTTTTTTAAAAAAAGCATGCCTTATTCTCCTTTTCACTCTACGTGCTTGGGCATAACCTATTTTTGATTTACTACTGATGGAAAATCTCATAATGCCAAAAATTTAAATGTAGAGAATATTCTATGTTTGATCTCCAAGGGTTCGTATTAACAAGGAATTTGGTTCTAAAATATCAGAATGATAGGTGAGAACTAAAGACAAGGGATTATGGCAGAATTTTGAGGCATACCCTGAAAAATATTTTTGGGAAATTGTTTAGAGGTAGGTGCACAGGATTTTGCTAGGGACATGAGGTAATTTTGTAACATTGCCTATAAATAAAGGTAAATATCCATTTTTTTCATAACTTTTAAACAGTTATAAAATTTTAAAAAATCTAGAATACTCATTTTTCTCTCAAGCTCTCATTATTTTTAGGAAAAAATCAAGCTTAGAGTAGGTATAATTTCTAAATCTTCCTTTTAATTTGAATTTAATTAGTACGATTGATGCTTGATTAACACTTTATCTTGATTACACGTGATTCAGCCAAGCTTATTCATGCTTTTATGATTTCAGCTACTCTTGATTCATGGTTTATTCTTGCTTTGATATTGATTCAAGCTAGATTTAGATTAGATATGATGAAATTGAAAATGATTTGATGATTAATTAAAGAAATAGAATTGAAATCATAATTGGAGACTTTAACCTAGCATTCGAACAAGAGGAAGAACTACGATTAGGTTTGGCTAATTTAAATTCTTAAGATCCTAGGTTTGGTTTAGCTTATATGGTGATGCCATGATAAAATTTTGATGAATCAAGTTAGGTTGAGCTTTGATAAGCTAAAATTTAGATTTAATTTATTGAAATTGAAAGCTTACATGTTTAATTATTGAGCTTATATGATTGATTATTAAATGATAAGAATTTAATGAGAAATTGATGATTAGATGAGCAAGATTATCTTCAGAAAGATATAATTATGGTAAATAATGTTTGAAATTAGGTTTGCTATTGGTTAGTTGCTAAAGCTATAGTGATAAAATGCATGTTAGAGTGTTTAGAATGTGTAAAAGCTTTGTTTTCTCAAAAAATCCCTAAAAACAAACCTTGGTTCACTTAATCAATGGGTGAGCCAAGGTTTGGTTGTGTTTAATAAGCTCTTTAATGGGCAACTTAGGGATATTAAATGAAATGGTTTAATTTAGAGCTATTTGGATAATGGTACAACTCAAGTCGAGGTCGATGAGTTTCTTTTCAGATCGACTTGCTTAAGCGAGTGTTGAAATAAGAAAAGGCAACCTTTGCCTTAGAAATCACCTGTTTAAGAGAGGAAATGACTCAACTAGAAATAGACATCTACTTTTGGTATAGAGAGATAAACTAGGTTGTCAAAAAATAGATCTGGAAAGTCAAAATAAGGACTACGTGGCACTCTGAAGAGGAAACAATTATCGGTGCATCAATAAGTCATAAGTTGATGGGGGGCAAAGCTTGCCAACCAGATTTGGGTAGTTCAAGTAAAGGCGGATAACATGATCAATGTAACTAGATCTTTGAGACAAGATATCAAGGCCACTAGAGAACATGAACAGGAGTTGTCGTATTTCTTAGAACATGTGATGAGACAATGTAATTTCATCAAACGCTTTCAGATGTAATCATGTGTAATCAAACTATTTTGTTGCTTTTTATAAGATGCTATTGGTAAAGCTATTTTGCAATCCAATTGTCCCTCTTGCATTTGTATAAAGAATTTAATTCTTTTACTGCTTTATTCATTTATTCATGTCAATAATCATTTACTATTATGATTCCACACTTATCATCATTTCATCAGACATATTATAACATGCCACAAAAGTTTAATCTAGCATCAATCTAAAGTGCAAGGTGCTTTGAAACATGGAATCTACTATTTGCCATTGATACAATGTTAGTTGAAGCCTTGTAAGATGATCGTTGTGGCTTATAAGTCACTGGCATTTAATGATTTCATGTAATCAAACATTATATTCTCTTAATATTATAAAGGTATTTCTTTATCCATAAAAATTCATTGTATAATTGTTATAGCTATTTTATAGAGATAAAGCCCATGAACACATTGACCTTACAAGGGAATTATAAAACATTACAATTGTAAGATCTTTATGCATCAAAGTCATGTTTCTAAAATCATTTTGGTCATGTTTTGTTAAGATAGGGCATTGAAAATATGAAAAGATTGGCATGTGTAAGCCTTTATGCATATGATGCATGCAACTAATCATATAAGTTAAAGTATAAAGATACTTAGAGACATCAGATGGGTGCTTGTTATGGTAACAAGTTTACTAAACATGATTCACTATAAGACTTCCATTTGGTATTTCACTCAAGTGTTTATGGAAGCAATCTCTTATGTCAGTAGTGTAAGTGATCCTTAAACTTATAACACCAAGTCATCTTATATGAAGTGTGTTCTACTTTAGTTCCATCATGAACAGGTCCACAATAAATGGATGCTTGTGGTAGAGTGGTTTTAGGTATGAATCATATGGTTGGTGAATAAGTGCTCCAAAGAGGATTCATCACCCCAAATGATATGAAGGGATATATTTCACTTGTACTTGGCCCTTACTAACTCAAAGTCCTTAACCTAGAGAATATTGATTATAAAGTTATAGAATGGGCTAAAATTAAACATTGAATCATTTTCTTGCTAATTTTGGGATATATAATGAAAGAATATTTATTACATTAAGCTACTGAACATTGAAGGGCTTATCAAAACCATATTGACACTCCTAGCATATTAGGTGGCCATGATGCATTGTTAGATACCAATCTTGGTCTATAAATATAAAATATTTTTGACTGGGCTATTTATATTTATTGCCAATATGATAGGCACCTAATGGGTCATACACATAAGGTTGATTAGTTGAAATTAAATTGAGATAAGGCTTATATGTCTAAAACAAATAATGGTTCCATAGGCCCAATTTAAATGACTTCACATGGGCCAAAGGCAAAATTGTAATTTCTTAAAAATTAAAATTTTAAACCTAGATTGTCATCCCATATGCCATAAGGAAGGCTTAAAAAATTGACTAAGAGGGATAAAAACGAAAGGATTGCATTCTTTCCAAAATCTCAAAGGGTTGGCATAATCTTGGTAACCGAAAGAGAATTTGTTTTCTTAATGTTTCTTTGACTATTTAATCAAGATCTTCTTGAGCAAAAGGAAGGTTTATTGAAACATAAGCTGCTAGCATGGCTCCAAACAATAAAATCTCTTTTATATTGAAGGTTTTCTGGTTCACCTTTATGGTAATTGTTAGAGGTTGGATGCTTGGACAACTTTTGTTTATGACAATTGGGCCCAGTATATGTTGTTCTTTAATCATAGAATTGCTAAAAACTTCTCAAGATTGAGATTTGTTTCTTGATCTCAATGACTAATCAAGATCTTGCAAGACAATCCTATTTAGGGAATCTTAGATTAGTTTGTTTGATTTGTTTCCTTTACTATCTTTATAGATTATTTTATAAATTTTTGTAATCTGGTTAATTGTTGTTCTAAGACTTCCTTATACGATACTCATAACAACTAAAAAGCTATGGAAAACAACCATTAAGCCAATATTGAACTACTAAAACTCATGTATAAGGACTTTCACGAACATACACTTCGAAAGAATGAGGAACTATAGGCTTAGATAGCAGAGCTAAGTAAATTATTGTCTGCCTTTCTAAAAGATGAAAGACAAACAAGCATTGTTGACATGGGTAAAGGGCTGCCTAATCTCAAAAGTGTTTTAAATGGTGGTATTGGAGTCACCAATGCTCATAAGGGGTAGTACATGAACAACAGCCCCTAACAGCACCAAGCCCACCAACTCAGTCCTTTATCTACCTAAATCCAGCATTCGCACCTCATTTGGTTCATGGGTATTAGGGCACAAGCTCGTTATCAATAAGACCTTTAGTACTAAACCTTGATGAATCAACAAAGCAAGAAAAAACAATGGGTCCAAAGTTTTCTAAAATTGTTGAGGACATGAGCAAGTATTAGTTATGGAAAAACACCTTAGGGCCGTGGAAGGTAGCAATAAAATTAGGATCATAGACGCTAAATCTTTAGGTCTAGTCTCCAATCTCATCATCCTACCTAAATTCAAGGTGCCAAGTTTTAAAAATACAATAGAACTATAGATCTGATCACCCACTTTCACATATATAATTAGAAATGTTAGAACTCGGGTCATGCTTAAACAAATAAAATAGTAAACTTAAAAACAATTATTAAATTATGTAGTGAAAAAATTAAATAAACATACCAAATTCCTCAAATGATCAACTTGCACACCTTTAACGAATCTAAAAAAATTCAACACTAAAACAAAATCATACCTCAAATCAGGATTGTCAAGATCCCTAATTAAATTCAATCTACACTTGTTCTTGCACACCAAATTCGTTGTCACAAACAAAAGCCTTTCGATTTCTAACCTCCAATGGTTATCCATATGGGTGACTTAGGAAATCTTCACAAGGTCAAGATTGCATTTTGCTGAAAGCCATGCTAGAAGCGTAGGTTTCATAAACCTTCCTCTTAATTGAACATCTTTGCCACTCAGAGAGCTGATAATGACAAAAACATTTTTTCTCAAGGTTATTTTGGCATCCAACTAACCTAGTGTATTTATAGAAAGAATATGATAATCTATCATCATAAAAGATAGCAAAACATATTATAATAGTTAGGTTAAATGCAAACTTTTAATGTTTAGGTTTAATCGCACTTGGACCCCTAAACTTAATTAAACTTTTCAATTAAGTCCCTAAGATCTTTGCAATTTAGTGCAATCCCATTTTAATTCTACAAAATCACCTTTTATGTGCGTGACTCATTAGGCCCGCATCATATTGGCAATAAAT